>CAJRST010036666.1:7763623-8073218 GCA_907169785.1 Menidia menidia
ATTTTACTTCAAATTAGTCCTTGCAAAAGCTTTTCAATGATCTCTTATTGGCTTAAACTTTAATAATGTGCAGTTTTGCATAAGATATTAAAGCCCAGTTTTGATTGTTCCCTGCTAACATTGAAAAACCCAGTAACACTAGAGCAAGAAGTGACTTATCCTTGTTAATTTTGGGTAGGAAATGGCACAATTCCAAGTCTTTAGAGTTGCAGTGCAAGTTCTAGTAATGACAATGGACAATTTATTGCAGTTATAATCCCTTGGTGCAGGTCATACAGCAATATCGGTGCACACAAGTTAGTATTATAAAGCACAGGCTGGGTAACACTGCAAAGGTAAAAAAAATACTGTGATATTCAGCTCTGTATATAAGAATATCTATGTAATAGAAATCTCTTTTACAACTGCTTCTAAAATGCTGAGCTCACATAGTCAATGATTTGTCTCAGTCTATCTTCTTTCATTATTTCTGACTGTAGTGGTAAGACTGACATAAATTCATACTTGAGTCACAGTCAGTGATATATGGTTGTATGATAAACATTTCAAACCTCATAAATCACATCATTTCGCTATGCATCCAAGTAACTAACACAAAGCATTCCTTTAAGAAAAAAAGTTCAACCCACTAACAGTGGATAATTATGAGACCTAAATTATATCAGTGCATTTGGCAGCTAAAGAATTGCCTATTTTTTACCTTTATCCTTTCATTTGTGCTCTTAGTTATTATGAAATGCATCAGATCAAAGATAGACTTCTGTGCTCTCGGGGACCCTGCAGTCAGAGCTTTGCTTGCTGTCCTGCTTGTACACAATCTGCTCTCTTTTCCTCTGGCGATTAATCCAAATAAATCCCTGTAAATCCCTCTCCTCACCCTCCCTTTCAGTGTTTCTGCATGTGTCCTTCAAAATTACAACATGAGGGGGGAAACGACCTGTCTTTTTGTTGGGCTTCTCACTGTGCATCAACACTATCATTTCTAACCTCACATGACACTCTGATTCCATCCCCAGATCCCCCCCTTACACGGTTAACACCCTACATTGTTATGGCCTCAGTGAAACAATGGAGGTGGGACAGAGGGCGGAAGGATGTGGCTGAATGCCTCAGCATAAACCCATGGAAAAAAAAAAACTATAGTCACACTTTCCAACCGAGATCTTTGAAAAGAAACAAGTTGTCCCTTCACTGACACATCTCGACTGTTCTGAACATTTGTAGTAAATGTAAAAAAGCCTTTTGGAAATTTTAGTGTGGTTTGATTTTTTAGGATCGTTCCGATCAAAGAAAAACCCACAGGAAGTAACTTCATATAGTCTTTCCTTTTCATTTCCTTTGTAAATGATGCTTATCTATGACTTGGTTTTACAGCATCATATAGTAAAAACACCACTTTGGATCAGAATAGTACCATAAAGACTCCCCGAGGGGACACAGGGGACAAATCTTCATTAGAAATGCTGTTGTTTGTTTAATATTAGCTTGAAGACAGAAACAGATCATTTCCAACTACTACAACAGCTTTTCAGTCCTGTCTTCTACAATCAAGCTTCAGACCCTTCTTATTGCTTTTCAAAGAGCCCCATGAAAGATCATTGAAAACCACAAACATTTCAAATTGCTTTTATCAACCATGAGTCAAGTTAGCAGTTAGCACAACTTCCTGTAAAACATTATAGAAAATAAAACCATTTCGGGCAGCCACTTGAACCAGACAGATTGAAACTACACTTGCATTGGAGACGTTCCCTGGGATGCATTTGGCCACGTTTTAGGCCACACACTAACAGATTTAGTCCACAAAATGTCTCGTGCCACAATGCACAAAACGATATTTAATGATTTTTTGTTTCAATATAGGAACATCAAAATTCAGACCAGCCATCTGAGTCCTGTACCACTCAGCATTCATATCATTTGCATGCAGGACACCAACGTATTACAGGTCCACAAAGAAATCAACAAAACAACCATACACACTCATATTCAATCCCAGACATTTTAGACAATCCTAGTGTGTGTGTGTGTGTGTGTGTGTGTGTCTGATGGTGGGAGGAAGTCAGAGTGCTCCCACAGAATCCACTTTTGCACAGGGAGAAAATGCAAACTCCACAAGGAAAGGATCTGGCAGGGTTTCGAGTCAAGACAGTGAACAGTGCTTGAATGTTGATGTATTTTGAAGGTGTGCATTTAGACGTAACCCAGTGTACTTGGAATACATGTTTCTTAGAAATGTGATGACACTGGAGCACCAGATAAAGAAGTAATGTCTACAATATGTTTCAATTCAGCACGCAAATCGGAACCAACTGTCACAACTCAATTCTGAACAATAGCACCCAGTGGCGGCTTTTATTTTGAAGGCCACGGAGAAGGACTTCCGTTGGAGCGACAGCTTGAGAGTGGTGGAAGTGGAGGAGGCGGACATTGTTGTGGCAACAGTTCAGCCCGGGAGGATGAGCAGAGGTGGTGCACCGACTGTGGTCTGATTCTGGGGGAGATTTGCTCGCGTTTCGTTTGGTTCTCGATCCAGAGGGATGATTCGTGTCTGAAGGGAGCCGCCGCTGCACCGGAACCGG
This sequence comes from Menidia menidia, assembly GCA_907169785.1. NCBI lineage: Eukaryota > Metazoa > Chordata > Actinopteri > Atheriniformes > Atherinopsidae > Menidia > Menidia menidia. The sequence goes on from CAJRST010036666.1 coordinate 7,766,206, forward strand.
ACCCGTCCGAGAACCGGAGTTCATTCAGCCGGAGCTACCGGGAGCACGCAGCCTGAGCAGACGATGCCAGCGACGCGAAAAGCACAACATCTGCAGGGCGTGCGTCCGTGGCCGCTGGAATAGGTCTCCGTGGATCGAGCGGGCCTTCGTGGACGGACGGCGCGGGGAGGGCCGAAATTCCGCAAAAAAGAAATCAGCCGCTGGGAGGAGAGGGGGATCCGGACTGCTGCGCTCCCAGAGGCCTTTGGTGCACGGAGCCTGCTGCTGAGAGGATGACAGACTGACATTAATGGGAGCTTGCGGTGCATCTCCACACACGACCTCATTAAAGCTTCATAGGAGGAGGGCAGATTTAAAATAGGACTGAAGTCGGGCTGCCTTGAAGGAAACTGTCTAAATAAAGACATCACATGTTTCTGCCTTTAAATCACACCCGGTGCTCCGTGATTGCATGACATCTGGTTCGGCGTAGTGGCTGCAGGAGGAGGATGAGGATGTAATAACTCCGTCGAGCATTACGTACGGCTCTAATCTCAGTGCTTTTAAAAGATTCTCAGGTACCCACGGGCTTGTTGTCTCTCTTATATAAAAAAAAAAATGGGTAGCGACGGTGAGATCATAAATAGAGAACTGTCAAAGATGTCTGACGAGGATTTGCTGGCGTGCTCCAAAGAGGAGCTGGTGAGCCGGTTGCGTAAAGAGGAGACCGAGAAGATATCAGCCCTGATCCAGCGGGGCCGCCTCATCAAAGAGGTCAACAAACAGCTGCAGGGACACCTCCTCGAAATCAGGGAACTGAAAGTCATCAACCAGCGGCTGCAGGAGGAGAACGTGGAGCTGCGGGACCTGTGCTGCTTCCTGGACGACGACCGGCTCAAAGTGAAAAAGCTGGCCCGGGAGTGGCAGCTGTTCGGGCACCACGCCGCCAAAGTGATGCGCGAAGACCTGGGCGGCTATTTGAAGAAGCTCGCCGACCTGGAGCGCCTGCAGGACGGGCTGGTGAAGGAGAACCTGGACCTGAAGGAGCTGTGCCTGGTTCTGGAGGAGGAGTGCGTCAGCCGGAGCGACTCCAGCCCCGGGGGCTCCACGGAGCTAAACCTGCCCTGCATGGTGGCCCGGGACCTGGGGGACGGGAGCTCCAGCACAGGCAGCGTGGGAAGTCCAGACCAGCTCCACCTGGTGTGCTCACCTGATGACTGATGGCGGGTTTACGTGGTTTCTCTACTTAAAAAAAGGAGACAGTGGACTCGGACTGAAATCACAAACAAAATATGAGAAAAACCAACAAACATTAGGGCTTTCCGAATGCTGCAAAGTGTGTGTGCCACCATAGGTTGTGAGTTGACAAAGATTCTACCACACTACACATTTCAGGACTTTGATAGATGTTTGACAGATGATAATTTATCAAGATTTTACAGCATTTTTCTAACTACTCTTTCTCCTTTTTCAGTGTTCTGATGTTGGGGGGGGGAAAGGAAAAAAAAATGGGACCAAAAAGTGGGTCACATATAAATTTAACTCATGCACTGGACTAGCCTACACTGGTAGAAGCCTTGTTTTTCTATTGCACTGGACAGCATTATCTTAGATCTTTAAATTCACAGATCTAAAGATGAATTCAAATCCAGTTTTGAGCCATATTAGTCTATCAAATTCACTGAAATAGAGGTGTTGTGATAATAAAAAAGAAAAAAAAGAAACGAAACTATTTCATATTAGCCTTTGCTATAGATGCCCAGTTGTGTAATATTTGATGCACTCTCTTCCTCAGGACAGGATTGGAGTGCCATATGTGCATGATGAACGTCACTCTTTGTACAGGCTGTCGTAAGGGCCCGTGAGGGCTGGGTGGGGCTGCTGTGCACGGCAGTGTAAAACGAGCCGGAGCCTGTGCCGAACCGGCACACCAAGTTTCACATCAGACACGCTAGATGTCATTGGACCTCACTAAAGTTCTTTTTTTTTTTTTAAATCCAACTAAAAAACTCTTTGTATGGAACTGGCAGGTCTACGAGTTTGAATGATTTTTACTCTTCTGGTTACATTCACCCGTTTGACATTCTTTTTGATGTTGTAGTTGATGTTGTTCAATTAGCATATCACAGAATTTGTTTGGGCTGGTGATGATCGGCTTTTTTTTCTGTAAGACATGCTTCGTATTTAATCTGTAACATTAGGGATAATCTTAACTTTGACCCTCATTTATCTTGATTTATCTGTATTAAATTTAGTGTTACTAACCATTTCCAGTTTAACGCACATGGATTAGAGAAGATTTATTTTGTCGTCAGCTGTTTTATTGGTGGGCTCTGCTCTTGGTGCACTGAGGAGCTTTAAATACAGTGGGTCCGACACCCTGTGCTGTCCTGGCCTTTCTTTGTGTGTTTGACTTTGCAGTAACAAGCATTTACATGCAAATGACACTCAGTGATGGATAGATTTCTGCCATTTCTCTTTTGACCTTCACATCCCAACCAGCCTTGTTCCACTGACGCCCGGCCAAAGAAGACAGGCGTTCAGTTTACTTTCGTTTGATTTGGAATCCTTGTTTTCAAGTTCTGGGGAGCCTGTGAGGGCTGTCCTGTTTTTACACACGTACTGGTGCACACACAGACCACGGCTTTGTTTTCTCCCCTGAACTCTGTAGCTCCCAGTCTGACTCCGACAGCCTGTGCAACCCGCTGCTTTCTGAGCCCTGAATCAATTAGCAAGAGATGCACTTTATTTTTGGGTAAGATAACAAAGCTCAGGGTCAGGGAGCGGCCGTTACTTTGTCACTATATGCTGCAGTCATCAAACACTTTCACTGGGTGCCACCACAGATGAATGTCATTATTGATTGTTCTGACAGCTGACAGCTTCAATTATCTGATTCTCTGTCAAGAAAGGCTGAAGTATGTCCATAATAATTTCCCAAACTTGATCATGACGTCTTAACCGGGCGTATTTATTCAGACCAGATGACACAGAACATTAGACAGAACCTCAGAAGAAGCTGGATCCAGAAGTGATCACGCCTCTCAGCTCTGCTGTGTCCATTCTAATCTTGACTCTCCCCTAATTTTTCTCAAACGGGAAATGAATGGTGGATCTAATGAGTTTTTATTAGATCCACATGCTGTTTATTTACCACTGAAACTTCACACCGTCACTGATTCCACGCACACATTTGTTCTTTATTGTCTGTGAAGTCCAACAGTTTAGACAAAAAATAGAAGTAAGGCACTGCCCAATAAATGAAAAAATCCAAACGTTTCCAAAAATATATTACACTCTTCAATAAGATATATTATAATAAAGTTCATATCAACTCCTACGGCCCAGCCTTAGTGGTCAATAATGTCTTGTGTACATATCATGCAAACAATAAGGATAATTATTAGTAGGTAAACTACTTGTTTTTGAGGACTCATATAAAGTGTTTATGACATCACATACTTTAACAAGATGTTAAAAAAGTATCATTAAAAACGTATCATTAAAAGGAGCTACCACAGTTTTTTTTTCTAGAAAACTAATATTTATTTAGAGTATATATCTGTATTTAAAAATAAAAAAATCTATCACATTCATTCCATCATATAGCTTTTAACATAAAAAATGTAGAGACTTTCAACCTAACGAGTGTAACATTTATATCCTGTTAATGCCACAAAATTTCTTTTGAACTAAAAATGACAAAATGAAGCAGCTGACCAGCTTGAAATTCTCACTTCCTCTTCCGAAGCATTTGCCCGGCCTCCTTTTTGTCACAGACATTGTGGTGGCGCTTAAAATTTACTCTAGTGTTTTCAAGGTGTGTGTGGATCACAGTGTGAGGATGGTTGGCGAGTGCAGCGAGTGATCTGATTGGTCGCCGCTGCTGCTGCTGCGGCGGTGAGCGACGGCACAGGGCTCAGACCGCTGGACGCCTCCCGGATGGGACGAAGCGGCGTGGGATGCGGTGGAGGCACCGGTGTCTGAAGAGGCAGATGGATAAGTGAAAACCATACCGGCCGAGAAGGACAGGAGGGAGGGAGTGGAGGTGAGGACCGGCGTGTGGAGCGACTCAGATTCTGAGGCGACCGCAGGGACAGCCGACGTCGCGGGCTTTGTGGGGATCATTATCTTCGGTTTGGGCTTCATCACTTTTACTGGCAGTTTGGTGGAGGGTCCAGGCGTAGCAGACTCCTCCGGCTCCAGTTTGATGACTCCCACAGAGGAAATAGATGGACTCGTGTCAGAATCTGAATCAGAGGACTCTATTTTACAAATGGGGCGATGAGCTTCCAGGACCAGCTCGAGCTTGTCTTTCTCCCTTTGTAAGTTGGCTATTTCCTTCTGTAAACGTGACTTTTCATCCTCCAGCTGGTCAGTTTCCTATGCCAAGGGAAAGACAAAATGAGTTTAAGTCCTGCCACACAGAGACTGATTTAAAAAAATAAAGTTATGCCATTTAGTACAAAGCTCACTCACATTTTGCAATGAGTCTGTCAGCTCCCGACGCCGATTGCGACACTTTGCTGCTGCCACTTTATTCCTTTCCCTCCTTATTCTGCGTCTTTCCAGCTCTTCCTGTGATAACTTTGAGGAAAAACAGGAACAAAATGTATTAAAAAGTATCAAATGGGGAGATGGTCACCATAATGTCAGAAAAAACTGAGCCATTCTGGGCTTAATTTTCTTCACATCTGATGCTCAGAGTCCAGCACAATGCTACCACCATGTGTGTGCCCTGGGTCATGGCAGGCATGGCAGTCATGGCGGCTGAATTATTCAGTAACGTCTAGTCTTTTGTGTCTTGTAACACCTGAACTCTTACTCCATCCAACAGACTAATAAATAATGACTGATTAACAGAAGTTTCCCGCCCTTTTGGGCGGATGACTCATGCTCAGACCCCATCTGTGACTCAGGTGTGAGTCAGAGAATATGACTTGCCCCTGTGAGTCACATGATGGTCTACTTCCTGTAGCATGAAATTACAGCTTTGTTTCGAGGACGTGTGCCAATGTGCGTCTGGCAAAAAACAAAAACTAGATTGCACTGCTAATGAGAATGATGGTGTAGAAATGATTTGAACACAGCTACTCAAACAAGTAGTCGTTTGTGTCACATGTGGTCATTTTACTATCAACAACTCAAATTGGAAAATGTCAGAAAGTGTATGACCACCGTTTTGCTTTTTCCTCTAAAACTATCTAAGATTTGACAATGTTCCCGAATTTGATTTCAAAATAAGCTTTTTTTTTTTTTTTACTGATGTTGTTTGCAAGACAGGAGGAAATGACACACTTATGTCACAAAGAATTACAGGATATTACACATTAGTTACACAAGAATGATTGAGCCACGGTCCACAGTTTTGAATCTCCACTCCCAAATGAGGACAGCGTGGATCCTGTAAAGTTTCCATCAGTCATCACTCAGCTTTAAAACTCTCCTTTTTCAAATAGTGGAGACACACCTAATCTACTCTCATGTGTGCCTTGCTTATTCACGTCATCGCTTCCTTACTTGTACATCAATCCTGCGTCTTGTTGAGGATGTAGTATTTGCACCCGCTCTTATGACCCCCGGTCTGAGGAGATGAGAGTGGGAAGGTTGTGGACCCAGTGGTCGTGAGGCGAGGAGCGTTGGATAAGGAGGTACAGGTGATTGTGAAGGGCCCGGAGGATGCATGAGGGATGGCTGGAGCAGCCACTGAAGGTCCTGGTTGGTTGTGATGGCATTGAGGCTGGGGACAAACTGACCGCTGCTTGCCATTGTCAATTTCTTTAATACAAACAGAAATAAAAAAGTCAATTCAAAAGAAGGGTAATTAATGCCCAACACTATAACTGGTTATTTACAACCAAGACTCTGATGTTGTCTGAAGTTTTACATATGATTAATTACTAATCACATGTAAAACCCCAGAGAACATCAGAATCTTTGTTGTAAATAACCAGGCCTCCTTAATTTACTCTTCACCAGGGGTAAATTAAGCATGATTCAAGCACAACAAAAATAAGGCTGAAAATTTAACATAATATTACTATAACATGTTAAATGAAGTATTATGTAAATTAGAATTTTTGCACAAAAGCACATTATGTGACATCAATTCAGCTGATTTTCTTTAAACTTGCCATTACTGTATATTTACTCTTTTCTATACCACTTTAACTTCTCATTTGTGTCACAGTGTACTGGTGTGGCACCTACCTGCTCCTGTTGTGTGCTCGAAGTGCTGGTGCTTCCCTGGGATGCCGAACTTGACCCAGGGAGACTGCCTGTAAAGGTTGGGTTGCCTCTTCCTTGACCCCCAAAGTTTCCATACATGGTTTCAGCTTTGGTGAAAAGAAAACTGATTCCAGCTGCGGCTAGGTGAGCTACTACTAATAAAATAACTTTCGGTCCTAGTCTTGAGTGTTATTTCAAACTAAGGGTAAACCCACCTTATTGCCGAAAGTCGGTAGAGTCCAAACTGACACGAGGTAAAGGGGAGTGAGGAAAAGAAAAAGTCACTTTCTTCAGTCAAACTCACTTAAAACATTCCAAACTGGTCTTCAGGAACCGTTGTTGTCCTTAGTCACGCGCGTAGAATCGGAAGTCTGGAAATAATTGTGAGGTTGTAAACTCTTAAAGTGACACTAGAAGTTCACCACGCCCCTCCCTGCTTACGGGAAATAGTGTTGTCTGGAATCTCTCACGAAAGTTACCACGTGTTATGTCGTCATTGCCCATATTTGGTGAGTTTCCTCCTGAAGGCGAACACCCGGGATTCCTTCGCCTCGCTCTGTGAAGCTGAGTTATTTTGCCATTAGCTAATGTTATCGTGGAAATACGATTGGCCCTATATTTTCCAATTCCGTACATCGGCATTGATTGTTAACAAGCTAAGATAGGTATCACATCATAGACTTAACAGTATCAGTGTAGCTCTGTTGAAGAACAAAAAAAAAATTAAAAATATTCCCGCTGTTTTCACAGTAAATCAATTTTCTAAATCTTTAAACAGAGAATACAACATTAATACTTTGTAGGCAACAGAATAAGTGTTGATAACCAAATGGGAAGGCTTGAGTTTGAGTTTGATTTTACTCAGACACATCATACTACATTTAATGTGGAATTATAAATATTTTTAAGTCAAATTAGGTTCCATTTTTTATGTCCAGATAAATTAAACAAGATCTTACTTTACAGTGCGGACCACAAAATAGTGGTTACATAAGTGTGAGTTACTACTTTCACATCTGTCCTCATATACAGCATATTTTACATGAAATAACACAAATCAAGTAACCTGATATAAGATGAGCAAGAACATCATTTTCTGAGTCTGGCAGAGAAGAGAGCACGTGCTGGCAAACCTTAAGGCTTTTTGGCAGCCACTCTCACTTCACAAACCACATCAATGAGCCCACATTGCTTGTGGAAATGAGTCAAAGGGTACAAATCTGCTCAGATATTCAACAGCCCATTGCAATGCCTGTTTTTCTTGTCACTCCTCTTCTTTTTTTCAACTTGCAAGCACATTCTAGTGCCAAGTAATAATTTAAAAACTGCACGCTGTTGATTGGGTGGGCTTAGTCTGTCACAGCAGCTGCTGACCTTGCAGACCCACAAGGACAGAGTTCCCGGCATCTAGTGATTTCTCCTGCTGCTGACTGTTGCACCAAGGTCTCATATTGCAGCTATTTTCAGTCCTGGGATTTTTAGGAGACTGTTTTAAAATCTTAAATCAGTTAATTTGTCTTTCTTTGCTCCACAATGAATCCATAAACAAATGGTTGAATCAGACCAGGATCTGTGTTGCTGCTTGCTGACCTACATGACTGAATACTACACAGCGTCATAGTTGGGAAACGTACTGTATGCTGGCGTTTTGTTCTCTCCATAAATGATATTATCATGTCAAGGAGAAGTGGGGCAAAAGTGAGCATCAGGTGACTGAGGCCTTTGGAATTTGATGATGACACATCAGTGTCTCAAATGGCAACATGTAACGGCATGTCAGGTACCTTTTTTTTCTTCTTTTTCTTTGCTGTGATTATAAGTCATTCATCCTCAGGCAGCCTTTTTGTGCCTGGATGATCAACATAGAACTAATATCAATGCCTGCTTTGACATTGATAAAATCATCACAGATTTTTTTTTTTTGTTGTCTGTGTGGTTCGAATAGGAAGTTTTGGAGAGAAAGTGTGGCAGTCATTGCACTCTTCAGTTGGTCTGCACATTTTTCCTCCAAAACTCAACATTTTCCGGGGTGGTGGGGAAAGTTTGGATTCCAGTAGAATTAATCATGCCAAAAAAATCCACATGCATTCAAACAACTCACCCACACCCACACTCTCAGCCCACAAGCACATGCCTTTGAGCCACGGCTGTGGCACACGCAAACTTTAACTTATTTGCTTAGGTAGGTGTTGCAATTCACGCCTTGTTCATTTATGCTTACGCACAACGAGCGGAGATTATCTAATTGTTACTGTGCAGGTCTAAACATGAACTAACTGACTATCTAAACTATGAACATTCTGTATGTACTTTATTTCTACAGTGCTCATAATATCAATTAATGATGTCCAGTGGAAAAAAATCATGTAAATGATTACTGATAAATCATTGTTATAAACATGGTTAAACATGTCTCTCTCTTAAATGTATTATTGGCAATTCAAACTTTAAACATGAACTAAATGACTGTATAGTGGACAAAGTAGTCCTGAATGTAAACATGTCAAACTGGCTATTCAAACCAGATGTCGTCATAACAAAAGTGAAAGGATTTTACTCATTGGTGAGCAATATCTAATCTGTTTCAAAAAAGGCCTCTGGCTGATCGTTCTAAGGACTTATGGTAAAACGCTTGTCTGTATGCAGTCTTGATCTGATCCCTTTCAGCCACTATGTTGAGAGCACTGGAACAAGCTTTCCCCAAAACGTTTGAGTAGAAATTCAACACCGGTCACAATTACTCTATCTCATAATCATTTAACCTGACATTTAAAGAATGACTTTTTTCCAGTATTTTTAAAGTGCTTATTTATTCCGACACTCACTGAATCATATTTGCGATTTGTGCCTGTGCAAGTCAGATAAATGTGGGCTGGACTGTCTGTGGGTTTTGCCATTCGGAAATGTGCACTTTATCAAAGGTTGCAGTGGAAAAAAACGTTTTCTATGAAAAGGATTTCTTGTTAATGCGGAGTGGGTGACACTATTTACCCTTTACACTGAACCAGGGATTTTTATAACCCCCCCCTCCCCACACACACACACACACACATACAAACACACACACACACACAAACACACACACACACACACAAACACACACACACACCTCAGTTTGTATTATTATTTCTCAGGAGCTGAGGCAGATTTTCCTGTTTATAGACTCATTTTCGGGGCTTCGTTTTTCTGTAAACCTGTGTAATCGCTGCAGGATGAATAGGATGTCAGACAGTATCATTGGGAGTTGGGAGCCCTGTCTGGAGTGTGTGTTTTACCTTCTGCCACGCAGGCACAGAGGAACCAACAGCAGCGAGTGGGTGGGACCAGTCCAAAGACTACGTAGCCACGTAGCTGGTCTTCAACGTTAGCTGTGTAGGTAAGTGTCCTTATCTTCTATATTTTTGTCATTTGTGGTGATTTACTCTTTCGGACAAGCAGTGTGGACATGGCTGACATTGTCAGTGAGCTTTTTGGAACAACTCGCCTGCCGTTTCTGGCCGATAAGCTGTTGTTAACGTAGCACATCTGGTTAGCTAGCTAGCTAAAAGTGGCTGCAACAACGGTCATCCTTTAATAAGTTGGTAGCTCGGGGTTGTTGCAGATTAGCTTCTTACTAACATACAGGAATTGTGTGACATTTCTGGGAAAAAAAGCGTACTCAACACCCATGTTACGTTAGTCGCTGTTGAAAAATCCGCCAACAGTTTATGCAATGTAAGCGGAAATGTAGCTAACGTGTCATTGTTTTTATTTCAAGCTAACGTCAGCAAGCGTTACAATGGACCTGCCACATCACGGGTACCGAGCAAGTAAGTGGAAACCTGAATCACCAGGAGATTACTCCGTTTTGCTCATTTTGAGCAAACATCCTCACACAGAACCTACTTCTTCTTTCTTGTGCTGTTGCCTGACAAGTGAAATGCAACAGCACAAAGCGTGTCAGATTAAGTGACTTTACTTATACTGATGAAGTGTAAATAACATGTACATACATAATTAAGGTTAGCCACGGGAAAATAAAGGATATTGAACATGTTATTGAAATACAAAGCATCACCTGGCCTCCAGTTATACATACACATATGCACACATATACACACACACACACCAAACACTGTCATGTTGCATCAAAACCATGGTGTGTGTCACAATCTGTTTGTGAGTACATGCATAATAAAACATTCATAATATAATTTTGCAAATATTGTTCCCAGACAGCAAACCAAATATCCTCTAAATTGTGCCCTTTTTTCACCAGCCCATATTACTGTCACATCAAAAGAGCTGTTTACCCAGCAGAGTTTTGGGTAATGTTTATGTGCGTATAAACATAACCAGTCAAGTCGTCTCAAGTTCTGAGTGCCTGTGGTAAAATGGAATAATTTTCTTATAATGCTGCAGCTAAATTTGATAAAATCCCTCTTTGCCTAACCTGAAGTACGACTTTGTGAGTCATTTTCCCAAAAAAATTTAAAAATGCAGCCTGTACAGGCACCCCATGTCAGCTGGGATAGGCTGTAGCCTCCAGTGACCCTACTGTAACTGGGATGGATGGATGCATTCAAATGTTGCTGATTTTTATCTGTCTTGTTTGTTTGATTTAGCAGCGAAGCCACGAGCTCGTGCAGCTCCTCCCACGGGCGACTCCGTTTTGTTTGAAGACACCAGCTCCGCCGCGCCTGGGCTGAACAGTCAGGGCTATTACACTCCCGGGTACAACATGGGAGCACCCTCTAATGACATGCAGGGAGGTGCAAACGTGAACAACATGTTCACTGACCCCATGGCCAACGCTGCAATGATGTACGGCTCCTCCCTGGCCAACCAAGGAAAAGATATAGTACACAAAGAGGTGAGGAAAGTCACCTGAAGGATCCCAAGGCTCCTTCAGATATGAAATACGAATAGATAAAGTCAAAGCCTACGGTTTTTAAGTAGATATTTAAGTAGATTTTTTCCTCATGTTTCTGTTGCATGATTAAACATAAATGGGTATTGAAAACATTTATTAGTAGCAGTGTTTTAAAGTAATGTAAGATCACCTTTTTTCCAGATTATGGTGAAGCACTTGGGCTTTCATTTCTGTCATTCCAGCACTGCATGTTAGTCCTTTTAATGAGAAAGACTAAAAAGTGTGAAGCTGTCAATTTCAGTGGGAAGGTGTTCAGTGGAGCTGATTTTGTAATATTAACTAACGGTGACAGGGGACATTTTAAACAAATGATTCATCTCAGGTGGATTGGCAGTGAGACGCAGCATGCTTCCACACAGGGAGGTTTTATCCAATGAGCAGGCGCGTTGAAGCAACTGTGAGTCAGCTCAAAGAGTTGACTTTGGCAGACTGTCCGTTCTCATCTGTTCCGTAAATGTTTTCGCTCTGCCTTTCAGATCGGCCGATTCATGTCCGTGAACAAGCTGAAGTACTTCTTCGCAGTCGACACCAAATATGTTCTGAAGAAACTCATGATCCTCATGTTCCCTTATACACATCAGGTAATCTGGGCCCAGTGTGTTTGATTCCTCTTAAGCTTATGTTGCAACACTAAACATTTTGTCCGGAGCAACGGCATGATTTCTGTGGCCTTATCTCTGCAAATATTTATCAGATTTGATGGGGTTCACATCAAATAATTGGCTTCTCTTATCAGTTCTTAAACTTTGTTTATAAGCATGTTAACAGCGCTGATATGCACACACTCTTGAGTCATTTTTTTCCCCACTCCTCTGAGCTGTATCAGATGGTAAAATAAGGCACAACTACTCTCTGTGCCCCGATAACAAGTGATCTACACTTAGTGAAAAATACTGTTACAAGATCATGCTCATTCAGTATTCACTGGTTGTTCAAACTAGGTCTGGATAAGATTCTACTAGCCCTTTATTTTTTGTATTTGTTCTGTATAATAACACCTTCCTTGAAGGACAACGTGTTACTCTGTTGTCATAGCGACAATCCCACGTTCAGTTGTCAGTAAAGCCACATCTAATTTCACGTGACTTCATATTTGAAGCTCAGAATAAGCTTTAGTCGTTACTGTGCAAATATGTATTATTTTATACTCTTGTGTATATACCAAACATAATGCAACCAATTCAAATATCTGAATGTATCTAGTTTTAAAACTATTTAAACTTTCGTTTAATGAAAAAACTCTATAAAAGTAAAGAAAAAGCAGTGCTACACGCTGATGTGGCTCCAGATGTTTCTGCACAAATCTTTTGTTTAATGGAGTGAAAAAGCTGGCCGATGCCCAGCGTCAACAGGGTCTACCATAATAATAAGTAATGAGTAACACGGGATTGGAATTCTACTATTAATACACTCTTGGAAAATGTTTTAAAAAGCTTTGCAGCTGTCAAAAAAAACATTACAATCTGTTAGCAGTTGTTAAAATGAATGACTCCCATCTGTCAGCCTTCAATTCACGTTGTATTTGCGTGTCCTCAGGACTGGGAAGTCCGTTACCACCGGGACACTCCACTGACTCCAAGACAGGATGTGAATGCGCCTGATCTTTACATACCATGCAAGTTTTCTTGAAAAATCTCTCATTCTCAAGTGCTTTGGAGATGCCTTTTTTCATTAGGTATTTATAAATATTTTTTTATCTTTCAGCAATGGCTTTCATTACTTACATTTTACTCGCTGGAATGGCTCTTGGTATCCAGAAAAGGTGATTTTTATTTTTAATTTTAATGATGTGTGTTGTGAGTTAAACACTGAGGTGTGTGGGTTTGTGTTGTCTTTGTGAAGGTTCAGTCCAGAGGTCCTGGGCCTGTGTGCCAGCACCGCCCTTGTGTGGGTCATCATCGAGGTCTTGGTCATGTTGTTGAGTTTGTACCTGCTGACGGTACACAGCGACCTGTCGACCTTTGATCTGGTCGCCTACAGTGGATATAAATATGTTGGGTAAGATGTCCAGAAGTGTTGTCCTCTTTTCAACTCAGTGCTTGAATTTGGTGAGTGAGGCCATGTTCCAATGCAGTGTTTGTGTCTCTCTTTAGGATGATATTCACGGTGTTGTGTGGCTTACTGTTTGGCAGCGATGGTTACTATGTGGCCCTCGCCTGGTCCTCATGCGCCCTTATGTTCTTCATTGTAAGTATCTTCAGTCCGTTGACATTGTCAATCATGTTCACTTATCATAAAAAGAAGCAAAGTTTAAACACTGTAAGATAATAGAAAGATGTAAAAATATGTTGTTGTTTTTTAGACAATGGACATTTACTGAGTCTGGTTTTTTTCTTGTCACATGAGTTTTAAGAGTCCTTGTGTGCACATTATAGAAGAATGTGAACTATTCAATTAAGTTCAAATAAAAAGACACTTTGTTTATCCCATAGCAAAATAAAAATGATGGTTTGCACTTGCATTTTGACATCACTAAAGATATTCCTGATTGTCCAAATAATGACTAATGTTCCTTTTGGTCCTGGTAAATCAGAAATCTAATTGCACTTTGGTTTGAGGGAGCTCAAGCCTTTAAATAACTTAGAAAGAGTGGCATGGTGACCTGGCGGTCAGTTCCAATTTTAGGTAAAGCATTTCAAAATTGTCATAGCAACAAGTCGTCAGTAGAGATGTATTAGTAAAACGTTCATTCATGTTGCTATCTATGTAAATGTTAGGTTTTGAAAAACTAAATGTATTTTCTTGTCAAAACCAGTCGCATAATCCTTTCAAAGCCTTTTGATGTCTTTGTGTCATCTTGGAATTGCAATGAAATCAAACCAGTCTTTGCAAAAGTTTTCCTCTGTGTCTGAAAGCTCAGTTTCTGTGCATGTGAGAGGGTGGCAGGAAAAGGGGACGCAGCCACCATGAAGTCACAAACCACAGTCTCAGGAGGTTATTGGTCCTTGGGCATAGTTTGGCGTAGAACCACTTTGTAAAAAAACAAGTTTTTTTGCTTTTAAACGGAGTTCCTTGCCTTCTACCTTTATGCTCCAGATTCACGTTTCTTCGCATGGCAGCTCTAAATATCTGCTTTTTCCACAGGTTCGATCTCTTAAAATGAAGATATTGCCCTCGATCTCCTCGGACTCCATGGGAATGGGTTCAAGTGCCAAACCTCAGCTCCGCCTTTATATCACCGTGGCAACTGCAGTCTTTCAGCCAATTATTATTTACTGGTTAACCTCTCACTTGGTCAGGTGACTGCGACGCATTTAAAACCTCAAGTCCGAGTGACCTGGACCCAGAAAGATAGGGTTGTTAAGTGTTTTTGCACTTGTCTTTGTACACTTGTGTCTGTAAAATCAAGGCAAACGTAGACAGTGTTGAGCTTTTCTGTTAATATCTTTTAGTTGATGTAACACAGAATGTGTTGCTGCTCACCATGACTGTATAGTAACGTACATAATGCATATTTTTGTCCGCCTAACTTTTAAACACAAGGGCTTTCGATGACAGAGCTGTTTAATCAGAGCTGATTTTGTGTGGGTTTCATTTTGTGTAATGTCTCTGGACATGGTTTCCACTACTCACTTACAGACACAAATCCACATGACACTCACAATTACAGTATCATTTCTCAGTTATTGATGATGATGATGCTGCATTAATCCCCTTTCTATTTTCAGTCAGTAAGTCTGTTATTTATCTACATTTGACAAAGCATGACAATGTTTGGATTTTTGTAGAAAAAATAAATATATTTAGCTTTGTGTATTCATGTTTAAACGAGTGAGCTCATCTTCGCTTTGTGTACAATTATTTCCTACATTTTTTGTATTTGAAGAAATTGGCATTTTTAATCTGAAACGCATAGAGGAAGCTTCTTACTATATGACATCCAATAATCTAATATACTGGCACAATGTAAGTCTGGAGTGACTCTCATGATGCCCTGGCAGGGGACACACTGTAGAGGTTGCCAGTCAATCACAGTCCAGAAGCGGGAAACTATTCTGAATGTGAACAACATGCCAACTCCAAACGGGAAGGGTTACTGCGAAACAACCACACAAACTGCCCGTCACGCTGCCCGAAAACATGCTTAAACCAAAGTTAACTCTACAGTAAATCTAAAATACTTTAGGCATTATTCCTTATTCCTTTTAAGTGCCAACTTTTGATATGATAATACATTGCTCTACTTGAGTTTTCAATTCTTTCTGCATTGGTTTTAGCAGTAATGTAATTTCAATGGTACTGTCGACAATGACTCAAGCCAATGTGTGTATATCTCTTGGTCTACTCTTACTTTTCCTTTAGTATTACAACATTTTGTAGTTTCAGAACACCCCCCTTCACGGGTTGTCCTACTTGTCTTTCCCCACTCCTGATGTTAGCCCCCTCTTTTAGCCACTGGTGGTTTACTGTGGTATTCAGCCATCCTCTGTCGTCCCGTCTGCTGAATGGCGCGGGAGTGCACACGGGCGCGCGCTCCCCGCCGAGCGTCCTTTTGGTTTCCAGGGAAACCGCGGGCAGCAACAGAGCGCCGAGGCAGAGGTGTCCGCTCGAGACTCTGCTTCTGGACATCAGTATTTTAGCCTTTTAACGACCCCCGACGTGTCCCCGGCATTTTCAGAGAGCCGGTCTATGTCTGAGCCACCACTCTGGTTAATCTGGTGAGTAACCTGACTAAAGTGGGGGGTTTCAAAGGGCGCCAGGGGGGGGGGGGGTACCTGGGGGGGGGGGGGGGGGGGGGGGGGGGGTCTGCTTTCCTGAATAGCTAAATGAAACTTTATATTGTTCCGCCATTTCCCTGCTGAAGGGCTTTGTATAGCCATGTGGCCAGATGAGCTTACAGAGCCTTGTGAATGTGGCCTTACTGACGAGAAATGGAGTTTGCTAAAAGCTGAAATGGGTGTCACGTCCCCTTGAAGGACCCTCAGCCGCGTGCACCTGTTCACTGAGCAGGTCTGCCTTCATTAGAGCAGGGGAGGAAATGAGAGAGCGGACTTTGAACAGTGGATGCCCATCAGACGAGAACGACGAGCAAACGTGTAACTAAATGAGGCTGCTGTGTTTCTTTATTCTTTTTTTGAGGGAGGGGGTATTTTCCCCATTGGACTATAACCCCACATATCATTGTTGATGTTTTTTGTTTCAAAAGTTGGTTAAAAAATCTGTTGTAGGATTAAAAAATAAATAGATACAGCAACGTTGAATAGAAATCTTTCAAATCCAAGGCCTTGGTAACAATAACCGAGTCTTTATTAGCTCTTAACATGATACATGTGAATACAACCTCAGAAGGAAAAAACAAGACAAACAACATGATTTATTGAACAAATTATTGATTAAAATTATTAAACAATTATTAAACAAAAGTGCTGAAGCAGTGCGTTAAAATAGGAACCTATTGCTTTCATGGGAATTAATTAAGTAATTAGTCAGACTGATAATTGAATGGACCTTTTTAATTGATTGTTATCGAGTGTGAGTCTCAGTGAGAACAGACACTGGCCTAGTCAGAATTCTGAATTATTTATTTATTTATTTATTCCCAAATATATTAACATAAATGCACAGAATAACAACAGACTGTGCTTTCTTTTTTCCATGACAGCATGAAATCATACTGTATAACTTAAACGATATCAACTCTGTTTTGTCCTTATGTCTGGATTTTGGATGTCTGTCTGACTTCATAAATATTTGGCTGAACATCTATTCTTTTAACTATAATCCTAATTTAATTCTGTTTTATCTCTCACAAGCGATCCAACTGAATGACTCTGGAAGTTGCCTCTTCAGTGATGGAGAACATCTCTCACGTACTGCCATCCTCCTCGTGTTCCCCAGTTCTTGAGGAGTCTCTGCCGTTCTCATCCCAGCAGATCTGCCTAAACGGCAGTGTTTCTCTTCCCCTCTCCCCCATCTCCTTCCCCCCGTCCCCTACCTCCCTCTCTCCAGCAACAGCTGACTATGCTCACACGTCCTCCCCTCTGTCGCATTGCTCTGCCTCTCATTGCCTCGAAGGAGAAATCCCGCAGTGCTTCAAGCAGGACAGCTATTCTGACCAGGATGACCTGACCTGTCTCAGCTGGCTGCATCAGAGGGGGAACCTGCTCCCTCTGCAGCCCCTCAGCAGACTCCCGCCACTGCCCCAGCAGGAGTCCTGCCCGCCTGTCCAGCCTCGTCCTCCGCACGCCTCGTCCAAACCGCCCTACTCCTTCAGCAGCCTGATTTTCATGGCCATAGAGGACTCTCCACACAAGAGGCTTCCGGTGAAGGATATCTATGAATGGATCGTGAACAATTTCCCCTACTACAGGACTGCCGCCGGAGGCTGGAGGAACTCGGTGAGACACAACTTGTCCCTGAGCAAAAGCTTCCGGCGCATTCAGCGGGACAAGAGCCAGGTGGGTCCACTCGCAATCTAAGCTGTAAGTAAAACACTGTATCCAGATGTTCTTTTGTCATGAAGAACATTTACCGCACAGCTCCCCGAGGTGAGGCCGGTTAGTCGTGCGGTTTGTGAGTAACCAGAGGATTTGTGCGTTCGTTGCAGTCAGTGGGGAAAGGATCGCTGTGGTGTGTGTGTCCGGAGTATCGGCCGGCGCTCCTGGAGGTGCTGAAGAAGACGCACAGTTATCACAGCACAAACAGCAATCTGATACACAAGCCTGCACTGTGAGTGAAAAGAGACATTTGCTGTGTCTATTAAGGCTGCGCCAGACAGTTACTACTTAAAAATAAGTACAGTAGGAATTAGAAACAAATTAATCAACTAAGGCAAAAACAGACAGAAGTTAAATTAGAGTTTCAGGGTTAAAAATAAATAAAGCTTTCGCTCATCATGCAGGTGAACTATTGTTGCAGTCACGGTGTGAATATTGTATTATTTCATTTGTATTCCCCTATAAGAACTGATGAGTTTCTGAGTAATTTCACATACATTGAAAGAATTAAGTAAGATACAGCACATCCAGTGGTCGTCTAACTTGTCGTGTTACACACAGGCTGGAGGGAGCTGACTACGAGGTGCCTGCAGTGTGCGACACAATGGAAATCTCAGGTCAGTGCCCAGACCAGGCTGCTGTTTCTTCATTAGCGGGAGAATCGGAATATTTGACCCTGTGTGAATATGTCTCAGCCTCCGTCAGAGGCGCAGCAGATCCCTGTGAAACTTTTATTACCTGCAGCTTTTCTCCCACGCCGTGGCTTTCTCAGCATGTCACATTGTTCTTGTGTTTGTGTTCTGTCGGCATAGAAACTGCCCTTCCGTTACCTTGGCAGCCGGGGAATAGCCCCTCGTAGTCTCCGTCATAAGTCCCCTCGACTGGCGTCAGTGGTTGCTGAAGAACCCGACCAGAGCTAGTTCAATAAGCCAGTGTGGAAACCACTCCTTGATGTCAATTATGGTCATTCATTTGGTCTTTCCTTTTTTCATACTCTTTCCCTCCTCACGCAGAACCCCTTTCCAATACCCTGCTGCTCTCCATGTCCACACAACAAATACTGACAGCTGATAACCCCCCTTTCACTGACAACCCGCCCTGCCCTTTGACCCCGGATCACGAGGAACTAGTCACCATGGAGTCAGTTGAATACCAGCAAGAGGATGTGAGCGATGATATGGAGAAGGACCCCCTCTCTGACAGCGGCTACATCGAGTTACATTATTACCAGTCTAACCAGTACCAGTACCTGGTGCTGCCAGGCGACACCGAGCTGGACCTGGAGACTGTGGAGATCCTTCAGCTGGACGCCGAGGCCCAGGAGGCCGCCGGGTCCCTGTTGGACCTGGCAGGTGGTGGATACTAGTTCACATCCACCTGTTAGCAAACCTATTCAAACAAATCTCCCAGAGATGTTCACACTGCCTTACCGACTGTGTTTTCGATAGCAGTATAGATCAATGGACTAACTGAGCATGTATTCAGGCACTTCCAATGCACAAGCTGAACAACGTCAGCCAGACGTGGAAAAAAACCGAAGTGAGAGTATTAACACAGATGGTTTTTACAGTATCCACTGTGATTTCCTAACATTTTGAGCTCATTCTCAGGGGTCGGGGGGACTTGTTTTTCAATCACGATTTCCGAGTTGAGGTTTGTTGAAATGAACCACTGAAACCTGCACAAGCTAACCAACACAGTGTCTCACATCCAAACTGTTACCATTTTTATTTAAATGTGTTACTAATCTTCCACAGTTCATCATTATATACGTCCATTTCTGTGGATGATTCTGAAGAGCTGTCGGTCTTGATCATTGTTGAGTAGTTCACAGATGTTTAATTTATTATGTAGTTACAGTTGTAGATTGTTCTTTCAAGGTTTGTGTGAGCAATTGTCAAAAACAGTAACAAATCACTTCCAGTTTTATTTCAAATAGTCTTTTTATTTTATTCTTAATAATTTTCTGTTTCTTTATATTTATCATTCTTCACATTATGTTTTTCTAAGTATATTTTTATGTACACGATGCTAGTTTATGTTTCGAAATCCCTCATTCGACTGTCTTCTTTTTGGAGCTGAAACCCTGACTATGAACTAAATTAGGATCTCTTTAATCACGATTCTTTTTATTTTAATTGTGATTAACACACTGCCATTTAAAGCCCTTTGTATTGCAGGGTAAACTGAACTTCTGTTTGGAAAATTGTATTTACTTTCAAACGCTTTCGATTTTGTTTTCAAATTCATTAAAATGTCTAAGCTTTCCTTGTGAATTAAAATCTTTCTTTTGTTTTGAGACCCTGTTTTTCTTATCGGTTTTAAAATATTATCCAAATATTTTAAATACATCCTGTCCTGCTTGAGTAACGCCACTGGAGGGCGCTAAGCCGCTAGCTAACTGTGCTCGCTGCGTACTTCTACCAATATGCTGCCCTGTTGCTATGATACAGTCGTCGTTGTATCCGAGGACTTCTTTCAGGTATAATTTGTATGTAAGCAAAACCCACCAGCCTGTTTTACATAGCGTCTTGGGGTATTTCCGTATTCGTCACATTCCGTTAAAAACTACATTTCCCTCATTGACGTTGACTGTTTGTAGTTAGGGGCATGTAGTTTTCTGACTCGCCCTGGTACGGGCTTCAAAACACGCTAAAACTTCAATTCCAATGCTTCCATGCGCAGACTGAAGGCGGAAGTGTGTGAATGTCGTGGTGGAAAAAAGTTTTCATGGTGGTATTCGTCCCCGTGTGAAAAGTTAGTCGTTTCTCGACTCTCATGAGACTCAGTTGAAGTCGCCCGAAGACACCAAAGGTAATGTTGCAGTATTAAACATCAGCAAACGAAAATAGATTAGCTTTTAAAAGGCTGTTTTTTTTTTACTTCCCACGATGCTGCTACGTTTGTTGCTTTATCAACTCCCGTCTCCCTTGACAGCCACACGTTAGCCTTTTGTTTTGGTTTGAAAACGTGCTGTCATAAATGTTATATGACATCCACGTTCACGCCAACGAATTTTACAGCTTAAATTTACCGCCGTAAAAACATTTAGCGAACATGTTGCGCTATTGTTTTTAATAGAAAGTTTAACTCACTCAACACAAGCTCTGAAGTGTACAGAAAGAATGTGGTGTATTTGTCCCTGCTGCTGGGTGTTTTTTTTGTTTTTCCTTTTTGTTTGAACACGTTTTTTTTAGCACGTTCACGTCACAGAAATGGCAGGCATGCTGCTCCTGAACGCCACACCTTGGCGGTGTTCAAGTTTTGGTTGAGGCAGGGAACGAGTACACGATATAAGGCGTCAATCCATTATTGTTGGAGCACCTCCAAATCTAGCCCGAAAATCGCCAACAAAGCGAGCCTTTGAGGCAGCTGCGCGGAACCGAGCTGCGGAGCGCGCGCTGAGCCCACGAGCTGCGGGCAGAGCAGCATGACAGCCATAAGAGCTGCCCTCACGAGCCCCACAGAGCTTAACATTGTTTCTGATGCATGGATTACAGCTCGGCTTATTTATTATTTTTTCACTGGCAAAGTTGTGCGTATATAACACATTTTTTGTGTTATATGAGTTTGTGTATTGGAAAGAAATAGACTTGATAAGCCACATTGTTGAAGAATTGTGTTTTTTATATTAGTGTCCTAACATAAACACAATTGCATCAGTTTTTTAAGTCTTGCAATTATGACAGTTTCTGGTACATAACACCAAACTATTATGGGGCTGTTTAACTGGTAAGTAAAGAGAAGTTACTTCATGTTGCTGCAGTATCTGAAAAGAAACAACACCCATGTGAGTTCTCAACATCGATTCATAGTCTGATTCAAACATTCCCAACTCAACAGTCAGGTGAAAACGATCATAAGAAGCAGCTGTTGGTTAAACTAGTTCCTGCCTTCTGTTTTCTCCTTTGATCCTCACAGGGACCAGTAGCTCAGCAGAATGGGAAGTGAACCGGGCCCAGTTCAGATTGTCACGGTCTGTAAGGAGGACCACTCGTTCACGTTGGACACAGAGGCTTTGGCTCGGATTCTCTTAGCCCCGCAAGTCCGAGACAAACATGTGGTGGTGCTGTCGGTGGCTGGAGCTTTTAGGAAAGGGAAAAGCTTCATGCTGGATTTCATGATCCGTTACATGTACAGAAAGGTGAGTGTCGCTCTTTAAATGTTCAATCGCATGCTTTGTCAGTGTTTACGATCACTTCACACAGTTCATTGGATACCTGGTCATAGTAGAGAAACTTGGAGACTGTGGCTTCTTCCTCTTCAGATAAAGATGTGAAAGGCTGGAAAATCACAAAAGGTGTGAGGGTGGAATGAAAACCCAAATAGTTGTCCATCATTAACGCCCATCCCTGCTTTATCATGTGAACAAACTTGTTTTCTGAATTGAGACTCGAGTTGATGTTTCTTGTAGGAATATGTGCTGGAAACTACTTGTTTGTGTTTACATGATTTCTGAATGTACATCAATATTCTCAGGTGTTTGGTGTTTACAGCATCAGATTTGTTTCTGCAGGGCAAAGAGGACTGGCTGGGTAAGGATGATGAGCCGCTGACCGGATTTTCTTGGAGAGGTGGGTCAGAACCAGAGACAACTGGCATCCAGCTGTGGAGCGAAGTTTTCCTCGTGCAAAAGAGCGACGGGACAGAGGTACTCCAAAGCAGATACTGGCTAAAAATCCTATTCTTTCCCATCAATTCTCATTTTGACACATAAATGTCTTAATGTCTTAATGTACACTTAACTGATTGTGACTGAAAGCCTCTTAAACCTGAAAGTACTTATAACTAATTCAACCTCCTGTTGACCAACGATGGCGCCAAAAGTATGACCTGGGAATATTTTTCAGAAATAAGAGGCAATGATAATTTCATGTGCCTTTCACAATGGACTCTGGAGATTTTCAGGAGAAAGGGCAGTGTTTTTTTCCCCCCAGAACTTTAGTCCAGTTGTTGTTTTACATGGATTTCAAAGCTGGAGTCATCATGCTGAAGAAATGAGGGCCCATAATGTGTGTGGACATCACAAAAGGAAAGCCGGAGCTGATGCCGAAATTAGCCTGTAAAATGGCTGCTTTATCTCTAACACATTGAGAATAGCTGATTGGAATGGAATAATTTCTGTAGCCTATTGCCAAATATAAAATTGCATCATTCGCTTTTTTCCATGCTGTGTTACCACTGCACACATTGATTTTGGTTCTTACACAGGTCCCTTGTAACTGCCCAGTGTGTATTTGTAACTTTTGTGTTGTTTTTAAAGTGCGGAAAATCTTTCTGAGATTCTGGATTTTGTGATACATTTGTGACTTTTAGGCACAAGAAATCAATTATCTGTCACAAGTGCTTAGTGGTTTTGCTACAAAATCACCTCCACGGATGGAGGAGGGTGTGCAAAGCAGCATAGGATCTGCACAGGCAGAACACCATCTGGAGCGTTTGCTGGTTTATTCCTACATCGTCTCACACTGCCATGCCGGAGAGTCCAGTGCAAAAGATCCATTTGCATATTCTTGTCGGTTTGCAAACGTTTGCCATGTGACTACGTCAGGAGGTTGTTGTTTTTTTTGGCTGGACCGGAGTATTCTACATACAAATTTTCTACTGACTAAATCCATTTTTGCACTCAGTCGTTCTTTTAAAAAGAGTAACTATCAATGTTCTGACCTAGGACATCTCTGTTACTCAGAGCCACAAATTTAGTTCTTAGATCTACCTGCAACGTTTACAATTTTTTTGGGAGACTTTTTTTTTTTTTAAATGAGACCTGAATTATGTGACGAATAACAGCAGGGCGTTTGCTCCTCTTAGAAGGTTTACATGTTTCAGTCTGCAGCATCAAGTTCCACCATAAATGAATAGTTTTATGTGTTTAGAATAAACACAGTTTGCCCACATTTTCAAAACAGACTTCTCGTCTCTGCTGCTTTTAGGTGGCCGTGGTGTTGATGGACACTCAGGGAGCCTTCGATGACCAGTCCACCGTGAGGGACTGTGCCACCATTTTTGCTCTTAGTACCATGACCAGCTCAGTCCAGGTGACCGATCTCTGGCCGTCTCCACCCTCAATGTTTCATTCCATTATTCTCATGTGGGCTTATAAAGTTCCTCTTTTGCAGATCTACAATCTCTCCCAGAACATTCAGGAGGATGATCTGCAGCAGCTGCAGGTCCGTTCGTCTTTATACAAAAAAATTGAAAAAAGGCCAGATGTGCTTTTCGGGAGTGTTTTCAGCCTCAGCACATACCGTCATGTTGCACTTACTCAGATGATATGAGATGTTACAATAAACCATATTGAATTGTGCCCATTAACTGTAAGTCTGCCTTGTCCTCCAGTGCTCAGCAAACCTGTGTTTTGTTTAACCCCTTTAGGTTTTCAAACGGAACAACTACTGATGATTATTTTGAAACTCTTTCTTCTGTTTTTAGCTGTTCACAGAGTATGGTCGTCTGGCTCTGGATGAGATCTTTCTGAAACCATTTCAGGTACTGGATTTCATGAGATGTTGTTGCACTGTTAGGTGTCCACAGACTCATCACTCAGACAGTAGCCAAAGGTTCTGTCGTTGTGCCCCTGTAGTTTGCCTACATTCCCCTTGGGAACATAATTGTACCTTTCAGGGCCTCTAAAAGTACAAATATGTGCCTTGTTCTCCAGTTTTTAGTCGTATAGGTTAGAAAGTACCTCAGGAGGGCATCCTGTTGTGCCCCTATTTTTTAGTGTGTATTAAGTTTGCACATGTTTGTGTTGATCAGTTATATAAAGCTGTTCTCTTGCAGTCGTTGATGTTTTTGGTGAGGGACTGGAGCTTTCCTTACGAGTATCCCTATGGATTTAAAGGTGGCAGCGACTTTTTGGATAAACGGTTACAGGTGCCTGTTTATTTCAATCGTCTTGGAAAGTTTTACTTATTAAACTGCACGTCGCTGAGTTTTCTCCTTATTTATTTGTCTGTTTGTTGTTGAAGGTTAAGGAAGCCCAGCATGAGGAGCTGCAAACGGTCCGGGAGCACATCCATTCCTGCTTCAACAAGATTTCCTGCTTCCTGTTGCCCCACCCGGGGCTGAAGGTTGCCACCAGCCCTGCGTTTAAGGGACAGCTTTGTGGTATGCTCCCCCAAGTCGTCGTCCTGTTCCAGCTTGTTTCCAGATAACATTGAGCTGGATATGCGGAGTGCACTGCTGAGTGTTTGCTGCGTTTCTCGTGTCAGACGTGGCTGCGGAGTTCAAAGAGCAGCTGCAGAGTCTCATCCCTAAACTTCTGCATCCGGACCGCCTGGCTGAGAAAGAGATCAATGGCAACAAAGTCACCTGCAGAGGCCTGCTGGAGTTCTTCAAGGTAGAATGGACCTTGTGTGATCAGCCCTGGTTAATCCTGGGTCAGCCCATCATTCCTCCTCTTGTGATTTGTATGTCACTAGGCGTACATCAAGATTTACCAAGGAGAAGACTTGCCACAGCCCAAGACCATGCTGATGGTATGTGTGGCTTTTAGGTTTTCTCAGATGTGGTACATGGTAGTTTTCTAACCCGACGTATGTGCTCGATTCACCAGGCTACAGCAGAGGCCAACAACCTGGCAGCCGTGGCAACAGCTAAAGACCAGTATTACAAGAACATGGAGAAGGTTGGCTGGTTAATCCACATTACCTACATATCTTTACCCTGTCTACTCTATAGCTGGAAACATCGTAGGCGTAAACGTGTGTACTGGCTGGTATTAAACAGTTATTCCTGTTTGTTTCCGTAGATGTGTGGGGGAGACCTGCCCTATGTGGCCCCCCAGTCACTGGAGGAGAAGCACCAGTTTTTCTATAGAGAGGCTCTCCACTGCTTTTCCTCCACCAAGAAGATGGGCGGGCAAGAGTTTTGTGACCGCTACCAAGCACAGCTGGAAAGTGAGCTGGAGGAAATGTGGGAGTCCTTCACCAAGCACAACGAGGTGTGTTGGTTTGATTCTGCTTCATTTTAACTTTGGATTCCGTCAAAACACCTGTGTTACTTTAGATGTTGGTTTAACTTAAAGATTCTTCCCCAACACCTTCCTCGCATTTATTTTTCACACTTTGAACTCTCCGTTATGTTTAAGTGAATTTTCATCTAAAACATTTATCAGCAAAGGAAAAGCAGGCATTCCAGAGAGATTTTACAAAGTACTTTTCATGATTGTGTTTTGGTCTCAGAAGATACTTTGAATGTTTGAAGATTATTCTGTCCCTCTGTCTTTGTTTTTTTTTTTTTCCCTTAAAGTCTAAAAACCTCTTCAGCGCCTTCCGGACACCCGCCGTGCTGTTTGTCCTGGTCTGCTTTCTCTACGTTCTGTCAGGCGTTCTGCTCTTTACCGGCCTGTCCACCTTCGCCTTGGTGTGCGACTGCTCTCTGGGCGTGGTCATGATGTCCATGCTGATATGGGCCTTCATTCGCTACTCTGGCCGGTACCGGACTGTCGGCGGAGCCATCGACCAGGCCGCAGGCGTTGTCCTGGAGCAGGTAAGGCCAAAGCAGGGCCCATTAATGCACTGTTACAGCCACTAGAGGGAGCAGTTTAAAATGGGGGGGGGGGGTAAATAACCTGTAAATATGAAACCATTAGCTGCGCTTGGTAACCACAAGTTGAGTGCTAGCAAAACCATTTTTAGATCATGAATACTATTTGTGGATTTGTCTTGCCTATTAGCATTCATAATACATAAAGGCAGGTTATTTGAATTGTTGGGATCCAGCACACATCTCCTGTCTGTCGACATTGCCAGCAGTGTAGGTGCGGCCCCTAAAATAAGGCAGTATTTTTTTCTACAAAGCAAGTTCCGCACAGACCTGAAAACCAACGTCAGAGAGGATGATTAACAATGGCAGTTGTTAACTGCCGTTGTTAATCAAGGATGTCAGCTTTAAAATGGTCATTCAAGACAAACAGGTTACAGAGAGCAAAACAAAACTTGCTGTAATCACGGCTGGGAGGAATTATTACAATTCACCTTTTGAGATATGATGGATCTTAAATGATCCCCCTTAGTTGCAGTGAGATTAGACTATGAGAAAGAAAAAAAAGAAAACCAAATAAAGAGACAAATGCTAGATATTTCTTTTAGGAAGGATTGAACACAACAATTCATTGTGAAAAAAATTTTGGTGAGACTACAGAACTCAGGAATCTTAGACAGGAAAATTCATGCAAAATGACATATCTACATCCCTGTATGTAGATATGGTGGTATATGGTGTATATTGTTGATTTAAAAGAAGGTAGCCTAACTAAAATAGCAAGAGGTCCACTACCTCCATGATCCAAATAAACTGGGGTCTTAACATTTTTAGTCAACCATCAAAACACATTCACATTTTTCATCAACATTTAAATGTCAACTTTTTGTTTTAAGCTATTGAACAAATATAATAAGCTTTTTTCATAGTTTCCCTTGCGTATTTTTCATAAAGCCATCTTCTTTTACTCACTGTGTCGCTCTTAGAAACCACCCAGTCGTTATACCACCAGCTGTCTGTAGGTTAGCTTCCAAGCCTGTAACTTAGCAACAACCTGCGTTAAAGGACCCCCCCAGGATGTGGCCGACCCGCAGAGCTGTCCGTCGTGCCTGTTCAAAAGTCTGACACCGACACTGGCCGGCGGGGAGGGAAAGTCTAAATCCAGCTACACAGTAAATTAGAAAATACTTTGCAGTGTAAACAAAACCCTTTCAGGGTCCAGATTTAGACTGGAGTCAAGGGACTTGGGACCCCTGGTGTAAAAGACTGAACCTGAAGTCTTAGTTTTGACAGGAAATGGGGCAGCAATCACAAAGCTGCTTTAAATGAAACTGTATGAATTGGTTGGCAGTCAAACTCTGCCGCCTTATTTATGTTTAGACCCTCAAAAAGGCACAAAGTGGCAATGATGTAGCAAAACATAAAGTGTACATTAAGCTGAAAATTCTCCCAAAGAACTAGGTACTATTTTTATGTTTTTTAGTTATCTTGGAGGACATCCTTTTCCTGTGTCGTACAGTTAACATAGTGACACAGAGGTCTGAAAGTCTGATTGATCATTTAGGAGGAGGGAAGCTCCCAGACGTTGTTCAGCTCTCGGTGGAGGACTCTTGTCAGAGTTCACTGAGCACTGCGGTTCACAGCTTCTGTGATCAGCCTCTTTTTTGTGGTTAATGAGGTTACAGGTTGTGTAAACCACTCGACTGTTTGCAACCACTTTTCCTGATTTGTCATTGTGGTTGTTTGAAAGCCAGTGCCGATTTGATCGCACAGACATCAGTTAAATATATAAGCTAATTCAGTTTAGCAATTAGCTATTAAAATGCAGTTCAAAAGAACAGCTTTAAGGGGACCAAACACTTTTTCGCTAGCAGTCAGAAATATAATCCCTAATCGAACCACAGTGCAGGGGAACCGATGTCAGCGAAGGTTGAATAACAAGCCTTTGCCAAATAAACCGACTCTATCATTCTCCCTGTTTTCAGGCCACTGTGGTGCTGAACAAGTCAAGAGGAACGAGCACCAGTGACCAGAAGAAATCCAGTTAGAAGACCTCCGGACCCACGTGATCCTAATTCAGAGCGAACAGCACACAAGCACACATTTAGCACTAAAGCCTTATCATCCATCAGCCACACTGGCACTTGGTAACAGCACAGAGCAAATACACCAGCATCTCTATTGTTATGCCGATTACACAGCCGAGAGGCTTGAGCTTAAACACCCAAACTTTTCGTACTTATAGTTCATGCCTGCAGCAGACACTGCACTTAGGTGACAAGTTTACAACTTCTCTAAATGTACAAGCCAATGTTTACCTTTAAGCTTAAAAAAACACTTATATATTCTATTTCAGTTTCAGCTGAATCTCGTTGAGATATGCGAGTCGGGAAGGCTTTCCAAAGCCTCCACTCTTTACCTTCAGATTCTTTCAAATGCAGCTTTAAAGTTTATACGGGTTTCCGTGGCTCTATCTATTTACTCTCTGGCCTTGAAACATTCCATTCCGCCTGTAGATTTTGTCTTTATGTTTTATATAAAAGTAGCATTTTCTGGAAGCCAGACATCTGTGCTTGCTGAGGAAAAGAAAAATCTGCACTTTCAACTTCCCAAGCCGTGTCGTTCTTCAGTTGAAATAAGTTTTCTACATTTTTCTTCTTTGATGGAAACATGTTACACTTTAAAAGCACTAAATAATGCACAAGGTCTAGAAGTAACATGTAAAGTAGTGCAACATAGATTTTTAGAAAAGTTCAAACTCAATTGGAAAACTTAAAAGACTTGAGCGGAAAACAAAAAATAACAAGGATTCAGCCAAAGAGTTTACCAATAGTCATATCCCTTCAAATACATGTATTCTGAAATAGTGTCCACTAACTAATCAGAAGACAGACTGAAAAAGGTTGATAACGTTATGGTAAACAACACAGTGAGAACATGTGATGAATACAGTTTTAAAAAAAACACAAGCATGACGTTCAGACTAAAATACAGGAAAAAAAACAGCACTAAATGAGACTTAATTAATGAGATTTAATTGCTCCGATCAAATTTAAATCTGGACAGAAATCTGTCACATGCAGCCATGCTTCTTCTTATACCTTTTACTGTTACATATATAGTCATTAATGAGTTAGTCTGAGTTATCCGTACCATTTACAGACAGTCACTTTTACTTAAATAACTGTTACTTAAATGAATTACTGAATATCTTAAATAGTTTGAAATGGTGAGCTGTTTGATACAAAAGGGGATACTTCAGTGGTCTCCCCATCATATTTCTTAATATTTGATAAATGTAGTTCATCGTACAGTCTTTAGCTTGATATAGGGCTTTGCTTCATAACTGCCGTGGACATAAACCATACCACAGAAAAAAAAGAAACGGACATAAATTTGGGTAGACTTGTTTGTGATGACAAACCAGCAGTCGGTTGACCAATCGGCCTCTTTTTCTTCTTTATTTTATTCTTTACCGGGTGGATTTATAAGCTTTTTCTTTGTGGAGCCGAGCAGCATCTCAGGCAAACGCAGAATAAATTAGGTTTTGAATTAAAGGCTGATTATTAATGACACTGACCTACATCTCGCAATTGCTATAACGTAATGTTTTTGTTTAGATTTGTTATTTTTTGGTGATTTTTTTTAATGGAGAGATGAAAATGTAAGTAAAAGCCTGAACGGCAGCATCTTACCATCTTGTTTTGAGAGCAGGGTGAAAACACACAGGGGTCGGTAGTAAGGCTTTAATCTCACCTTGTTCTCATATCATTGCTCTAAATGCAGGACTTAAGGAAGCTGGGCCAAACTTGATTAGAGAAGCAACAAAGATTTTTGACCATCATGATGCACTTTGCCATTCTTTTTATTATATGGAGGTCGTTGTACAAGCAGTTGCTATTGCACTTTCCCTCCTCTTTGGTGCTTTTTGCACACAGCTCATTCCAAAAGTGAAAAAATACATGCTTTGGTAACAGCCAATGTAATCATCTCTATTGATGGGGTTGGAGGAATTGAGTAGAGTAATGCTGTTGTATAAAGAATAAACAGAGCTTGAAACTGTTAACGCATCCATCCATTTTTTTCTTTTACAAACTGACTCCAGATCTGCAGGCATTCAGCAGCTAACAGACGTGGAAAAAACACAGCTTGGATTAGATTTAGTTTCTTATTTTAGGTAATCATGCTGCCACAGTGTTACGCATTACAGTTAATCAGAATAGATTATATTTAATTTTACCATCCAAGTGAAGTTTAATTTAACCAGACACTGAAAAGACACAGATTCAAACCACCAGCAGGTCAAATGTTCAGCTGTTGATACTTGATATCTGTTTAGTTGGACATTGTTCAGTGATACAGCGATGCATACAGTATTTATATATCCATACTTATGAGTCAGCCCCTCTGAGGACTGACACACAGACTAAAGACAAAACAACCGCAAACAACGTTGATTCAATGTGTGGTTGTATGTCGGTTCCAGCTGTGTATGTTACCGATGTTTTGAAGAAATATATAACTTTCTGTTCCTTTTTACACATTTCCTCCTTTTTTGTTTACTTTTTATCACTGTTTTAGTTGCACACTTTCTCTTTTATATCACTTTACCTGTTTGTGTTTTGTTTGTTTTAATATCTTGCTAATTGTGTGTGTGCTGCTGTGCCTCTCTATTGTCATTTGCAATCAAATTAGGTGGTTTTGAATCCCTGCAGTTATTTTTACCGTCTTTTTGGGGGGATAGTTAATTTTGGTTATTTTTTATTTACTTTGTTGGCATTTCAGTAATATCTTTTCAATGATTTGTGTGTGTTTTTTTTCTAATCTTTCTATTTTTTCGTGTCAATGATGGCTATGAATCTTTGACACGTGGCAGGTGTCCTTTTAATTTATCTGCGATATTAACTTCCATTCTTCGTGATCAATTTGTGTCAGTTAAGTGTCTGCAACCCCTCCAATATCGTTTAGCTCGACCCCGATATACGTTTCATTAGTCATTCTTATCCCTCATCTTCCCTTTCTCGCTTCCTCCTCCCCCTCCTCCCTGGATATGTGATTCTCATCCTCGTGCGTCCGGCCTCGCGGTGTCTCTATCTCTCCCCATCGCGCGATGCTGCACAAAAAAACCTTCTCCAGCGTATTTGGTGTCCCTTGTTTCCTTATATGGTGATGAGCGCCGCGGCCCGGCCCTCGCGCCGCCGGGAGCGAGGCGCGTGCACTGGCTGCCGCCGTTCACCGTTCGCTTCCATATTTGGAAGTGAGTTCAACAAAAACGGCTCGAAGGGGAGGGGAGAGACGAGGGACAACCCCCCCCCCCCCCCCCCGAAAAGCCCGCTCTGCCCCCGGCTGGCCGCTGAGAGTCCGTCAGAACCTTTGCTTATCAACCTATGTCCACCTAATTTACCTAATTTAAATGTAATGATGAACAGCACGTCGTGGAAAAAGGGTACTTGGATTCCATTATTTACCACCACAGTGAGAGCTCTGTACCCACAGGTTATATCCGATGTCACGTTAAAAAGATCGAAAACTAATCTTCTCAGTGTCAACAATCACCAATCAAAGAAGTGCCTATGAAGACATAGTGTCTTAAGGTTAAATACATTCCATATTTCCAGGGATTTTGATACCTCATAAACACGCTCCCATAATTCTCTGCGATGGCCAATTGTTTGGTCTGATCTGTTCTCTCATTCACGTCTCAACCCCTGTGCAAATAAAAGTCATAAGAGATTAGATTGGGGGAATTGCGGGGTTGAAACTCGAGGGAACTTATGTATTGTTTCCAACAGTTGCCATTTAAGGAGATGCTGAGTGACAATAATGGCAAAAATAATATATGTGTATATATAAAACTATCCATATTTAAATGTTTAAACTGGCAGTATTTATTATCCTCTCTTAAATGCTACCTAGGAGCGATAAACGTTTTTTTATTCGTTAGAAAATTAAAAACAATAAACAAAGCCGGCGGACTGTTGATGGGGGCGCACACGCGGGCGCTCCCGCTCGTGCAACTTGCCGTGCTCGCGCTTTCAGGCGCGTGCCCGCTGCGTATTTTTATGTGAGCGAGAGCGACAATTCATCATCAGTCCATTCAATTTCTACCAGACGCTGACCTACTCAGAGCTCCTGCAATGGTGAGTTTCACTCTGGTTTGGTGGGTTCTCAGAGGACTCTCTCCGGTTGGACTCTTTCGTGTGGTTGTAAGATCAAAACTTACGAGGGAGGTCTGGGAAAATGTGGTTTTGTTTAGCCGGTTTTGAGGCGGTTTTAGCATCACGCGCAGCCAGCCGGCTGTGTGCCGCAGCAGCCCCGGCTAGCCCCGGAGCTACGGGCTAGCAGGGACGGCTACTTCTGCCGTGACGATCCACCGGAATCCGCCCACCGTAATGTTTGCATTGAACCAGCTACCGAAAAGTAGCGTTGGGCAGGATCGTGGCCGCCGCGTAGATAAGCCTCCAACGTTTCAAAACAACTGGCGCCATTTCGGCTCGTCTTTTCCCCCGTTCGGCCCGACATAAAGCCTCCTCTTTACGGGGCCCTGTCTGAGCTAACGTCCACCCCGTTGCCATGACGCTGCTTCAGTGTTCCCCTTGCATCATGTTTCCTTTTTTTTTTTTTTTTCTTCCCCCACTTCTCCCCGCCGGGTGCTCTACATCATAATGGGGCGGAGGTGTAAGGTGCGTCGGCGCCCCGGGGCTGCTGTTAGCCGGTGTTAGCTGCTGTTAGCCGGGCTAGCTGCTAGCGAAGGCACCCATTATGGCCCGTTAGCCGAGATTTCCTGCTTCTTTGTCTGTTCGCGGCTCCCACACTGACCGCGGCTCGGTGCAGGCCGCCTGCGTAGAGAGGCTCTGGACACTCCAACCCCCCACCCCCACTGCTATTAGGAAATGGACAGCTTTTAAATGGTTTTGAACATTTAACGCTAAATCAAATAAACGTGTGCATTGTGTGACGGACGCCGTTCGGGCGGTCTCGCCTTATATAGGAAGCTAGCGCCCCCATGTGCGCGTGCTGCATTCATGGCCCCACCCTGAATTTGGTGCAAAGACCATTTTGTCTGGTGCTGTTTTGGAACGGCTTTAGCGTTAGATTTAAGCCACTGCCCCTTTAGATTCGCGGACAATCTGTCCTTATTTCCAGGTTTGTGCAGCACATCTTGGAAAATAGGAGCCATTATGTAACACCGGTTTGGTAGTTTGGGATGAGCCGGCCGAAGCTAACGGGCCGCTCTCTGTTCTCGATGGTGCGTTTCTTTTTTTTTTCTTTCTTTTTTTTTTTTTTTTTTTGTGGCGCATCCAGATTGTATAGCCGCTAGCAAAAGCTACACGCACAGTCACACATTTAGACAGTTTGCCTGATATGACCATCAGAGAACCATTACTGGATATTTCCATTCATTCATGCACGCTCCCCAGATATGACCCAATATGCGCAGCTCTGATGGCCTGTTGGTTATTTACACTGTATTTTGCTCTCGAGTCTGCACAGGCCTCATCCTGACATCAACAAAGTCCCCCAGCTGCACTCTCAGTTGACGTTTTTGATCCAGACCCATGGAACATGTAGTTACTATTGAACATGTCATCAGTGGCAGTTGTTTCTAGGTTTGACATTTTCCGTTATTCCCAGTGGGTGAAGAAATTCCAGATTTGTTCTGAGCCAACTTTTGATTGAACCTTGACTCTTGTAAAGGCCCGCTATGGGTGGCTAAGATTAGATAAGGTTTCCTGCTGCAAAGAAAATGTCATCAGGAATATTTTTGGCAAATTAGGTTGAAATTAAGAGGTAACTAGTGTAAAAAAAGATAAATAAATAAAAGTTGTGCTTTAAGCATGCAGGTCTTCCCGTGTGCAGAAAAATCTGCTGATAAAATCACCATGGAGGAGGAATGCTGTGGGACTGACGTGTCATGTGCTCAGAGTCTCCGTGTGGAGATTAGAAATTTGGAGCTGAAGCAAGTATTTCAGAGAAACTGCAAAAGGAACACAAGAATGCCCAAGTATTGGGTTACCACGCTCACTTTAAAGTTGCTGGTTAGTCATTGCTGTGAGATGGCCTGTTATCTCAAACAGGCCTTCAATAACACCCTGAGCAAACAGTGTCTGCGTTCCAGTTTGGTTCCTTTTCCGTCTCTCCTGTCCCATTATTTCCTTTTTCATTGTTTTTTTCCATTCCGCCGACCCATGGCCGGCAGATGGGTGTCTTCTCCATAGACTGCACAATCTTGTTATGGCGTGCCTTTAAACAGAGTCAGAAGACTTGACTCAGTGGATTTATGAAGCAGCAGTGACTTTGCGATGTGACTGATTTGTATTCGTTTTTTTTTCGTTTTTTTTTTAAATAAACAGAGGCCCCATTGTTTTTGACTGAACCCAACACTGAAATGCCTCTTTCCAGGCCACGCCCTCGCCGTCATAGGCGTCTTTATCACAGAGAAACTTGACTGGTTTGTCATTGCACCTTGAATAAGGCTTGTCGTTGGTATTCAAAGTGGACTTTGGACAAACAGGACTCACCTGATTTCTCACAGGAATTTCCTTGGCCTGACTTAACTGACTAAATCGTGTTTGCCCCATTTGTCTTCTGATGTCGTCTCCACAGCTATAAACCCTAACCAGCACCACGGTCAACCACTTGTCTTTACCTTTTGCCTTTCAGTCCGTCTTATCGGGCTTTCTCTTGAGCAGCATTCCTGCTGTGTGTGTGTGTGTGTGATAATCACATTACACCCACTCAGGCTCTTCTCCATAATGTCTGCATTTAATATACTTAAGCGGTGGCCTCAGAGAGCTGCTTTACAGTTTGGGTGAAATAAAGTGAGTATTAGACAGCACCTTGTCAATGAAGAGCTGACTTAATTTCAAATGAAGGTAGCGATTGGATTGTTGTCAGAACACTGCAGCGAGCTGAAGTCCCCACATGCAGATATTCATGTTTTTTTTTTTGTCTGAAATCATGTGAGTGTAAACAGACATTTATCAAAACAAGCATAACTACATCTGGAAAAACGTGAATCCAGGAGATTAGATGCAAAACATGTTAAATTATACTGCACTTAAATGATCGGTGGTGGAATTTTGGATCTGACATTAATGGCGTTTGAACGTTGCATTATGATAAAGCCTGGCCTATTTCTTGGTTAGATCTGTTATCTGTACCTCCCCTTTTTTATTTAATGTGAAATTCACATGAACAAACCATTTGTGAGCTTGGGGACAGAGGTGGGATTTCCATGTTACGAGAAGTATCCGGGCCCTGTAGTGTTAAGAGACGAGGTTTTTCTGTGGTGGCGGTGCTCGACGGGGGGGCAGTACTGGTCAGGGCAGCAGCTCCATGTAACTGTAAAAAAAAAAAACCCTCAGACCTGTTAAGACTGATTTTTCTCTGCAGGCCTCCGGTGTGAAAGTCACAGATGAAGTCATCACCGTTTTCAACGAGATGAAGGTGAGAAAGGCTCAGGCGAACGAGGACGAGAAGAAGAAGAGGAAGAAGGCCATTCTGTTCTGCCTCAGCAAGGACCTGAAGAACATTGTTCTGGACGACGGCAAAGAGATCCTGCAGGGAGACCTGGGCACCACCGTCCAGGACCCGTACCAGCACTTTGTGAAGATGCTGCCCCCCGACGACTGCCGCTACGCCCTGTACGACGCCACCTACGAGACCAAAGAGACAAAGAAGGAGGACCTGGTCTTCATCTTCTGGTGGGAGAGCGGCTCGCCGTAGAATAAGCAGCTGTCTGACCCCGGGGTGGGGACACCGGGCTCTAATGTTTCCTCCGTGTTCCACAGGGCTCCAGAGAGTGCTCCTTTGAAGAGCAAGATGATCTATGCCAGCTCAAAAGATGCCATCAAGAGAAAATTCGAAGGTACGCAAACGGTTTTCTTCCACACCAAAAAAAAATCCGAGCCACGCCCAGCACACAGCCAGACCCGAGGCCCGCCGACTCCAGTGACTCAGCAAACGTCTCTGGGCCCAGAGAGAGCCATCACCTGACTCTGCAGTCCCTTCGACTCTCCACATTTTAGCTGCAGCTCGGCGTTTTGCTCTCCAATCTCCAGCCTTAGACTCCTCCTCATCACTTATGCAGAGATGGAGAGTTTGTGTTGTTTTTTTTTTTATATTGTTTAGTTTTTTCCCCCTCCAGTTTGAGTAATCCTCTAGTGCTCAATTAACGCACAGTTAGACTGCCTCATAAACAAGTTTAGCACTTATTTCCCATCAGAGACCAGAGAAGATCCAAACCCAGGGTGCTTGTTAGAGCAAGTTGATGAGTGTGGAAACTGACTTGCTGGCTCATATTGCTAGTATTATTATTATTGACAATGCAGAAGAAAAATAATTTTTATTTATTTATTTTTTTTATAATGGCAGAATGCTCAAATAAAGCTACTACCTGCCTGATTTCGGCCTACCAGCAAGCATGTTTTTCTCTGAAAACTCATCGAGTGGCTTTTCTGGCTTCGTTCCAGGTATCAAGCACGAGTGGCAGGTGAACGGCTTGGAGGACCTCAAAGACCGGCACACCCTGGCAGAGAAGCTGGGCGGCTCATCAGTAATCAGCCTGGAGGGATCCCCTTTATAAACGGCGCCTCCCTCATCTCCGGCTTCGCCCGAAGCCTCTCAGACACATCTGTTGGGTTTAGCTGTTCATTCCAGTTTGGTGTGGAGAAGGGGCAAAAGCAGAATCAGCACTATTTGCGGGACTCTTGGGGAGGGAATATAGCGGGTGGGTCTCTGGGGATCAAGCGACAGTTGAAAATAAAAGAAAACCAGAAAAGTTTGAAGAAAAAAATAAAAATACAGACTGTCATTCCAGTTCATGCAACATACAGATTATGAACAAAACACACACACGAAGGAAAATGCTTAGATACAACTGATGAAGGATGATGAAGTTTAAATACACATTTGTTCATGTTTTAAGGATGGGTTCTGCTCTGTCCGTTCCACTTGAATGATTTCAGAGAAAGGGACAGGCAGGGACCTTTTTTTTTGTTTTCCCCCCAACCATTGAATCCTGACAAAATTGTTTTCACTACATATTTTTTTTTTTTTTGCCAAACTTCTAGTTGTTTTTTAAGTGCGTGTAGTTGAGACTAGTTGTAGTAGAAACTAATTCACTCTTGATTGCACAAACGTTTGGGATGGGGCGGGACACGGTTAAATATATATATTTTTTCTTTGTTATTCCATTGGTCTTTTTTCTTTTTAAACATGCAATTTGCAACACTTGACTGATTCCTTTTCATTTCCAGTCCTGGGCCAGAGAACATGGCACTTGATGTAACGAACAGACAACATTCCTCTTACGTGTTAAAACCAGGATTTCCTCGATTTCAAAACTTCGGTGTTATGATGGTCTGATGGGGAGCAATGTGTATATGAAGGAGCAGCGATCAGAGTTTAGATTGAAAACTGAACGGTGGATGTTTTGTATCGTCTCCCTATCTCTAATAAAAAGCACTAAACTACTGATTTGTACTGCTTTTCTTCAAGTTTATTTTTTTTCTGCTTTGGATTTCATGCCACAGGCGTTATCTTTGAAATCAAAGCGACCTTCTCTCAGTGCACATCTGTGCACAAACGCATCTTTAAAGTCTAAAGCGAAGCTTGATGGGAATGATGACTTAACTACTTCCTTATTTGATAATATTGATGTACTTTACTGATGGATGATGATTAATCTTGACGTAGCAGATTCACACAAGCTGGATAATGTAGAACAGTTAAAATATTTTTCATTTAGTTTAATTTCTGTGTTTTTCATTTTGATCCTAAAGGTGGATGTTAGCATTTTAAACTTTTTAACATCCAGAAGCTGCAGTACCCGCTGTGGCCACATGGCGGTGCACTAACTCTAGAGAAGAAGACTGCATACAAACATCCATAAATCTCTGTTTATTAAAATAGGTCAAGCCCTTTTCAGAAAAATAAAGTTAACATTCGGCGTCTCCGGTCCACTCTGAGGCAACTACTCCCCCTAAAACCTAATAAGAGACCTCTCTCTCTCAACATAGATTAGACAAGAAGCAGCTGAGTTATTCTCAAAGAGTTACCGAAACACAAGAGTCCCTGAAGAAAGAGCAGGAACGCTGGGAGCGTGTCGTTTGTGGAGTACGGTCCTCCACAGCAGGGAAACAATCTGCTGCCTTTTCCCCTCGGCTAAAAAAATGGCTGGAGTTCTTACTGTGGAAACACTGACAGCTTTATTTGACTGTGCGGGTTAAACGTGCCGTCTGATGATCTCACGAGCAGATTTATTAAATGGGAGCGGAGGTTACAGGGACCAAATTAAATATCTCAATGTGGGGAATGGATCCAAAGGCAGTTCTGCTTTACGGGTGTGGAACGAGTCTCCTGTATGGATTCAGGCCTGTTTCTCCTCTTCCCTCCCCAATCGGACAGTTAACCCTGTATTTTTTAAAGGTCACTTTGTGCTCTCATATTTTTTAGGCTGTTTTTTTGTTGTCTTTTTTCTAATCTTCCTCAGTCTTGGACACAGTCTAATCGGTTTCCGTGCACCCAGTAGCAGATCTGGGCAAACTTCAGGGGAGTGATGCGCACGGCCACGTTGTAGTCCCTGTTCTCCCCGTCGATCTCCAGCCACTGGTGTCCGGAGAAGATTCCGATGACCTTCCTCTCCCAGCGCTCCAGGCCGTCGTCCCACACCCGCCCGTACACGCCCGAGCCGCTGGCGCCGGGGCGGGCGTCGCAGTGCTGGTAGATCAGGTCGCTGGACTCCTCCTCCACGGGGCAGAACCGGTACACCAGCTCCCCGGGCCGGTCGCTGTCGAAGCCCGAGAAGTGGATGCGGTTCCCCGCCAGGTCGTGGGAGGACGGAGCCACGGACAGCCGCATGAAGGGACGGCGGTGCGGCCAGCGCAGCTCCAGCAGGGCGTAGTCGAAGTCCATGCTGACCTCCTGGGGGCCCTGGATCCAGCCCCTGGGCACGCGGGTGCGCTTCACCCTCACCCACCGGACCAGGGGCTTCCCGCCGGACGCCGCCCCGCTCTGGCTGGCGTTGACGGAGGGGGGGATGAGGAAGCCCACCCTGAGCCTCCGCGCCCCGTTGACGTAGTCCCGGCCGTCGTGCACGCAGTGAGCGGCGGTGAGCACGTGCAGCCGGGACACCAGCACGCCGGTGCAGCCCGTGGAGATGCGCACCGCCGTGGAGAACGGGTAGTCCAGCAGGAAGTGGTCTCCCCGGATGTTGAAGCGCCCGTCCGCCCCGTAGATCTGCCGCCTCACGCGCCGGCGGCGGGGAGCCGGGCGCCCCCGGGGGAGGGGATCCCCCTCCGGGTCCCCGCCACCATCGCCGCCGCCGCCCTCCACGTCCACGGCGGTGAGGGTGCGCGAGCCGTCGGCGTACAGCGTCTCGAAGGCCAGCTGGTCGGTCAGCCGCTCGCCCGGCGGCGCCCGGCGGAAGCAGCTGGAGTCGCAGCGGGTGGTGAGGTCCAGCCGGGCCCGGGCGCTGAAGCGCGAGCGGGCGAGGGGCGTGGGGGCGCGGGGCAGCAGGGCGGGGACGTGGACGGGAGGGTGGTGGAGCAGAGACAAGGCCAGAGGAAGCAGCTGCTGGAGGAGCAGGAGCAGGCCGGTCGGGGGGGGG
Organism: Menidia menidia; assembly: GCA_907169785.1. NCBI lineage: Eukaryota > Metazoa > Chordata > Actinopteri > Atheriniformes > Atherinopsidae > Menidia > Menidia menidia. The sequence continues at coordinate 7,805,861 of CAJRST010036666.1, forward strand.
ATCCCACGCGCCGCCATCACGGAAAAAAACCCTGGAAGCAGGCAGACAGAAACCCGGTCAGCGGCTCCCCCACATCTGCCAAACAAATAACAGTAAAACGTCAACAAAAAAATAAAAAAAAGAAGCCCCACAAACAGAGCAACTCTAATCCCTCCTGGACTCCTTTCCAGATGATTGTGGACTGTAAATCAGGGCGCCTGTGCGAGTGGGGGTCAGCTTACACGCCGGAGTGTTGCAACGGCGGGCCTGAACTTCATCTGCTACAGAGAGGCAACAATGAGCCTCTTGTTCCTACGTTATAGATTACCAGGGAAAGTCGGGTTTCGGCCCGAGGGGAATCGAACCGGCGTTTTACGCTCCGGCAGGCACCACAAGGCACAAACAAATTCCACATAAAGGTCCCAATAAAGAGAGGGACGCAGTTAGCAGAAACCTGAGCGCAACACTCCAAGACAGGGGTGGGGGGGGGAATGGGGGTGGGGGGGTTGTCAACGGCTCCATGTCAAATATTCATTAAAGTTCAGATACAAAGTGTTCTCTATCAAACATTAACAACATTTCCGCAGACGCAGAGCTCTCAGGGCGGATTATCCGGGCAGAGGAGATAATGGACCCCCCCCCAGAGGCTGTTGATTCCCCCCCCCAGAGGCCGTGGATCCTCAGGCAGCCGCGGCCCGACCGCAGCAGCAGGTGTGGTGGAAAGTGAGAGGCGACGAGTCGAGGCAGGGCGGCGAATGGTTCCTCCTGACAAAGAGCTGGGTGGGTCCTGCGCTCACACCTGGGAGCTGCGCGGCGCCGCATTACAAACGGAGGCCAGGTTACAACACAGAGCACATGTAAGCAAGCAAAAGTACATCTCCCTCCATGATGCGGGGCGTCAGGTGGGAGGGGTCAGGGGGTAAAAGAAGCTGCTACTGACACACACTGGAGAAAAAAAAGGTTGAAGGCTCTAAACGTAGAGTTGAAAATATAATTCAGGCCCTTTTATGTCCTTTTGTGAGGATCAGACAAAAGATATTTTTAAGAGCATTCATTCTCCGAGCTTAAATACTAAAAGACAGGGGAGTTCCTGACACTAAAGTCAGGGGAACATGCTGGAAGGGGCTGAACCTTGGGCTCTCACTGTTACTTACAATGCAAAGTTATAGGAGGAAAACAGTTTTCAAAGTCAAAATCATGCATTTCAATTGGACGATACTTGTATCCTTTTAAGGCACATTCAAGCAACAGGTGAAAAGTGAATTTGAATTAAATTTACAAAAGTAATTTCACATATTCTAAATGTTGTGTTTGCAACCGAATAAAATTAGGGAAGACAGAGGGCTCCATCTCACATGTCTCATATACCAGAAAGCAAACATTTTCTTTTGAAACTAACCTGTATGTATGCAAAAAACAAACAAACAAACAAACCAAAAAACAGTCATCTATCCTGAATTTTCAACTCACACATTAGCAACACATCTCCTCAACTTCTCTCATGCAAGAACCAGAGAACAAGGTACACGTGGATCATTTCAGGCATCTCGAAAATGGGGAAAATATTAACTGAATTCTTCTCAAACTAACCCGGGAAAAACCGAATACCTTTTCTCTCCTCGAAAGAGATCGCTGGTCCTCGCTTAAACCGCAGTTACATCGCCCACCTCCTCAGACGGGTCCCTCCTGATCATGTCTCCTGGGTTCTCTCATGATCTCTGGTGGCAGGTAGCTCTCCCCCCTCCTCTCTTATATCTGTGCCAGCCCCCCCCCTGCAGGGGAAACCTACTTTCCCCCTTTCAAAGCGCGTACAGATGAAGCGCCAGGTGCAGAGTGGATGTCCGGACGTCCCCCTACAACCTGTCCGGCGCAGACCCACAGCCTCAAATCCAGCCTCTGCTCAGAGAGGAGAGCTTTTTCTCTCCACCAGGGGCCGGTCCGCCTGGTCCTAGCGCCTGACCCGTGCACGGCAGCCTCCCACCAAACGCTAAGATCCAGCTCCACACAGCAGATGTCCCGTTTCACGATTCCCCTGTTTTGTTTACGTGCAAAAACAACATAACCTGATTGTGTCATGGCCGTTGGAGAAATGATAGCATGTGCCGTTAACAGCTCTTTGTGTGGACACAACCAAAGCATCAGTCTCTACATCCTGTCAGACCATTTGTAGAACTTGGAAGTGTTACAATTCCGAGTTATTACAGAGGCCATCATGCGTCACAGCTGTTTTTATAACAATAGACGCACAATTTTGTAACATTTCAAACTACTGATGAGGCCAGATGGGGTCAGTTTCCCTGGACAACTGCAGTCCGCCCCGAGTTCAAGTGACACCTTTATTTCTTTGGCTCCCCCTGTAGTTGTCCTATGTCACACAACTGTCCTTAAAATAAGTCTGTGTGAGAGGTGTACAGTACATGTACAGCTGTAAACTGTGTTCATTTTGTAACACTGAAGTGGCTAAATAGGTCATTAAAAGCCCACTAAAACCCAAACGGACCGAAAAGCTCCGTTTTGTGGTGCAGATCTGGAGAAGTTATGAACTGCGGTATCTCAGCCCACGGGCACTCAAAAGTAGTATTTGGCCCAGGAATTTGTGGAATAAAACGTCAACAAGCCTTGAAAGTAGTCAGAATGTTAAAAAATAAAATAAAAAGTAGGTTTACAAAATTCTCCAAAGATTGATTCATTCTATTTCACTGGAGAACTTTGACCCAGCGAGACATTGACTCATGTCTATATTTACAGTCTTGTCCTCTTTAGCACAGTATTCACCACACCTCTTTCTCTTATAAATACAGTAACTGATTATATGTGTACATATCATAACAGGGTTGGTAGCCAACAAATACACCCAAGCAAGAAAAATCTTGTTTTTGTCACACTGCGCTCCATTTATCATCAGTGCCAAGAGCTATGTTAAATCAAACCAAAGCCCAGCGTGTACAGATCCTATCCCGGGGGCCGGGGACTGTCGGGGCATGTTCCCTCCATCCTCTGACCTCGACTTCCTAAAGGTCTTTCGGATTTGTCATTTTAGGACACTTCCCTGACGCTCTCCTGCGGCTTGCTGAAGCCGGACGGGTTCTGGAAAAAGAGCTTTTAGTCACAGCGACGCTCCGGGCTGCACCGAGCTGCACCGTAATAAAACCCCTCAGCGAATAGCTGGGTGCTGACAGATTAAGTGTAAGGTATATTCCCTCTGAGATAAAGAGGGAAATCATTGTGGATGGTCAGGAATGTAGACGGCAAAATGCACTAGAGGTGTAAACGTGAACGCTGGGCCTGTCTGTGTGTGTTAGACACGGCCAGTACAAGCCATCCCCCTTTGTGTTTGTGTGTTTGGCTTGAAGCGACTCGGATCCATCTTCCTTTCTCTCTCACAAAAACTTAAGCTCAGACTAAACAGGAGAAAAGATAAACACGTGATAAGAATATCTCAACATTTCTTACAAATATTTGCCTCCGAGATAAGGCTGACAACCGCCTGTGTGGGCTTGCAACATATAAAAGCCCAGAACAAAAGCTAGTCACACGAGTTTAGTTCCAAGTTAATCAAGTGAAGTTTTTCTTTAATTATTATGTTGTGGTTGTTCAGGATCCATGTTTGATCTTGCCAAGCAAAGACAAACACAAAGGTGTGGCATGTGTCCTCTGGGTTTGTGGAGATGGTGGTAAACATTTGAGGTGGCTGATTCGTCTTAGATTTTTTCACAGTAGTTGTTCATTTTCAAGGTGTATAATGCGGTAATAAAGCGTATCTGTCGCCAATAGAGCTTTGAAAGCCAGTATCAAAGGGGCCTGCACATGCTTCCAGGGCATTTGTCATCCTGCGTAAATTGATGCGTGTCCCACCTGCCTCCTGTCTGTGGCATGGTCATTAGTAGCTGCTTGTCCAACACATGTTCCCAGGTTCATTCCTGGTTCACTTTTCAGGAGGCCCACCTGCAGTAGGTCTGACTGTCCAAAAAAGAAATGACGGCTCTTAAAAACGCATCTGTTGGTAATACATCTTTAATTTCCGGAACCATTTGTCGCGCCTGTCAGGACTGATTCAATTGTTCAGGTTTAACCTGATGAGTCCGGTCAGGGGCCAAAGAAGACCAGAGAGAGGAACCAGCCCCCACCGTGCCACACCATGGTGATGGTATATCACAGGCTTCTGGATAGGGCGGGCTCAAATCGCATTGTGGTGAAATCTAACATTTTGAAACGTCAAAAAATTCAGTTTGAAATTGTGTTGTTTGTTATGGGCTTACAAATGTACCATATAAAGAGGCCGAAAAACCCAAAGAGAAAACTTACTCTAGTGTTTCAGAGTTGATTTGTTCAGTTAATTTTTGGTTAGAAGAAGATGTCATGGTTTGTTCACGACAATATCATTAGACAAACATTTCTTTGACGTCTGGATATAGAATTGAAGGTATTAGAAAAAACTGGTGGTTTCTGTCACCGTGACTGGAGAAGAAGAAGGCGTTGCTCTCCATGGTGCTGCCACATCATCCGTGCAATTGCCATGTCATGTGCTAAACGCTCGCTGTCACAGGTCAGCCCTGTAAAAGCCAACTCTCTCATGACTCATACAGACACTGACTTTATTGGCTCAGTTCAAGCTGTAAACGTTCCTGATTTACATGTTTCAAGCATTCGGCAGGGAAGTAAATTAAACCCAGCGTGAACACGTTAGCCGTGGATGAAAGAAAATTCCTGGACGGAGAAAATCAACCTCATGACACTGACACAGTGCTGCTGTTTGATGGCATCTTTTGTCTCGTAGCCAGATGAACAGAGCGGGAATGCCGCATCACAAATGGACCGGGCCTGGGCAGACCTTTGGCTGATTAGCGTCGGGTCAAGAAGAACTGGCTTTGAATTAGTAAAACACGATGTAGACATGACAGCATTTTCTCCACCCAAAATACCTCAAATGTTTCACTGGTGTGAGATGAATCTATGTGGATTTTAAGGGGAGGGATACTCACAGGTTTGGTTCTGTGGGTTCTGGTCGGGGTTATCGCCAGATATGGGCACCTGTGAAATATTCACTGTTCACCTCTCGACTAAAAATAAAGGTTTCTCCAATGCTGTTTTTAGAAAATAAATCACCAGCCGATATACAGCATTCAAAAAGCTTTCGGTCCATCCCGAGCATAACCAGCGTCACAGACAGTCTTCCATGCTCACACTCAAACAAAGCCAATGAAGACTCACCATATAATCCGTTACACATGTCTTTGAATTGTGACGGATCCCAGAAGCTCTGAGTGGAAACACACGCAGACGCGGGACAACGTGCAAACGCTCCCCCAGAAGGCCCCAGAAGAAGGTTCAAACCAGGACCCTAGCTGCTGTTGCAGTGCTTTTCTGTCCCCTCAAGAAAAAAATGCTTCATTTCATGATCTGATACATAAGTATAAAACCCATGGTGCACAAAATTCTTTGACGTACTACATCACTTTCTTGGGCCTGTTTTTTGCACATAACTGAACAAACACAAAAGAAATGTGTACTTAATGCTGGTGTGTTGGTGAAATTCCTTTTAAATGAGACAAAGCAACTTTTCCTCTGACAGCAGAGTCAGTAGACCAGAAAAGATGTTATTCTGCAAAAAGCCTGCGGTGGCACGGCCAACACAGGGCTTCAGAGCTGTTCTCTGTAACAGCTCAAGTGGGCAGTCAGCTTATGTTAGAGTGTCCAAAATCACAATCAACTTAAAGCCTGCTAAAACACATTTCTAAACTAATGGGCAGATTAGATTTACAGTGTGGAAATATCCTGCCTCTGCATCTTTTCTGCAATTCAGCGTCATGTTGCATTCACTGCCCCACGAGGGCTGGAAATCCATACCAATATGTTAGTGCTTTTTTATTTGATATGATATAATCTAAAGTTCACTAGACTCAAGACATAAGTGGGTAAATAATCCTCCACCGGTTCTTTGTTTGAAGTAAGGAAATCTAATTGTCACCAAACGTCCCGTCTACACCAACAACTTTCCTACAGAATACTTTCCTAAGGCCTGTCTGTAAAACATACTATATTTTGGGGTTTTTGTTTTCAGCAAAGATTCATTAAGAGATCAGGAAAATGTGTCAGCTTGTAAAAAAACAGCCACATGTCTCCTTTTATAGATCGTTCCTCATCTTCAGACCTACATCTTTAACTTTCCACTCCCCCGGGGTCAGTGACCTTGTTCTTCTGCTCCCGACCACCCAACCTTCCACGCTGTCAGTCACTTCCTCTGTCCCGTGCTCTCACACTTTCCAAGATGAATCATTTAAGATTCCTGCCTTTGACCCCTCTGTGGGAACGACTGTCGTCTTCATCAACATCTGACCGGCTCACAAGGACGTCCACTATCAGCCTGTCACTGCACAATGAAGGGAGGAGAGATTAAAAACAAATCACCGAAGCTGGAAGTGTTTCACTTTTGTCAGAACAGCTTTGTATTTTACATGGAATCATCCACATCTATCATCGGGGGTGGCTGGATTCCACGTGGATGGGTTCACGCTGAGTGCATGTGAGTAGGCATGCCTCACATTTTTATGGAAGTGGTAGAGTGGCACTGAGCACAAGTTTAAGCCTGTAAAAGGATCGCGTTGTACCGGCAGAGTTTCTCCTTTCTGTGATAAAAGTGGATCGGGCGGTGAACAAAGATGTGCTCTCTCCAGTCGTTTTCATGCCCACATGGTGGGCCATGTGTGACCTGACCTGCTGGGAGGCCCCACAACAGTTTCTTTAAGCAATTTAATGCTTTGCTTTTCGCACGACTCTTTAATCTGATAATTGGCTTGAGATTCAAACAAGCCATACGAGCTTCCAAACAGTGGAGTGAGCCTCTCATAACAATCCGGCAGGTCTTGACCTGGCCTCCGCTGGACCCGCAAGTCGCTCCAGACACTGTGGCCTTTTCAGTGAGCGGCACTTGAAAGCGGGACCCAAAGAATGTCCTCTTTCTTCTCTCTCTATCTTACGCCCAAGTGTTTTATGTCGCCTTTTTTTTTTCTCCGTCCAGATATATTTATTGCTTCTTCACTCCTGCTTCAAAGCCCTCCCATTCCATCTGTCGGCCTTCAAGCTCTCCTCATCACCGGGTCATAACAGGACTGGGATTTTCCACATTTCAGTCCCCGTGTTGTTGCAGCACTTGACAAAGAGCTTCGCGTGTGCCAGGAATTACCTTTACAGACGTAAGTCTTTCCTCAGATAAATATCTCATGCTCCCGGAGAGGAGAGCCTCCCGCTGCCTTTGGTCCCTGGTTCTCCTGCAGGGCCTCGTGGGTACGCATTCTGCCTGACTTCCCCTCGGCATGATGTCATTTAAGTTTGGCCGCGGGAGCTGCAAGAGGAAAAGAAAAAAGAAAAAAGGGAAAGCGCACTTAGCAAAAACATGAACTCAGGAATGCACACTGAGTGCGATGAAATCCATCAGAAGAGAGGTGGAGAGCGTCTCCTCATATCTTCAACCAGTCTGGGCAGAGTGTGGGAGGGAGTCTGCTGCCAAGACTGGAAGTCCTCCTGGACAGGGCTCTGTCTTTTTAATCTACTTTAGCAACGAGAAAGCTGGCCTTTTTCCTGCATACCCAGAGAGAGAAGAACAGCATATGTTGATTTATTCAGCCAATTTAATGTCTGCAACAGGCAAAATAAATCCACCCATCATTAATAACTCACTTGTCAAAACTCCGCTACAAATATGTTGACCACAAAGATGCTTTGATAGGACAGCAGATGCATCCCCAGCAGCAGCTCCCAAAGAAAGTGCAGAAAACTGTGAACAACTTGGCTAAAAATGCCATCAGTCTTATTGTTCAGACTGCATTTGACAGTCAATAACTCATATTTCTTTGGTACATTAATCAGGACCTGCAAGAAACCGTGACCCTGAAAGCAGCACAGGCCGACAGGGAAACAAATACAGCAAATACATTCTGCCTTCAGTCGCTCGTAAAAAAAAAAGACTTTTCACACAATTTGTCTGTCAGGAGCAAAGATCAGTGCTGAAATAGGTGGTAGGAGCCAAAGAACTACAAACACCAAAGTATGGGCTGATTATTTGGGTAACCTTAAATGATTCCAGGAGTGGGAAATTCCTCAGAGACTGCAGGGTATCTGTAGAGATATGGCCAGCCAGAGACAATTCAGGGGGCCGCTGCAGTTTCCATCCCGACTGGAAGTATCTGGAAGACAGACAGCCACGCAGCTGTTGCACAATGTGAAAAACACAAACATGTGAGTCTCAAACAGAACGACTGTGACGCTTTCATCGCTCTAATATGGTTTGAATATTGGGAAATCATCAAAAGGGGCTGTGAAGGGAACTCGAGCCGTCTCGGCACATGAGATGGATCACTCCCCCCTAAAGCTGTTTCACTGGAGGAGACAGAGAGAGACTGAAAGCATTCGTGCCATTTGAACGGAGGAACAAACCCGCTGTAAAGGGCTCGGTAAACAGGACAAATATTTACAGCCTCGGAGCGAACATTCCTGCCGACACTCCGCTGTGTGAACGTCTCCTGAAGGCACAGAGACGGCTGAGTTTCACTGACGACCTGCATATCCTCACCTCATCTCCAAAATACGGGAGATGACACTGTGAGCTCTGAGGCCCAACGCGCTGATTTTCAACTTCTCTCCCGCTTAGTACTCCTCAAACTCTTAACCAGCCAAAGATGTAGCAGAGAGACAAACAATGCTCCACAAAATAACACTCACAACTCTGATCAGACATGTGGCCCAAGCAGTTCCCGTAGCTTTATTCATTCTGTTTCAATCAATAAAACAAGCGTATGAATACACAGCTGATCAACCATCAGGGAGATGATGAATGCTGACCGTGAGTGACCCGTCTAAGAGCTGAAGGCCACCTGGCAGGAAGTGCACCGGGGCGTGGTCTGCGGGTCCCCCTGAGTGCCAGCGAAGCCCTGCACCTGAATCAAAGGAGCACCTGAGTCCTCCATGGAATGTTTCGGAATGCTGTCGCCATGGAGCCGCCCACAGGAACAGGGTTGCCAGGTAACGAGAAAGCCAAAAAAAAGAGAAAAGAAAAGAAAAAGAAAAACCTGACCACTCTGGAGAAGAATCCAGAGGCCGGGTGTGTGAGGGTAAATTTACTCTGGCTGCCAGACACAGTGAAAGAAACACCTTCTGAAACATTTCTTTTAAAACACAACATTAGACTCAGCAAAACCATCAATCTAAAAACCAAACGGACCATGTAACGTTTAAAAAGACGTTTAAAAACTTCACTTCATAAGCAATGTAATCCATACATCTGAGGTTTATTTATATTTTCTGTATTTGCCTTATGAAAGACATACAATTGATCACATACTGCACATAAATGCTTTTATATGTGAACGTATGTATTGTGTTTTTTGGATATGTGAAATATTTCTTTAAAGACATTTTCACACGTGTTGTGTTTACTGAAACAATTCTGGAAAGGTTTTTTTGAAAAGGTCTGCTATTTCTTTAAACCTCTGGTGTGTTTTACTTCTGTTTTTTTATTTATTTTCAGTCTGTGTTTTGTAAAATATATCCACTATTCATGCAATTTCCATACCCACATAGTGGACGGGAAGGGTTCAGGAATTGAGTTGTATTTTCTTACTTTTTCTGACTGATTCTGTCATGCACCTGCAGAAACATTGCCTGCTCGCACAGCTCCCAGCAGTGTTACATCCAGATCCGTGTTCTTTTAAGAGCAGCAAGTCTACATTTGCCCGCCTCTTGGAAATAATGTCTTGGATGTTGCTCAGTTGGAATAAAACTCCTTTTTGATCCCCGTCAACACGGATCCATCAGGCAGCAATGTGGGCTCACAGTGACCTTTCATTCGTCAGAGGAGCCACAAGTGAAGTTAAGTCTCCAAACACTTTTCAGGTCCAGGAACACTAAATCAAAAACATCACTCCTGTTTTCACCTTTCTTCTCTCTGCTCGTCACACAGTTCCAGAGGAAATTGGATCTGACAGGTGGTTTTACTGATAACATGTAGGGAAACGGATTTTAAAACATTTTTTACTTATTAAGTTTCACTTTCAGACTTTTAGTGCCGCTATACTGTAAGTTTAACTGAACTCTCTTTTCTCTCAATAACATTGACACCTTTTGGGTCCAAAGATTGAGCTGACGTGTTTTAACTTGAATAAATTCATGTTTTGGCAAGTAGTTTTTAAAAAAAATTACTATTTAATAGAATATGTATTATATAATGTATGTTTATTATTCTTTTTACTACAAACTTGTCTTTTCAGAGAAGTTTGTCCACATTTCTTAAACAAATTATCATAGTTTTGATGTCTCAACAAGATATTTGGACAATTTTCACCTTAAAAGCAACCGGTGCAAACGTCCCTATTTATTATCCAGTCATTCATCTGTTTATTTGTTTCTCATTTTGCCTAATTACTTTAAACAATCCCAAACTTTGTGTCCGTGCTGACGTTGTCAGTGAGCTGCTGTTTGTGCGAGCCAGATGCAGCTGTGACAGAAACAGCTGGGAGGCTGCCAGGACAAAACCCGTTGCTATCATCTGCATCTGCTAATCCTCACAGTTACACGCATTGTTAATTTGGAGACATTGTTCCCTTACAAAACACAACCGCAGTGTACATAATTACATGCAGGCTCGATAAGATGACATTTCCGAAGTGATGAACTAAACAACTTGGCACTGACTGAAGAGAAATGGGCTTTCTTTAGGCCCCCAGCACACAGACTGGAACCCAGTTCTGCTCCACGGTTCACATGTTTACGACAGGGATCTTTATCCTTCTTTATGGTTCTGACTGCACCAGAGTGGAACGGGGAGCGGAGCGGGCCAGAGGGCTGCGCTGGAAAAAGTCCATAAAGGACAGGAGCGTGGCTTCTTTTGCTGCATTCTTTCCCCTCGTCAGGAATTCACTGAGGTTTGGCCACGCATTTTTGACTGGAACCTTTTCCTGTTCAAATAGGAATAACAAGGCCATGTAGCTCTTGTTCCAGTGAGCTTTGAGCACAGAGCAGCTAATCTGTGTTTCAGAGCTGTTCAAGTTCTCAGGACAACTCCAGGCCCAAAGTTTGATCTTTTAAATTCTGCATATCACACACAAAAAAAAAAGGCCAAGATCCCACAGAGCCCCGAAGGCCGTGGAGCTCATTTTCCTGAGAATAATAATCTATGCAGATCGGCCACAAGCTGGAGTTCAGGGATTTGTCCCCATGACTGCTTCTCCATTCAGCTGCAGACAGATTGATGTAGCCCATAATGGGATTCCAGCATGGCATAGCTCTGCTCTGTGCTCAGCTGGAGCTTATTGTTTTTGACCAGCATCTAATCCAGGGCTGATTGTGCTCTATAAATTCAACAGACAGGAGATGCAACACAGATTTGCGGCTCCAAAAAGAAATCAGAGCGATGATAAAACATTCCAGCGACAAGTGCTTCATTGTAAACTCATCCAAAGGTTACCACAAGCACATGAACAAAAAGCTCAGAGGACACCGGGGCCTGTGAATATGTGATGATCACAAAAGCTTTTCCAACACATGTCTGCTCATAATAAAGCAACAGAACACAATACAACCATTCACAGCCAAGGAAAACTTGGAGGAGACATCAGAGATTGTGTTGTAGGAGAGTTTGCAGGAGACATTTTGAAACAAGGAAAACAAAAGAAAAGGATCATTTCACCTGCTTTGTTTATGACTAAATCGTTTAAAAACGGGCAAAAAGGACAAAAGATTTGGTCAGTCGGAACTGTCGTCCAGATACAAACTACAACACTGAATCATTCGAACTTTGGAGTCTGGTTGTTCCTGTTGTTCCCTGAGGCAGCTCTGGTCTGGCGGCAGGACTGTTGACCACAGTCTGAGCTCACACTGAGCAACACAGAAGGTGGCCCGGGCCGGATCTCAGCCGAGGCGAGGCTGGGCTGCAGCTGTGTGTCCTGACGCTCAACCCCGGCCCCGATTCAGATTAGTGACAGTTTCCCTCGGCCAAGATCTGCTCCCCTTCATGGCAGCTATCTATACATCAGCGTTTTAAAACCAGCAGTACTGGGTCTGCTTGTAACCTCTTTCCTGAGTTAAAACCACCAACAAATGACCAAATCTAGCACTGGTGGTATTCAGCCATCCGTTTCTACATCCAGTGTGTTATTAGTCTATAGAGTTAAAGAGTTTATCCGTAAATCAGTGAAAAAAGAGTGATTTTCACAATAGTTCATCTTGTTCCACTTATGAGTAATTACTCATTTTTGTGGACAAAAAGGACATGAGGAGTATGGGTTCTGTTTCTGGTTTTTCTTTTAATCGACATCCACTTGCTCCCTTTTGCACATTTTTCTTAAAGCAGACAAAAATCCCCGTAAACACTTGATGATGAAAAGCAAATCCATGTAACTGTGCTGCCAACGTGTTACAATTTCTTTCAAACACTCTCTAAGTGCCTTAAAAAACACACAGATAAATAACGGGCTGATTGTGAACTAATATGCTTCAACCAAGAGAAAATTAAATAACTTAAAGGATTAAATGACATCATCTTTTTGAGATGGTCAGCATGGTCCCCACACAACAAGAGAGTTTTCAGTTTGGGTCTGTTTGGCTTGTACGTGTGGGATCTCTAAGGAAACTCTGGCTTCCTGCCACGCTCCAAACACAAGCAGATCAGGTTAGCTGGTGACTGTGAACCAGTCTGAGTGTACACGGTTATCCGTCCTGTTGGCGTGGCCCTGTGATGGCCTGTCCAGGCCGGGCCCTGCCTCTTACCCAGCTGACAGCTGGGAGAGGCAACAATCCGCCCCTGGCCGGGCGCCGTTTGAAGTATTTGAGCTGCCGTCACTCTGCTCTCACGCAGGCCTCCTGGAACCAGTGGATGTTGTTGAATTAGGAGTCTCTGACTTGGCAGGGTGTTGAATGACTGTCAGCTCGCGGAGCGCCGGCTCACCCAAACCAACGCGGCTCCGCTCAGCTGCCATTTTACCCAAAACAAACCCCCCCGGGGACACGGCTGAACCTCAGAGGTTGAACCGGGAGCAGCGCTGTCATATGCCACACTAACAGTTTCTCTTGTCTTGCCTTTTTTCTGTGAACAAAGGCATGCACAGCCAGCATTCACTGGTTGACGCTTCCACATCTGATGGCTGCTCGTTGCCGATTTGAGATCTGAAAACGAGGCTTCGCTGGAGCAGTTTCAACGATGACAGCCTTGCTCATGGTGAATTCATCTACTCCCACATGATTCCCGGATCGCATTGCAGCCAATTTTAAATCACATCATTTAATGAAAAGTTAGTCCATTTTTGAGGGCCTTCCGGCAATGGTAGTGGAGACCAAGCAGAGCTAAGAGGTCATCCTGTCTCCTATCTTAATCATGTCTTTTTCTCTTCCTGTGAATCCGGTGATGGAAACAGTGAGTTACTTGAGGCCGCAGAAACAGAGTGAACCTGCTGCTCATAAATCAGGTGTGTTGGCAGCTTGAACAATGACTCAACCTGACCTTTTCCTTCTCGCCGCTTTCAGCGCCTGAGCTGCTGCTGGGCTGCTGATCTTCAGTTTCCTTCATCACAAAGCGAGGAGGGAAACCAATAGCTGAAAGAAGATGTTGTTTTTTTAATGATATCTGGCCAGTTCAATTTCCAGTAACAGGCAGAGCTGGTTCCAGTCACCAGAGGATCAAACGTCTGCATCGCCAACGCAGAAATAAACAAGCTGAAGGCGGCGGAGCCACTCGTCACTGGCTTGTTTTTCAGCCATGTGACGGACAGATGGAGCCCTGAGTTGTGATTCACTCAGCCTGCACTGACCAAACATGACAGTTATAAATACACAAGAGGACAGACACAAGCTCAAAGGAATAGATCTGTAACCCTACACTTGCACGTCAGCTGTAATATCTAAATAAAAGGCCTGATCCCCTTCATCCCCGTGAGGTTTATGAAAAGAGAAATGGAACTCATTCCCCCCCTCAGCTCTGCCTCTGTCATTCAGGTTAAGACTTTTCCATCCTGCGCTCCTTCCTCCATCCAGGCTGGAATGCTCAGAAACTCCAAAACACATCCAACAATAAAGGTTAACACGGTGAGCCGTCTTTCTAGCCCGTATGCCTCCCGGCCCTTTATCATCTGATACCCTCTCAATGAATTGCAAAAAGAGTCGGTTTCAGCTGCATATACGCTGCAACCGACACCCAGGGTGTGAACACGCATCCGTCTGCCTCCAGCCTCGCATTTCTGCTGCTCCTCTGAGTACCTAACAGCGTATCGGCCGCGTTCCGAGCATGTGCAACACATTTACTTTGCCCCACACAGTGAACTTCAGATGGGACTGAGGCCAGGTATCTTAATCCCCACCACCCCTTAGGATTCCCCACCAAGAGATCCCATTAGTGAGGATAGAAAGTGTAATGTAGTCCAGAGAGGTTCGGTGAAATGGCAGTGAGCGGCAGCCCCCACAACCCAGCAGTGACCTCCATTTGATCCCTCACTAACTGGAATTACAGCCCGGGCTCCAGCGGGCAGTGCAAAAGAGCAATGGACTGTAAAGCGTTTGATGTCTTAATGAACAGCACACAATAAATTCTGTAAGAGGCACCTATAGGTCTGAAGAGAGCAGTGCTTTTTTTAGCAGACACATTAAATACCAAAATACTTGAACTGAGATGAGAGGAAATGCACAGACTAATATTTTGAGAATAGGATTTTGCAGTATATATGGGAAAAAAATTCTCTCTGGTGTTTGTCACCGACTAATTTCCAGGTAAACTTACTGTACATTAAGTGTGCGTGTCTTTGAGGCTGAAACTTGTGTGGGGCACCTGGGGACTGAGCTACGGCAGTTCACGTCTTTCGTTTTCTAACAAAGTCCAGGTGCATTCGCTTTCTTTGAGTTTGTCAGAAAAGTGAGTGTCAACTAGTGAGTTTATTCAAATACAACCAATCATTCTGACTCTGTTTAAAACATAGGTCACGTTGATGAGTGTAATACTTGCTGTATATCGCCCTGGGTTATTTACTCTGTCAACAAAGTTCATTGAGAAAATAAATCAATTTGAAGTTGGGTTTTGGTCACTTTGCTCCCAAATCCCATTCTTCTTCAGTGGCTTGTAACTTCCTCAGTTATTCAACTTCAAATGCAAGACTATGCATGTGTTATTACAGCAGTGTGGTTACATTTTGTCATAAAAATGTCTTCTGGTGGTTCTATAAAAGTATTCCAAAAGTGTCAGAAATGGAGCGCTGTACATAAGACAGTGAGCATGCGTAATAATTCAAAGACTGAAAGTGGACCAAAGCCCATTCATTCCCTTTAATGATCTCTAAAGGATGATCAGAGCTGGTGTTGGAGCATAAAAGTGCAGAGATCTGCAAAGGCAGAGTGGGAATTACAGCTTTGTTCTGAAAGTAAACAGGAATGAAAAGCCGCTCTGCCACTGAGCTGGCCAAAGATCAATCTTCCACATAAGTGACTCGTGAGTTTTGGTAACAGGAAAACAGTGATTAGACTAAACAGGCTGATCCTGTAACGAGGACATGTCAGGTTTCAGATCCAAGCAGTAGGTACACAAACAGAAACAGTAATCACCAAGAGGTCGTGACTCTCGATTTCTCCAGATTGCATTTTTACCGCATTTTGGCCCCCAGTGTAATTACTTTAGTATGTTTCCCTTCAGAGTGCATACTTCTCATTTTGAGTGAAATAAAGGGAGAAGGTTTGGGCAGGAGTCAGGCCCCTCGATGGCCGCCTGTCCTTACTAAGCTGTGAGGACACAGTTTTTCTGGAGCCAAGAAGAACAGAATGACTTCACAGACAATGAAGCTGTTTGTCATCTGTGGGATGTGTGCTGAAGCAGAGGTTACCACAACCGTTCAGGTATTTATGCTTAACCCTGTACGACCGAAGAATTCGTACAGTGTGTGTAAAAGCTTTCTGTGAATTGTGCTGATTTAACTCTGAAATTACTTGTGGTAAAAATCTTTGAGTGCAGCAGAGCTGAGGTTTCCATGACCCGGATCTTTAGGCCAAAATGCTGCTGGCCCTGTTCTGAGCTCATTTATTACACATTGGAACAATAAAAAAAAGTCCAGCTTTCTCCTTTTCTTCAAATGAGAAGCATTTCAATCTTGTTTAAGTTTTGCTTTGCATCTAAGAGTTTGATTTTTTTTGTCGATTCACGGACAAACCGGGCTGAGATCTTGGGTGAAAGTTTATCAGATTTGCCTCACAACCCAAAGACGTTGCCCAATTCTGCCCCTTGTTCGCAGTCTCTGAAAGTTTTGATGATTTTTTTTGTCAAGCCGAAGACGACATCCTTATTTTCTGTGCAGCGTTACGCAGACAAAACTTTATTCTTAAACTCCTGAGGCGTTTGTCCAAGAAGCCTCCCACCGAGTGAAGAACACTCAGCCTCTGCTGGATCCTCTGTTCATGTCAAGTACGTGCAATAAAGACGAATAAATCTGTAACGTGATCTGTTCACAGTACATCCAATGGGTCACACTCATTGAATGTTTCAAGGGAAAAGATTTAGCTTATTGTCTGTGCACAACCAAGTTTTATCAAGAGAAGAACAACGCAGACTTTACATTGTGCATTTTATCAAAAGGTCTCACAGTTTCAACAATCGATGTGCTGTTTCAATGCAGCAATTCATCTTCCTTGGATGCATTGCCATGTGTTTCGTTGTAAACACTGAATGTAAAACAAAAGGACCAAAAAACAGGGCAGGCAAATCATGCATTTCATCCTAAAGGAGGCCTCTCTCTGCCAGATTCCCGTTCAGAGGCTGTCACTGTGTGCAGGAATGAGCTCCCGCACCACCCCTTTTTAGCAGCATAGTGATGAAGATAATTTGATCCATACATCGAGCAGAGGATGTGCAGTGCTATCCGTTAGGTTCAGCGGATATTGCAGCATTCCTCTTTGCACAATCAGCACCAGGAGAAGCTGCCAGCACAATGCCAGCAGCTCTGACGTAGCCTCCTCAACACGTGGCTGAGAGGCGAAATGAATTCACTTAGATAGGATATGCAGCATTTCCTGAGATGGACAGTGTTTGGCTTATAGCGGTCTCAAAGGTTACTTTTAATTCAACCTCATATTTTTAAAAAATCCAATTCACTACTAGCGGGATCCACAAACTGAAGGATGCATTAGATGTATTAGTTAACAAGCTAATGCTTGAGCTTTTGCAGCCAGTTTTAGTAATGGGACAAGAAATCTTATCAAGTGGCCCCTGGATACTCCATTTAGAAAATAATTTAGAATATAGTTAAAGAATATAAAAACAGATGGGGAATCACTGTGGAGTGCATATTAGTAACAGATGTGGTAATATAACATCATTATCTGCACAGGTCGAATCTATCTGATGCAATCAGTGAGAAATATGGCCATAAGCCAATATTTGAAAGGCTGATTCTCTGTCTTTGGACAAATAAGCTTGACGTTATTAAAACCTCCAATTGAAACAGACATGGATTAACTTTGTTTTCCTCCCCTGCGGCCATAAAACAAACGTGACATGTTCTCTCACATTTGAATGTTTTTGTGGTTATTCGTGTTGATAAAGAAGACCCTGTTCACTGTTTTTTTTCTAGTTTGCTGCTTGAGGCATCAGGAAAGCAAAACAAGTTATTTATGTGCATCTCTACCATTCCTGCGCTGCAGTGATACATGACGCTGGACATGGCGTCATAATGGTGTAAAAACAGAGGGATCAGCCATGCGGAGGTCGAAGTTTCTCTGCAAACATACAACACGGACACAGGTCAAAGGTCAGAGTTCACCTGTGTTTGACTGGAGGAATGTGCAGCAGAGTGCAGATGCTGGAAAAGTCTGTCTCTGTTCTGGTGGTGGGACTACAAAGTAAAAACAGACTGCATGAGCTTTAATGAGTGGCAGATCATTGAAAATTTCCTGATTGCGATGAAGCATCAAAACTGTTTACATCTTTATCCTGTATGAGCGGTGAAGGTGTGTTTCCACATGTCCTGTGAGCTAGGATGACACCGTTGTCAGGGCCTTATCTGCTACCCTGGCAGGTAACAGTAGAGGCCGTGTCCCTCCCTCCATCTGCACCTCCATCTTCTTCTCCAGCTCAGTGATGGAAACACTGATGCTGTAACACCTTCATGACTCGTCGGCCCGCCTGGTTCGGATCCCTCAGATCTGAACCAGAGAGGATCAGAGAGGATCAGAGAGGTTCAGAGAGGATAGCGGGGCTCCAGACGAGGAGAGACAGCAGCAGCTTTTGGAGTCAGCGTGGAGGCTGCTCATTTGCGAACACCCTGCTGGGTTAATTCAGTCCCTGCGTGAGTGTGTGTATGTTTTCGCAGTGGCCCACTGAACTCTTTCGTTTTAACGCCGTCACAGGACCTCTGCCGTGGACAAAGAGACTCCGGGAGGAGAGCACATGACCGCAGACACACAGGCAACATCCAGAGCAGCAAACTGAGGCGCTTCCAGCTATCAGGCGGCAAATGTTTAACCTTTAAAGGATTTATTTTCAGAAATGTTGTCTATATATAGAGGGTGTGAAAGTGGGGATCTGCGCAGTCATTTACACTGATGATTGATTAAGACCAAAAGGCCCGTATTAGCATACTGAAGGGAATCAATGCTGCACACGTCCCTTCTCTGCGAGTTCACAGCTGGTTTTAATAAGACAGGACCTGGCAGATAAGAAAATGGTCTGAAGCAGCAAAGGGACAGAGGGATTTGTTGTGCTAAATGCCATGACAGAAAAAGCACATATATCAAAGTCCCCTGCTGATTTAGGCATTTGGTTATTTTCTCCCCATCGTGTTCCTCCATCTGCATTTAGATTTTTTTTAAAGGAAATGTAAACCCAGTGTAAGTGTAGTATGCAGTAGTAAAGTATAATAATATAGAATAGTAGAGTTTTTACGGAAGTTTTTTGCTCTTACTCTCCACTTAGCTGATGAAATCACAATACAATCAATATTTCAAATCAAAGTTATCAGTAAACAATTGATTTTAGTGCATTGTTGGTGAGACTCCTTCCATATATGATGCTATGAAAGCGGCCATCTGCTCTTCTCCAGTGTACTCTGGGGAGAGTGGGAGGTATGTAAGTCCACTTTTTGACTAAATGCTATACTATGCTTTGTATTTGTGTCCATTATAGCAAGGGAAGGTTCAAAATGTCTCCTGGTGGCTTTTAAAAGCAACAATAAATATATGAACATTATTCAACTCCAAAAGATAAAACATTTATGTGTATAAACCCAATAGAACTGTCTTAGGATCTGATACTAATTGAACACCATCAGCTGCCTCTCAAGGCCTTATGTATAGCTTTCTGTCATCTTACACATCCTTTATTTGAGTCAGGAGTTTCAACTGCATTTTCTGGATAAACAGACGCTCAAGGTTGATGTTAAAAAAGTTATTTCCAGATCCCGGAAAAGTCCCCACTTAGTAACTGACGGTAGTCTCCATCAGTAAGTGGAGGCCTTACATTCAAACCCATGCAGTGAAATGTTTGTGTTTCCAACGAAAATTACTACATTTAGCAGCGCTGCCACCGGACTGCAACCCAACGGTAGCAGTACTTATATTTGAGGATATTGTTACACCCAAACAGCAGCAGGGGCCGGGGGGCAAACGGCTCTGTGGACACGCCGAAGCTGAGATGGTTGGATGGAGGCCCACCACAGCACACCCCAGAAACCGGCCGCACGCGCGCCGTGAGTCACGCCGACCACAGAGAGCGATTCATCCTGCGGGGGACAGCCGTGGATGTGGGGGGGCCTTGGGCAGCAGGGATTTCAACACATGGCCTCCCCTGACTCTCGTTAAAAGGCTGCTGATCAGCTCTGCTCTCAGCTGCTGTTCTTCCTTTACTCTAAATTGGGTTTAAAAAAAAAAAACAACTCCTCCAGATAAGTGGGAAAAGGGGTCTGAGACAAAGCAGCTGCGACACAATGGCAGGTTTGGAAGTGCAGTGTGTTGAGAGAGGAGGGTTGAGTGCAGTTTTCCTGGATGGGACACAGCCAGTGTCAACTGGAAACCTGGCTGCTCATCAGCAGATTTCTGCAGATGTGGAGACAGCTGCTGAAAATCAGCTCAATGAAAGGTTTAACATAACAGCCTCTTGAAATGGCAAAGAACACCCCTCATTTGTCACCAAACTGTCTGTCCAACAGTTTAATCTTTTAACACCGCTTTGTTAAAACTCCAGAAAACCACGGTGCTCCTCATTGAGGCTGACGGAGACACAGTGCCCCCTAGAGGCCAACAAGTGGAACTACGCGTTCATCTTCAGAGCTGGTTCAGTTGTCTGAAAAACTCCTAAACCAGCCTTCAGTTGCATGGCAGCGTGCGTAATTATGCCATATTCAGTGTTTTCATTTTTGCTATATCCAGTGGGTCAGAGGACTGCCACCATTTGTTTTAATCCAGTAAAATATGTTTTGATTTGTCAATCAAAACAATCTGAACACTTGATCTATTTTCACCTCCTCTATGGAAACAAATTACATGACACCGTAACAGTTCGTCTTTCTGGTACTACGACTGGACCCCCAGGTATCCCGTAACTCAGTGTCACATCAACATAAATATTTTAATTTGTTACATTTGTGTTGAATCTTTCCCAAACCGAATGTGTTCTTCATGGTGGCTGCACATGAGCACTGGGTATTGGTTTATTCTCTTTAAGTTTTGATGTTACATCCGATATCTAACCCAGACATAGTGGCACTTTTGAGGAGGTGACTTATTTTGGGAACATTTGAACAAAAAAAGACTCTTTAAAATCAAAATTAGAACACAATGCCTTGTGTAAAGATTTATTAATTTATAATACAAGCTTTTAATGTAGACAACATTGCATTTTAGTTTTTACATTTATTCATATTGAGCTAAACTTCATAGTGACACTGATCGACAAAAACACAAACCAAAGGACACTCAGTGGAAGGAATCAAAAGGTTTCCAGCTGTTTCTGAAGAAACCGCAGCCCATCAACGCTCCCAGTGCAACACCTTTGTTTTTCTTTAAAAAAATAAACACAAAAAACCCAACACGCCCTCACTCGTCCTCATACAGTATGCCACGTGCATCACACACCCTCAGACACACTCGCTCGCAGCTCACCCTCACTAAAATTGAACAATGACCTATTCACAAGATAAAAATTGATATTTAAATTCCTTATTAATGATATTACTGAATTCCACGATAAAAGGCAAACAAGACATAACAACAGCATCCAAATAACGAGGAGGGGAATTTTCACCCTGCTTTCTTTCCCCCCCCACCCCCTCTTCATCCATCAGGAGAAACACCCTCCGTTTCAGAGCTCTCTGGGGAGGTTGTTCCTCGTGGACCGGCGGGTCTTCTGTTAAAAGTCCTTTCTCAATTGGTCCATTGCCACAAATGAACAGATGCAGACGGTGGCAGAAAGTTCACTGAGCGAGAAGTCTGCAAGGAGGATCGCACGTTTGTGAGCGGAAAAAAAAACAAGCCATGAAACTCGAATTAAACTGGTTAAGTGCAGAGAGAGGGTTAACACCTTTCAGTAAGACCAGGGGAAACGACCATAAGACTAAGAAGGGCGGGGGGGGGGGGTTGTTCTCCAGAGCACTTGTGTGTCCATGAAGAGCTGTAAGTTCCTGGGCTTTTTCACTCCGTGACAGCTCTGCTCTTTAAAAACGCCCCCCACTGTGAGCAGATCCCTAAAAGAGCAAACGTTGTGTTGGATCTTCTATTCGAACGGGGTAACGGCAGCTAAAATATGCAGACAGAGTGAAAGTTTTGGGGGCCTGCAGTGAATATATTGGCACAAAAATAGGTAATGGGTAAGAGTTCAACCGAAGCGACCGAGGGGCCCAAAACGGGCTTCCTGCATTTTATTCCGGAGCCACAGAAGAAGAGATGGCCGGCAGCAGAGGACAGAGAGGGAGTGTGAGCAGGTTTAGAAGTGTGTGTTGCGTTCTGTCTGTGTGATGGTAGGTAAGGGGGGGTTGGGGGGGGTCGCTTCTGTGGCTTTACAAGAGGAGGCAGCAGTTGCTCTCTGTGGTTTTTTCTCTGTTTCTTTGACCTACAAAGACAAAGCAGACAACACACCAGGTGACAAATTAGAGTTTGCTTGTGTGTGTGTGTGTGTGTATATATATATAGCCATGGTCACTGCTCTATGTAACAGTTCATTCTATCTAAATATGGTATTAGTCTCCTTTTACGGCAGAATATTGAGAGCAGTTCCTCACCATGAGAGTTGGGCTCTGGAAGAGTCTCTCTGGCAACCAGGTGCATGACAGTCGTTCGGCCCGGCGGAAGCTTTAGAGCTTTGAACAGGAAATACACATCATGCATAAATGTGCAGAAGGAATGTTACACTTTAAATCAAAATGAGATTGTTGCAAATGTCTTTTGTTTAAATGCTCTTGTTGCATGTCCACATTAAACACAACACACATTTTAGCCCAGGTTGAGGAGGGTTTCTTTTGTCCCCACATCAAAAACTTTAAGAGAAAGAAGCTTTTTAGCATAATACAGAAGCAGGAAGATTTACATTGTTACAGAATTCTTTCCAGTTCGCTCCTCACAGCCACTGCGTTCCACCAGTTTTAATCCACCCGGAAACCTGATATGTTCCGGTAAGAAAACTCTGACCTGGCGCACACAGTCACTGGATCCACTGTGAGACGTTCAGTGGGCGTGGCGGCAGTAGGTCATCAGCAGGGTGCCAGCGTTAGATCGGCTGATGAACTAATGTTGACGCCTCCGCCCCACTGACTGGGAGTCAGTGGGTGCAGGTGGAGGCCAGGTACGGGACGCGGAGGTCAAAAGCTTCATAAGATTAACTTAAATCGCGGGATCACATTCGTTTGCTACTTAGTCTGCCCCGATTAGAATCAACTCACCTCTTCAACTGTGACCCTGTTTAAGCGCTAGAGGACTGCGGCTGTCCCTATGGCAACAGATGTTTAAATTTGGTCAGACCCCGGGTGTGTGACTGCATTACGTTAAGCTCTTTAAGTCCACTTGCTGATGAAACGGATTTAAACTTTTGTTTGCGAGTTGCGTTTGATTTCTGAGCTCATTGGGATCGAACAAAAGACGTTCCGAACAAACAGGGCGGAATATTTTACAAATCTGCATTGTGAACAGAGGGCGGAGAACGTATTTCTCTCTTTCAGTCACATCCAAAACAAACCATTAAACTCGCTGTGCGCGGACCGGCTGCGCAAGGCGTCGTGTGGTTTGTCCGCTTTGAAGGAGGCGTTCACTGAACACGTCCCAGGGTCTGCTCTTACCTCCCAGGGTGACGTTGCCATGAAGGAAGCGCCCCTGGAAGATGAGGCGCAATATACTGGGACTGCTCACCCGCTCCTCCTCCCATCCTGCATGACACAAGAGGAACGAGAGCCTCGCTCATCATGATCCTACTGCTAGAGGATGTTTTAAGTAGATTTTTTTTAAAACATAGGAGTTAATTAAGTCATTAGGACTGATGTGAACACATCTAACCAATAGGATTTAGATGCAGACCCTGTAAACTCAGACTCAATAAATCCTGGTTGTAGTTTTAAAATACCCGTTTGGTTTTAAACAAATAAAGAAAGTGTATGTCAAAAAATGTAATGTCCTATGATACAATGACTAGACGGCCTCCTTTGATCAGTCCCACAGAGACTACATACACAGCTGAATTAGCTTGTGTTCATTTTTACTTTTGATCACACTCGCATCAAACTACACTTTGGTATCATAACAAATAAAAAACAGATACATTTAATAATCGACAGCAAGTCACAAAGTTCTTCAAATCTGCGAGAGTGGAAACAGCCCGTAAAATGTACCTGTTGGCCAGTTGTCAAACACATGCTTGGCGATGTCTGTGGCAGAGTCATTAGGGGAGAAAGTGAAGTCTTGTGTTTTGCCACTGACCAGGATGAGGCGAAGGTGCACCTAGAAACACAAACAAAACATCAAGATAGCCCCCCATAGAGACGTCCTGCCATCCCACTCAGACACCAGGCTTCCATCAAAAGCCCCCTCCATGAGGCGAGGGGAAACTCCTCCGCTTCTTCTCACCTCCCCGGGCATGAGGTGACCCTCAGAAAGTCGAGAGGAGACAGGCATTCCAGTGTAATTAGATTTATCCGCACCAGACCTCCACCCTTTGACTGGACCACTTCATCCACTGAGGGCTTACACTGAAGTGAGCCCCTGTTGCCAGAGACAACAACAGATAAGGGTGGGGTTGAGGGGGGAGGACACTGGCCCTTTAGTTCCAGGGCGCTGCTGCTCCTCTCCGGGCTGTTGGCCTAATGCGATAACCCCAGGTGTCCCAGACAGCTCCGGGCCATGTTATTAAATTTACATGGCCAGTGCGTAGCCCCGAGAGGGAGCGGGCGTGTGTTCGGGAGGCCTGGATAAAGTGGGGCTCCCTCCAAAACGGATCCCGTGGGCGAGCCACACACCAGCCCATAAATGAATAAAAGGACGGACCTCTTTTTTCCAAGATGCCTTTAGGGCTGAAATATTCCACTAGCATCAGGAAACGCACTGATCCTCAAACCAACTTGCAAAAGAGCACAGATTATTCCTCCCTTCGAATGACTTTTGCAATTATACAAAAACAATTACGTTTTAGCTTCAAGGGTGCCGACTTTTAGCAGAATCCCACAGTCTGTACATTTACAATGTATGTATGTACAACGTAAGTTGCCATATGTACGTTTTCACACAGCCCCGAGGTGATTTTTTTTCTTCTGTATTTATTTATTTTTTTACTGTCCAAAAGTGAGAGTTAAGCTACATCTTCATCCCAACCAGGAGCTTTCTGTGGTAATGTTCAGTTTTTTAAAGACATCAGAAAAGCACCGAGTACATTTCTGCTTAGCACAGCAAGTCCAAAACAAAAATATCTTGAAATTTAAATACTTTCACACTCAGCTGAATCTCTATAAGTGGATCCTG
Source organism: Menidia menidia (assembly GCA_907169785.1). NCBI lineage: Eukaryota > Metazoa > Chordata > Actinopteri > Atheriniformes > Atherinopsidae > Menidia > Menidia menidia. The sequence goes on from CAJRST010036666.1 coordinate 7,830,785, forward strand.
GAAATCGGCCTTATTATTGCTGGCATATAGCCACAGAACAGTCGAGGTAACGCCAGAACTGTGGAGGAAAAGTGTTCTTTAGGTGAATTATGTTCTGAGCTCATCATTAACTAAAGCTTAATGTCAGATGTCCATCCATCCATCATTCATCCATCCATAATGTCAGATGTAACCGGGTTTATTCCCAAAGGTTACGTGCTTACATGTGCCAATCGCACCACTGAGCTCCTGCTCATGGATTATTAAGGTGAAAAATCTTTTTTTTTTTTTTTATTCAAATGACCACCTACTGTGCTTTACAGTGCCTATGGGGTCAGAAATAAAACCCTGCTTTATAAAAGTCCTGAACTGTCCCTAATCATTCAGAAATGAGTAATCTCATCACCTTAATCGTTCCTCTTAATTAAAAAAAAAACGTGAGTACCCCCCCACCCCCACCTCTTTAGGTCACAAACCCCAGAGAAGAGAACAAAGAGACTTAACCAACGCAGTGTGACGTCACGGAGGCACAGCATGGCTATCTGATCTGTTTACAAATAAAGTGGACCACCAAGGGCAGGGTGGGGGTGGGAGACCCTCCTCCCTCTGAACTGAATAACCTCAATGTGGGGTTGCATCTTCATATCATCAGTACCCGGCTTTGTGACGACGCCTTTCATCCCCAACAAAATAAAAACAATGTCCAATCTGCCCCGTTGCCCACGGCAACATCCCACACCCCAAATAACCTTAGGCTCTCCAATCAAAATAAACACTGTTTTGAGCCTGGATTTTGTGATGAGTTAACAGGGCTTCCAATAGGAAGGCTTATCTAAGATAGATGTTTGTTATATTTCCCCAAAACATGCCTATCAGCAAGCTTTTTTTTCCTTTTAAAAACAATTCTCAGACGGGAGTTATTCATTTTTTTAATAAAAGGATATCCAATTTAAGGAATGTCTACAAAAGTTAAAAGCATTAATTGCTTTTAAAAAAGAAACCAGGATAGAGGCTTAGGATTCACAGTTCAAAGGAATTCAATCTATAATAGCACAAATACACAAAAGCTAAATATTTCCATATTTTGTGGAAAAGAATTTATCTTTTTATACAAAAACATCTGTGATGTGGCTTGATGGTCAAAGCCCTGCAGATAACAGTTTTCCATTGTTGAAAGCTTCAGCCTACGATGCTTTCATAGCTAAAGAACATAAAACCATTTTCAAATAGTGCAATCCCAGTTTCTCCAGCAGAACAGCTGAAACTCACATATTTTCTTTTAAATAATGCATTGGTCCTTCCTAATGAGACCTTCCACCATCGCAAAGAACAATAGTCTGAGTGCACAAGACGTTGACATAAATGAAAAATTACTTTCTTGTTGACGTGTTTTTTTAAGAAATAACAAATGCGTTTGTGGCACTAAATTCAAGCAGATTTCTGGAACATTTTGTTTTAGGAAACAAAAATGTAACAAAATTCCTCCAAATACTGTATACCTAAAAGACATGAAAGACGTTCCTAAATAAGAACTGTAAAGTCAATCATATGAAATTTTCTGCGCATTAGCAGGTTCATATCAACAATGTTTAGACGTAGATAAGAGAAGGAAACTGGCAAAGAAAGATTAGCACCCAACTAGGGAGTGGGTGGGATAAGTCGTATAAAGTTTTCTGTGCACACGCACCTCACATTGGGAGATATTATGATGTGTTGCAAAGCAATATGTTAGCCACTATTTAAAATCGTGAGTGGGGTGTTATATTAAGCATGAAACTGTAATCATCTAAGCATGAACAGCTGCTAACCATACATGCTCTGGATTAATTTCTGCTCTACTGGAGCATGAATACGATTGCTGATTCTCCAGACTTGTTCCTAGATAGATGCCTGGAAAATCTCTGAGGGATGTAGACATTCGTTTTACAACATGTAGCCAATTTGGACTATCCCATATGTTAAAGAAAGCTCTAGATTTCAATGTTTCATATGCTAGGAAACTCTTTTACTGTAATTCAAATTTACCTTATGCCCCCCTTTTTCATCCTATTACTTGGCCTTCGAATGACTTAAAACGACTTTCAAAGAACAAATGCATTTGTTACAGCTTTGAAAATACTAACAGTGTCTATTCTTGTGATTGACATGGGGTTGAGGGGTTTGGGGGGGAGAGAAGAAATAAAGAGGGTGCATCAATTGGCATCTAAACCTGAAAAAGAAAGTAGGCCAACGTTTTAACTGAGATTAGACAGATGGCGTTCACAGGAACAGCCGTCACAATCCCAGCTAAGTGTTTGTGAACATTGACTAATCCACAACCACCCCCCCTTCCAGCACCCACCAAAACCCAAACACTTAAATGATCTAATCTTAAGCAAAACGTTTAGATGTTTCATTCACTGAGCTTATCCCATATATCAGTCTTGCGTGCTCAGGAAGCAGCAGTAATTGTGGTTCCTGAATCAGAAACACCACCAGCAGATGATCACCTTTGCTCCACCACGATACAGTACAAGTGGCAGAGCTTCACTCACCATATCAAGATCCATCTGGGTTGTCATGGCTCAGCGAGGAGGAAGGCCGTGGACGTGGAGCCAAGAGGACAAGACTGGTGTGCTTCAGCTGCTGGGGACGGGGCCAGAGCCCTGATGCAAACAACACGGACACTGTGAGGCTGGTTCCCACAGCCTGGCACCAAAACAGCACAGCTCCGAAACTGTTACGCTCCGAGTTTGCCCCCCCCTGCTTAAACCAAAGCCAACACCACAACACTGACACGGCGATTAGATCTATTGTCTCAAAAATCGCAAACGACATTAACTGGGTTGGCAGAATTTTTTTTCCAACTTTTCAGGCAAACGACATCCCTGTGCAGTTTACCTACCATTAAGCTAAGCTATCAGGAAACGTATCTTAAGTCACATATATTCAACGCCAGTGTATTGTTTTAGCTAAAATAACCCATTAATTGAGGTTGTCAAGGTGGTTGATGACCTACAGTGTGTGTCCACAGCGGTTTGAGAGGAGTTTCGTCCTAATTAATGTCGACTCCTGCAAACGGAGAAGGCTTGTGCTAACGCTAGCATTAGCTGAGGCGTTAGCTTAGCCTTCACTGAGGCTGCTGCTGGCTAAATGAACGCTAGTCTGTGATTTTTGACCCATTGAACTCACCTGCATCTGATAATTGTGATGAAATGTCGCATTCAGTTGAGTTGACGACTTAGTGCAAAGCCCCTTTCATGGGTAAATTTCGAGTGGAGATGGGTAGCCTGTAGCTATGGTGGACTCGGGATGTCGGAGGCTAATGGACGAGAAGACGCCGGATGTCAGCTGGTTGTGAAGACAACGTCCACAATGGATTCTGGGAGTTGAAGTCCTGACCGAGAACGAGCCAAACTGTGACCTTAACATTAAACAAACTGCAGACGTCTATATTCTCCGAGGTGTGCTGTATTAAACGCAGATAATCTTTACAGTTAAAAGTGACGGTGGTAACAATACGTGTATCAAACATTGTCAATGTTGGTGACATTAAATTAAATGTTTTGTGCAATTTTACAAGAGCTAGATCACTGATCAATCAACACAGATTAAAACTGAACAAAGTCATCATTCAGTATTTCAAATTTTGAACAATGTCCATAGTCCCAGCACAAGCTTCATGTTGACTTCTCACATTTTCAGGAACTCTAAAGCTTCTCCTTGCAAGTGCAAAGTGTTATGGTGTGCTATGAGGTTCATGAGGCAACATGTGACCTAAAGAACAACCAGCAATATCTTGCATTATGCCTAGGACAGCAGAAAAGAAGCCCTCAGCTGTGTGGCAAAATGTTGTGAAGGAGCACATCAGCTGATGAAATCACTCTTAGTGGCGGAATATGTGACAATGGAGAGGAGAGATTTGGTGTGCAGAGCAGCAGTCAACGCCAAGGACAAGACAAGTTCAGCAGACATAAAGGGTGCTGTGTTCTGGATGTTTGCCATGCAAAGTTCTCCTGTTAAGTCATAGACAATGCTACTAAGAGAAAGGAGCTTTTCAATGTTTTGGGTTTTTTTCCTCCTTTTTTTGAGTGTTTGCCATTACTTGACAGGAGAGTAGAGAGACAGGGAAGTGGAAGGAAAACTGATGAGTGCCACACAAGAAAGTTCTCACAGCCTGAGTTCAAACTGTTGATTTCTGCAAACTTGCATTACCTGCATGGCATGAACTCAGTTAATTTGACCATCCTCAATTGTTTTGTTTTTCACAGTTTTTTGTTAAAGATCTATCTGATTATTCTTAGGGTATCTTATTTTGAATTTTTTTGAACAGTGTAATTTATAAATGTAGTGCATCACCATACAGCTGCATCATAAATCTCTTAAAAAGTATTTTTGTGGAACCTATATAAATTGTGTCTGCACATTTAACATTTTATCAAATATAAGTGATTCACTAACATACTTTTTGAAACTTGGAAAAGTCCTGATAAACCTGCTGAATACTACTAAAGACCATAGTTGAAAAGAATGTGATCATCCACAGGTCTAAGTTCTTCCTGCTGCTTCTAACTATTTAAACCTTATTGAGTTCATTTGAACAGCCGAATTACATCTGATTTAGCACCCCAGAAGCAGTGTTTAAGTGGATTAAAATAGATCATGACCCTGAGGCCTCCTGTGTTTATCCAGGAATAAGGTCTATGCAAACCGAATAAGTCATCTATGCTTCTATAAGCTCAAAATGTGGGGTTTGAAGGAAAAAGATAATAAACATATAAAAAAGCTGTAGCACTGTGGTGGGTCTTGCTCTGTTATATTTCTACTGAATCCTGATGCCACAGCCTATGCAGTTAGATGAGTAATAGTAGAGCAACAGGCAAAGTGGCTCATAACCTGGCAATCAGACACCTGAAGCCACTGAGGCGTTTTACACAGGGAACGTCTCACCAGCCTCTCCTCTGGCATGACTCAGCGAAAGAGGAGTGGCTCGTGTTTAAAAGCAATCATTGAAGATGAAGATTAAGCACGGTTTCGACCGGGTGTTTTTCTTTTCATCACAATGGGCAGGAAGAGATGGAGGAATTCAGAATGAAATGGAATTATCCCACAAAAGCTATGCAGAGGTTAAAGCTCAACAAGACAAACCAACATAGTATACATTTCAAATGGAGTTTTTAACTACAGCAGCCACTTCCTATTTGTATTTCTCTGTCCATTACAGGTGGAATATTTAAAGGCCCAACTAGCAAAATATCAATGCAACAGGTCATTAAAGGCTGCCGAAATGGTGTCCAGTGACAAAACAAATCATCCATCCATCCATCCATTATCAATACCGCTTATTCCCTCATGGGGTCGCGGGGGGAACTGGAGCCTATCCCAGTGGTCAACGGGCGAGAGGCAGGGTACACCCTGGACAGTCCGCCAGTCCATCGCAGGGCCACACACAGGACATACAAGGACCAACAACCACTCACACTCACATTCACATTCACTCCTAAGGGCAATTTCCCCAATCTCCAATCAGCCTAACATGCAGGTTTTTGGACTGTGGGAGGAAGCCGGAGAACCCGGAGAGAACCCACGCAGACACAGGGAGAACATGCAAACTCCACCCAGAAAGGTCCTGGTTCCCCCAGGATTCGAACCCAGAACCCTCTTGCTAGGAGGCGACAGTGCTAACCACCACACCACCGTGCCGCCCCAAAACAAATCAATTAAAATAATTTTTAAATGTACCACTTTATTGGATTTATTTAAAGATACATATAAAGTGTGTGAGTAAGGGAATTAATCAAGTTCTAGTCACACAACACTAAGATCTGTCATGAATTAGACTATGACTGCAATCAAACTTGAGCTGCATGTGTCAACATGTTATATTGAAATTTAGGACAACACAACATACAATATATCTATCTATCTATCTATCTATCTATCTATCTATCTATCTATCTATCTATCTATCTATCTATCTATCTATCTATCTATCTATCTATCTATCTATCTATCTATCTAATTTTACTTGTAATTAATTCTTCAGAAAAAAAGTTTCTGTCATTTGTATTTATGCTTTCATTCTTAATGATGTAATTCTCTGCATTGTACCTCAATTAATCTTGATACTATAAAAAGGCTAATTGTTCTGTCTGTGGTGTGTTTCATATCAAGGTCCCAGGTACATTCAAAACAATTTTAAAATATGATTAAGGCAAGCTATTTTTTGTCTTATCTCTTTGATGACCAGTAACACTTTAAATGGACTAAGAGTACTTAGAACTCTTTCATAAACTGTTACGTAATGCAGGTACATGTTGCTCCCAGCAGCCGCTGTTTACGTCTGATCCGTCTGTCACACGAGGGACTCGGTTTCCCAGAGTTCCGTTCCACGCATGCGCAGACCCCTTTGCCTGACAGTGGTAAACAGACGTCAGAAGGGAGTATTCGCCTCGAGTCAAAACAAAACAAAGCAAAACAAGTCAAAAAGAGAGTGAAGAATCGATTTTTTGGACCGCCACAACGAAGGAAAACTGAACAAAAGTCGCCGCTGATTAAATACGCCAACTTTGAGGAAGTTACCAGCGGCTTTTCACGGACTTTTTCACGGATTGTAAACTCTGTAGTAGCTGGAGCTTAAGCGGCTAACGTTACGGTGGCTACCGTGCTGATTTCAAAGTGCGGAGAGTGGGTCCCGACAGACCTCGGGGGCCGCCCGGCCTCGCGCAGCGCACCCGGGAACCAGCCGACAGGTTCGGTCGCCGTGCCCGCGCGACCAAGACCGTCCGGTATCCGGGCTTCGCTCGAGAGCGGTTTTGTAAGCGGCGCTTACGAGCATCGTGTGCGGCGGCAGGAGTGTGGGGAAACATGGCAGATGGTGACACGCGCCCGTCCGTAGTGTGGCTGACCGTGCAGACCTGAGGCTCAGACCTGGACTAACGTGCGTTTTTTAACCTCGTCGGTTCATCCGAGAACCGCAAACGCCACACGGCGCCTGATCTGGTCTCCGTCACTTTTTTCTTAAAGTTAGTTTGCTGAGCAGGCAGGCCACAGAGGCTGCCCCCCCCACCCAACACCCCCCACCCCAGCCAGCCCGCGTCCCCCGGCCGGCAACACCACCGGCGGGAGACCTGTAGCCGGGATCCGAGTGTGTGGTTTATTCTGTTTTAGTTTGAAGAAAGCGTGGTTGTTGTTTGCCTCGAGGGGGAGTTTGTTGTTGTTGTTTACGGGTCTCCGTTCAGAGGCTCCTTTGTAACGGGAGCCAGCTAATCCCCGCACGAGTCTTCATGCTTTTACAGTATGTTGTAATTTCTTTTTTGTTTGGATTCATTCATATGTTATTATCCCGTCGACCACCAAAACCGTACTTTTACTCTTTAACTAAGTTTTAAACGAGATCGTATGATTGGTAACCGCATTGTTGTATGTTAATATCAGCGAAGATTTCCTTTGGATTCATTTCCAGATGAGCCAGAACTTTTGTAGATCCAGATGTTTTGCCGCTCATTGCCACTCCGCCACTTTTGTTTTTATGTCATTCAAACAAAGGAGCCCCCATCCAGCCCTCCTTCACTCGGTACAAATCGGAAGGTTTATGATAGTTACTATTAAGAAGATTATTTGGGTTCCCTAATCTCCAATCTGAGGATTAACCGAGGCCATTATTGGTGTGTCCAGATTATTGCGTCTCTTTTCAAGGCCCCTCGGCTGACACCCCCGCCGTGGCGCGAGCAGATTGTTTATTTGCGTGCGCTGGGAAGTTTTTAAACGCGCCGCAGCCGGGCGCACTTTGACGCTTTTGCATTTAAATGTTTTAAGAGAACGAGCCCTTTGTCTAAACAAGTTCAGAGTACGGCCATGGAGGAGTCATCGATGCCCCCCATTGACCCGGATTTCGAGCCGCAGAGCAGACCTCGCTCCTGCACGTGGCCGCTCCCGAGACCCGACATCTCGGTTGTCAAACAGGAGGGGGCGGACGGCTCCGAGTCGGCCGCCGGGACCCCGCCCGCCGACGAGGACAAGCCCGAGCCGCAGCCAATCACGTCCGAGACCGACAGAGCGGCGTCCGCGGCGGGGGGGGCAGCGGCGGCGGGCGGGGTCGTGTCCGGCGTGGGCGGGGCCAGCGCCACGCCGCGCAAAGGCTCCTCCAGACGGAACGCGTGGGGGAACCAGAGCTACGCAGACCTGATAAGCCAGGCCATCGAGAACTCCCCCGAGAAGAGGCTGACCCTGGCCCAGATCTACGAGTGGATGGTCAAAACGGTGCCTTACTTCCGAGATAAAGGGGACAGCAACAGCTCTGCCGGCTGGAAGGTGAGGCCTGGTCACGCGTTTCTACAGCTCTGTTTGTTTTAAAACCGGCTCCATAAAGTTCCCCAGGAGGCTCACCCACTATGGTTAACCACGGCTTGTATATATATTTTTTTAAATATTTTATTTGACATTTTAAATGACAAAAACACTTTAATATTACCTACTTGAAATTGTAAATAATTGATTTGTTTAGCTTTTTGGATCATTTCATGGCTCGGCTGTAAACTATGAGATAGCTCCTTAGTGTAATGTAAACTTTATTTATTTTTGTTGATTTTTTTCTTTCTTTTGCTTTTCAGAATTCCATTCGCCACAATTTATCACTCCACAACAAGTTCCTGAGAGTCCACAATGAATCGACCGGGAAGAGCTCCTGGTGGATGCTCAACCCCGAGGGGGGGAAGACGGGGAAGGCCCCCCGCCGCCGCGCCGCCTCCATGGACAACAGCAGCAAGCTGCTGAAGAGCCGCATGCGGGCCAAGCAGACCAAGAAGGCGGCGGGGGCCGGGGGCGCCGGCGGGGGGGCCGGCGGCGGGGGCGAGGGCGGCGGCGCCGGGGCGGCGGGCGCCGACAGCCCCAACTCCTCTCAGCAGTTTCCCAAATGGGGGGTGAACAGCAGCAGCCCCTCGTCCCGGGGCAGCCTGGACGACGCCGACATGTGGACCACCTTCCGCCCGCGCACCAGCTCCAACGCCAGCACGCTGAGCGGGCGCCTGTCCCCCATCGCGCCGGGCCAGGAGGACGACGACAACCTGCCCGACGACGCGCTGCTGGGCAGGTACGCCGCCAGCAGCCTGACGCCCACCCTCACCGAGACGCTGATGGAGGAGCTGGACCTCATCGACAACCTGACCCTGATGACGGGTCAGCAGGGCGGGGCCAGCCCCAGCACCGCCCCGCCGGCGCCGCCCACGCCGCTGCCCTCCGCCGCCACCCTGCTGCCGCGGGGCTCCGGCTTCGCCCCCTTCCACCAGCTGCAGGCCCCCGCCGCCCACGCCGGGCCCCCGGCCCCCGCCTCCCTGTGCAGCAAAGAGCCCGCCTCCTTCGGCAACTCCCTCTTCAACCACATGGGCGGCGGCTCCGGCTCCCGCGGCGGCCATTTTGGCGGCCACGTGCCGTCCAGCCTGGAGGCGCTGCTCACCTCCGACTCCCCTCCCCCGAGCGACATTCTGATGACTCAGGTGGACTCGCTCATGCCCGGCCCGGGAGGCGTGGGCCAGATGGGGCTGGGCTCGGCCGCCACCGTGGGCGCCAGGCCCAAACCCAACCAGCTGCTGCTGGGCAAGAGGCTGGAGCCCAACGCCGTGGCGCCCATGGCGCTGCAGCAGCAGCACCACCTCCACCCCCACCACAACCACCACCCCCACCACCAGCAGCAGCACCAGCAGCAGCACCCTCCCATCAACTTGGGGATGCTCCTCCCCTCTATGAGCCAGGACCCCCCCCAGCTGGCCGCCCTCAAAGAGCAGCACGCCGCCGGGCCGGCCGGGGGCTCGCACCACGCGGGGATGAGCCCGTTCGGAGCGCCGTCCTGCTTCTCCACCGGTCAGGACCGGCTCCCCACGGACCTGGACATCGACATGTTCACCGAGAACCTGGACTGCGACGTGGACTACATTATCAACAGTGACCTCATGGACGGAGACGCCATCGATTTCAACTTCGAAACCATACTGCCTGGAAATCAAAGCTACGGCGGGCCGGCCACCACAAAGGGCTCCGCCCACAACTGGGTGCCCAGCTAATTCTTCAGCTCCACGCGGAGAAGTGGCCAGGTACTCCCCCCCCCCCCCCCTCTGTAGTTTGTAGGAGGCTGGTCTCCTGCACGTGGCGGGCCTCCGCCTGGACGGCGTCTAACCCCAGCCCCGCTTTGTCTTGCAGGAGCTGACCTCCAGTCAACAGAACCTCATGAAACCACAGAACAACCGGTGCGGCCCTCCTCTCCGGCGGTGGCAGATGACTGTTTGTTGTTTTTTTTTTGCTTTCTAAAATGCAACATTACTCTGGGACTTTCAACAGGCCTCACACATGTCACGTGCCAAGACATGCGGAGGACCGGGAGGAGATTCAGGCTACTATGCACACTTTTCTCTCCTGTAACTTTTTCTTTTAAAACACAAAAACACTTGGCACAGGTTTGGCTGCTAGCCATTTTTTTTTTTTCTAATGACCCAAACAGATTATTTTAAAGAAAATATTATGCGTGACACAACGTGTTTTTGGAGTGAGAGGACAAATCAAACGCTCCCCTCCGCTGGGAGTTTACATTTCAGTAGCGTCCCACCAGGGGGCTTTCAGGGTGGGCTCGGTACCCCAGGTCTCCAGGACTGTGTCGAGGACTTTTTTGGGGGGTTTTCTTGTAGGAGAGAAACGGCCAGTTGTTTTTAGTAGATTTTGCTCAGCGGGCCTTGCCAGACTTGCATTTGTTCGGAGGACAGTCTGAGGCGAAGAAGACTGGACGACTGGAAGTATGAAATCAGCAAAGGTTGTTTTGGTTTTTTTTTACATCTCGCCCAGACTTACTTTGACTTTGTCAAAGATGGCAAAGAAAGCTGAGTTTCTTTCTCTATTAGAATTTGATGACTTGAGAGTATGTATTTTGCAGTTTGGCATTTTTTACTTCAATCCAGTGTGTCCGTGGTAGATGTCAGTTAGAGGAAGTTTTTTTTTCTTAAAAAAAAAATCCCTGATGTGCAGTTAAACTTAACAGAATGAAGAAATGTGATTTGTAAATGTCAACCCGGGGCATTCAAGGGTAAATTGTTCCGCTAACAGGTGATTGGTTGGCCAAGTATTATGCTGTCAAAGACAGCAGAATGCCACCTCTGTCAGAAAAAAGGTCCACCGGATTTATCCTTCCTCTCCTCCTGTTTTCCTCCTGAGTCTGTGCATTTTCTAAGCACTTAGGTTTCCTGAGTCCCAGGAACCCCAAACTACACAAATACACGCACCCTGCTGTGCACCATTTTTTAAATAAAAGAGAGTGTGTATCCTGCAAAAGAGAGAGGAAGTGTACACCTTGCACACGTACTTGATGGCACGCTATGCAGACTTATCAGGAGATGTAAATGAAATCTTGAAGGACATTTTAAAAAAAATCACTTCTTGAAGGCTTTGGCTATTTAACATTTTCCTGATAAATTGTCGGGGAAGGGTGGGGATGGTGAGGATTAGGACGCTTCAAATTTAATCTGTACTAACATAAAAGACATAATTCACTGTGTGAGAAGCACAAAAAAAAAGAATATATTTGATTATAGTTTTAATATACAATTTAGACGGATATAATGAATCGAATATTGATACATATGAATATATTACTAATGAAATGTGATGTTTTTTACATTGGAGGAAGCATTTTCAGATCATTTTTAACGGTAATTTTCTATACTTTATTTTTGTAAAGGATGAAATGCATGTAGATTTTTTTACATAACCAAAGGAACACTAATTTTTGCATTTGCATGGCATGTAGGGAGCGCTTGGGCCTGACAGTATCCTGGGTGTACATAAGCTTTGCAACGGATGCCTGTAGCGTGATTCTTTCTCCTTTTCTTTTTCCTCTCCGTGGAATGAGGTGAATACTTGATCGTGTGAGCAAAGATTCCTGCCCACTTGCTTGGTGCTTTTGTTTCCCGAGTAAGAAAATTCTCATCTCAAAACCAGACTCATACAACCGTTACCTCTCAGAAGAAAAACAGCTGTGCACAGATGTAATCGGATAATAGCAAAAAAAAAAAACATTTTTTATTTTGCACAATGTTCTGTGTGGCGGCAGACTGGAAAACGAAAATCCACGTCTTTGATTCCCCCCCGAGACGTCTGTTTTAAAAAGAGCTGATCTCAAAATTTACCCCCCTCCCCCCTTCCTTTTTTGTTTTTTTAAGAAAAATGTATTCTAGGTGTCCAGCCATGTTTAGTACTGCTAGTTCTCCCTCTTTCGTTAGTTTTCTTTATGCCTGCCAATATGTAAAACACTAGAGCATGGGGGGTAGAGAAAGACTCCATCTGTCCCCCTCCCTCTCTCAGACCTTGGAAGGGGCCCGTTGTGATCACATTTAACGGCCCCGCAATACAAACTCATCATTTCAGTGCAGCTGTGTGAATATATTAGCCTCTGGTGTGTATAAAGCACTCTCCCCTTTTCCACACAAATGGTGCTAGATGATGTCATCCGTGACGTATCCAAAGTACGCCGTGATGCAGTAGGTGCATATCGGGGCGGCGGTTATTGTAGAAGTCAGCCCATAATCAGCAGTCCCCCCCCCCCCCTCTTTGTTTTTTTAAAAAAGTTTTTTACCGTGTAATTGCTTGGCCACTTTAACATGGAAACTGAAGACCAATTTGGTTGAAATATGCATGGTTTTACTTAGTATTTTCAATCATAACATCATTTCTTTAGATTTCTACGCGAACCCCCCCCCCTTCTGTGGATGGATGGCTGGTTATTAACAGCTGAAGTGGCTGCTTTACCTTAGTTTACGGTTGCTGCCTTGAAGCAGTCAGGTGTGGTGTTATACTTTCTAATATCCCCCTTATGTAACAAAAGTAGTTTTTTTTTCTCTCCCTTTGGTCGTCTTTAAGTAGCTGTTAGGTTTTCTGTATGTTTTGCATTTTAAGGCCCCCCTTTTGGTCACAGCGTTGTAGCGTTCGACATTGGGTCGTCCTGTTCCAGAGGAGAAGGGGCGGACGGGAACGAGGAGTTGTGCATAAGCCAATTAATGTTTCTGGTTTTTAATCATGTTGTTAGTTTTTTCTCTTATTCTGCTCCCCCTTCCCCTCATTTTTTTTTTTCTTTTTCTACACATTGTAAAGTCAGCCAGAGATGACAAACAGTTCTGAACAGCAGAAAATCACTTCAATAAAACTGTTTAACCCACTCCGTCTCCTCATCTTCGTGACACTTCCCTGTGTCCGCCACCAGAGGCCGCTGTTGGTCACACATTTCAGCCCATGAAGGTCTTTCTGGTTCGGCCTTTGGTCACATGTCGGATTTGGACTAGAACAGAGGATAACAAGTCAACTATTGTGTCTTTGAGGATTCTGTGTTCTTTATAACACTTGTAGGCCGAGATAAAGGGGAGCACCTGGTCCCACCTGTGAGCTCGTATGAAAAGAACAATCTACCAAGAACACACAAAAAAAACGTCATGCCCGTTTAAACCCGTCAGGAGTAAAGTAACCCGGATAAAAGTGTTTGTAGGGTTAGAGTTCAGCTTCTCTCATGTTTCCTCATAATGCATTTAATGAGTTAGTGTTTGGCGATGGAAAAGACATAATGAAATTAAAAGTGAGATTTTAGTTCATGTTTGTGTAACTGTATTATTTTATATTTGTATTAATATCTTTAGTGGAATTTGTCTTTTGGTCAGATTGGCTGATGGAGAGCCAGAAATTCAAAAATAAAGTATTTTCTTTGGCCTAACAACGGTATAATGTAAGGGTAAACAGACCAGAAACACCATGACAACTATGCTACAGGAGATGGAAAAAAAATCAGCAGGCAGCAGTTATTTTCATAGAGCATCTTTATAGAAAACATTTCTTCACATTTTCAAAAGTTTTTTTGTCTTTGCACTTGTTCTCTTTTTTTAAACTGCATTTTTTTTATTTATTATTATTGTCCGTTTTTGCTTAAAATCTGCCTAAGTAGAACGTTTTTAACATCCATCTGTGTCGAATGCTCTCGCCGAGTGGCCGGGGCTTTCAGAGGGCCGACGCTGAGGGACTGATCAGAGATCACGAGTCCCGCCAGAACAACGTTTGAGTCCCACGTCCGTGCAGAAACAGCCCCATGGTTCTCCGTGGAGCAGCCGAGGCCCCTGCGTGCGGCCTCCGCTCGGCCGCTCCTGGCCTGAAGGCACCTGTGTTAACAGCGCTTTAGTTTTCGTCGATATGCACTTGTTTCCTTCACGTTCTTGCGGCCGCTAACTAACTACACAGTTCGTCATACTTCCGACATCTCCCCGGTATGACGGCGAGTCTTACAGTCACACCCAGAAAACCAAACACGTGACTCCAAAAAAAACCATACAAAAAAAACAGTAAAAAAAAACAACAAAAACAAAGAAAGAAAGAACGAAAGAAAGAAGTTTTTAAACAACTAGTTTGCACATTGTTCTGCTTAGCAAATTCTATCAGATATTGTCTGGATAATCAGCTTAATACAGTACACACAAAGGATAAATGCTTCCACACTGAAACTCAAGAGCAAACACCTCCTCTCAGGAACAGTGCTGATTTACATTTTCAATTCAGCCCCAATTCAACTCGTGGACTTCGTTTTTTGTCAAAAAATATGCTTTCGCGGACTGGTGGGATTATTTTTGGAGTGTCTCGGGGAAAAACGAGGAGAAGGCCCCCGTGAATGGCTCAGATTCAGCGTGGCTGCAGTAAACAGCTCAGTGAGCTCCTGGGATCAGGGCAGGTACAAATTTGAAGTTTCACGAACACCGTTATCGTCCGAGTCCACGAGTCTCAGCCCTGGACTGAAAGGAAGAAAGAAGAAAAGGAAAACAAAACAAAAAAAAACAGAACTTCTGACACATCTTAGATTGAGTACCGTTACTCAGGGGTGGAAATTTTTTTCAAAAAGTCTGAAACTTTAAGGACCAACAGTCTAAAGGTTATACAGTGAGGAAGAAGAAAGGCGTCGGACCCACAAGACTCCGTCTCAATGTCTATATAGGAGCTACATTGCATTATAAATATATAAAGTTTAAAAAAGTGCTTATTAAAAGAAACTATATTGATGTGATGACTTCCAGCAGAGTGGCGGCTGCGTTTGCCCACAGTCCACTCAACGTCCTCCTCCAACACTGACAAGGATTGTCCAAAAAAGACAAAGCAGAGGCCCTGGTGTCCCACCAACATTCATTCAAGTTGTACAAAACGTTTTCTTCTTTTTTGGGTGGAGGGGGGGGGTGGGTAGTTAATACAAAAGGAGGCTTGTCTAAATAAAAAGGGAGTGTTGGCCACTGGTAACCTAGCAGCTTCATACAGACTGAACTGGAACACGAGACAACAGGTAAAAACCAAAATACCCATTTAGTAATTGCACATTAACTTTGTGAGAGCCAGGATCTTTTCTGGGGGGGGACTTCACAAAAAGAGAAACTGCAGGAGGGATGAGCAAGGGGGGGTGGGCGGCGCCACTACAGTTTAAATACGAGTCGTCTGAGAGAAAGAAAAAGCACATTCGTGAGCCCCGCGGCCTCCGGGCTGCGGTCCAGACGTCTGCGTCCTCCTGATGCTGGGTCTCTCTGTACCGGCAAAGAGTTGGGACTCAGGGTGGGGGGTGGGGATGGGGGGGGGGCAGGGGTCTCAGGCGATCATGTACTGGGTGATGGCTCTCAGCGCGTACAGCAGCTCCGCCTGCAGCCGGGCCTCCATGATTAGTAGGTTTATGTGTATCTGCGGATGGAGAGAGAAGCGGGTGAGAGACGGGTGAGAGGCGGGTGAGACGCCCAAGGCTGAAGGCTTCTGGCACAGATCCCTTTTTTTTTTTCCTCCCCACATATTTTTTTTTCCTGTTGTCAAAACAGATGTACAATGTCATACAGGTTGAAGGGTATAACAGTTGTTCCGATTCCAATTCCAGTGTACAGGGTAACAAGAATTAGTTTTAACGATCTATATTCTATATACGATTGTATATTTTCATGAGCCCCATCCGACCCAAACAATCCCCGTGCCGGCAGAGAAGAAAAAAGAAAAAAGAAAGAAAAAAATGTGATTAAATCCGATACCCTTTCGGAGGTCTTGAGCGGGGTCCAGCTCAGCGGGCCCGCCGGGGTCTTGGTGGCGTCCGGGAAACAGGCCACAGCCTTGATGTAGAGCTTCAGGTCCCGCTGCAGCAGCTGGTTGACCTCCCCGTAGTCGTAGTCGTCGTAGCTGTGAGCAGAAGCAGCAACACGCCCCGGTTACACGGCCGGTCCAGCCGGGGGGGGTTGTGTGTGTGTGTGTGTGTGTGTGTGGGGTTATGAAGTGCTACCCTCTCACCGTATTCCTAACACACAATGGATGTAATTCCAGATGGCCCTCTTCAGGTCGGGGCTGTGCAGCGACGGGAGGGTGGTTATGCTCCGGAACCTGTCGTCCAGCAGGTGCCCGATGTCCGAGTACAGCCGGTTGACCAGGGAGAAGCCGTGGTCTTCCCAGGAGTAGTCCTGCGGGTGCCAGAAGAGGCGAGTCAGAGCCACAGAACCAGCCGGCCGGATCCCGGCCCACCCCCGTGTGCCTGCTGACCGCCACAAGGTTGCTCTGTTTTTGTTTTTTTGTCAGGTTTAATTTGTTTTAGATGGCAAAAGCACTGCTTCAACAACAATGACGACTCACTGTGGGAGCCACATGGCAGATGTTCACGTTAGATCTCATTTTACTGGGAAGCAGCCATGACAAAACGGACCCAGATGACTTGAAGCTCTGTGACTTTGACCTCACCTGGACTCTCAGCACCTGGAAGTGGTCCTCGTCCCTGCGGGCAAACTCCTGGTAGCAGAAGTCCGGCTCGGTGATGAAGCGCGAGGGGTCGGCGCAGCACAGCAGCTCCTCCTCGTCTTCCGCGTCTAAAAAAAGGGGACGACGAGAGAGAGAGAGAGAGAGAGAGAGCGAGAGAGAGAGAGGGAGAGCGTCACCCAGTGTGGCCGGCTGCTCGAGTTTCAG
Source organism: Menidia menidia (assembly GCA_907169785.1). NCBI lineage: Eukaryota > Metazoa > Chordata > Actinopteri > Atheriniformes > Atherinopsidae > Menidia > Menidia menidia. Next base: position 7,847,720 of record CAJRST010036666.1, read on the forward strand.
CCCCTGTGATCCACATTTCCAGATAGCCCCCCGGGCACCAGTAAACATGCTGCTGGGTGTTCACCTGTTGGCTGGAGGGTCTGCGCCTGCAGGAGGCGCTCTTCTCGCTTCTCACACTCCTCCTGGGACTTCTGGATCCTCTCCTTCAGACCCACTATGTCGCAACAGGAATCCAAAGACTGTGGACACAAACAGGAGTCAAAACTAGGCCGCTGGTGGGCCGGTCCTGTTACGGGGGCCAGCCGGCGCCCGCTCCCATTACTGAGAAGAGTCCCACGGTGGAATCACCATCTCCCTTTCAGGTTTACATGGATCAGACCATGTTTACCCAGAAAAACAAGAGCAGGGGATGATATCCTCCCCCGGATCACATGAAACATTTCAGCTCTTCCATCAGTAACTTTTACAAGCCCCCCTAAGATGGTTCAATCGAATTCAAGGGACCAAAATAACTCCTGTAACAAAATACTGTGCAATAAAGATGATTCAATAGTCAGCCGGCCCTCCAAAGTTGTCTCTTACATCATCTAATCAGGCAAAGGAAAACAGTATATCGTCCACATTCCATTATTTGATAAATTGTACATTTTTAAAATTAGGCTTAAATTAGAGCTTATGAATTTATTACAAAATTACATGTATGCGTGTTTTGTCTATTTATCTCTTGTGGAGAGATTCAATAAATCCATATCTATAAAAAAGCATTTTTAAAAAAGCTTTGCAAATATAGCCAGACGGTATGAAATAAGTAAGTGGTTTGCTGACCTGTCGGCGTGTTATGTGTTCAGAGGGAGCGGCGAGCGACTGAGGCATGTTAGCGTTGCCGTTGGCAGCATCGAAAGCGCAAAGGCTTGGCGGGGTACCGTTGGGGGACTTGGAGAAGGGGACGAGGTCCGAGTCGGTCTCGCATCCGAAGACGAAGCTGCAGAGGGAGTGGCAGTGGGCCAGGATCACCACGGCCTGCACCAGCTCCGCCAGCGACCAGCACTGCTCGCCCGCCTTCAGCAGCTTCTGCGGGCGGCACGGACACAAGCAGGCGTGCTGAGGGCTCAGGAAACCACGGCGACCGGCGACCATGGGATCACTGGTTACCCCGGGCCGCCCCCATCCAGTTCAAGTCCCTGACGCTGGCCTACAAAGTGTTTAAAGGTACAACTCCCGTCTATTCTAACCCTCTAGCAAAGGCTTATGTCACAACCTGGTAACATCAGTGGATTGTGGTCTGGCAGTGCTGCACCACGCTTTAGACAATCCAGACTGTTTTCATGTGTTGTTCCAAGATGGTGGAACGACCTACCAACCGCTACGAGAATAGCAGGTCCCCGTCTATCTTCAGGATACATACCTGTGTACCCCTCTGCTACCCCTCTTTCTTGCACTTCCTTCTCTCTCTTTGCTGTCCCCACTGATTTTGACTAAGGATTTTCCTCTAGAGAGCTTATTGTCATATTGATAACTGTAAAATTGTGTCTACTTTGTAAGTCGCTTTGGTTAAAAGCATCTGCTAAATGCATAAACATAAACAACGGCCCCCCTTGGCGTGGGGGCTGGTCTCGTACCTGGATGTGCGAGCAGGCCGCCAGCCAGGGTTGGTGGGCCAGCACCTTGTTGATGTGGTCGAGGAGGCGCAGGCGGGGGGGCGCCGCCTCCAGACCCTGCAGCCACTGGGGGTCCCCGCCCACCCTCAGGAACTGGGCCGAGTGCAGGTGCACCAGGTAGCTGCAGCGGTGCCGCGCCGCCGCCTGGAAGAGAGCGAGGAGGAGGGAGGGCGTTAGCGGGAGGACCGTGAGCGGGAAGCGTCCCGCCCACGCCTCTGGACGCCCGGCGCCGCCGCACTGACCATGATGGCGATGTAGTGGCGGTAGGGCAGCGGCAGGGGCCCGTCCATGTGCAGGATGTAGTGCTGCGTGCGCAGGAAGCTCTCCAGATACTGGGGGTGAGACGCCATCTGCTGGGACACGGCGTCCACGCTGCCCCTGCTGACCAGGGCCTTCATGAAGAGCAGGGACACGCGCTCCTTCTCGCCGTTCACCATCACCTGCCGAGGCCGGCGGGAGAAAGAAACAAGTCTGACGGGAAGCTTTCCAACAATGAGCGGATTGTCTCGGCCGCTGAAGAGCTGCCACCCATTGTGTTCATTAACCCCGAGGAAGCAGTGGCAAAGAGGGAAAAGGAACCCATTTTCTCTCTGTGCTCAACATTTTGGTCTATTCTCGAATGAAAAAAGGTTCGAACTTCTTTCTTTATTAGTAACATTGGTTATGTCCCAACAGACAAAACTAATGATCCAATAATCAGGAGAGCAGATTTACTCAGCCATTTCAAGCACTCTTCTGGCATTCATTTGAAGAATGAATGCCAGAAGCATCAAAAACTGGCTAAAACCAGCAACACAAGGCCGGCTGTCCTCAGGAGTGTGCATGAGGTTTCGGTCCGTGGCCAAAGATTCTTGGCTCCGGATGACACCATGTGATGACGGGCTCAGGCTGGGTTTTGGGCCGGAGTCATGTTCCACACCTTAAATCGGTGGAGAGGAGAGGCCGTCTTGGAAGAACAGCAGCTGCGATGCCGCAATGCCGACGCCACTGGCAGGCCAGCGCATTCCTGACGTTATTTTATTTTTCGTCCCTCTCCAAACAAAACAAGCAGGCGGCCTCTCTGCAGACGACAGGTTGGGGTTGGCGGCGGCTCGGTCGGACAAGCCTGCGGCCTGTTTACCAAACGGAGGCAACCTGTTGTTGTTTTCTTAAACCCTAAATGACAGTAAGCAACAATTACACACAGCTTAAAGCTGGAAGGACTTAAACACCTCAAACTGCACCCGGAAAAGGGGGATTTAAAGGGGCTGGGGGAGAGGAACCGACGTGAGAGCTCGGGAGGCCTCGAAGAGGGAAGTGGACGAAGCCCAAAACACGAACGCCGCAGCAACTCGGCTGTGGGACCGGGGGGAGGGGGGGGGGCAAGAGAAACACGGCAGTGGGGAGTGGGAATCGGGCCTGCCCTCCTTGGCGCAACCACGTATTAGCTCTCCTGCCGCCTCACAATATGGCCTCTAGGAAAAAGGCGTGAGGGAGCAGGCGGCAGGCAACCATCGGAACCCGACCGTCTGCCGCTGCGTGAGATGTGGAAACTTCTGCTTTTTACGACTCAAACTGCTGTCTAGGAGTCCCCCCCCCCCGTGCCCGGCCAGACGGCCGAGGCAGGCAGCGACTGGCTGACTGAGACGTTTCTCTCCGGAGCTGCAGGACTCTTTGGCTTTAAGCATCGTGTTTATCTGGCTGGAAACTCCGTGCGGTATTTCGCTTCACTCCGCGGCGCATGAAGGCCTCTGCCCGATTCCGGCACCAGGCCCCACCTCTCGACCCATATAGGAGCGGTGCCCAGGCCTCCAGGAGCACGCCGGCGTGCGTTTAAGGGATCGATCCCATTCGCTCCCGTCTCCCAGCAAAAGACGGGGGAGCCGGTGGTAAATTAAACACGCCAACCCGGACCCTGACCTTCCCCGGCCTGTCAACGCGCGCAGAAGAAATGGGGCGGAGAGAATGTGGAGTGCACAGGTGCCTGCCAATCAAAGGCCCACAAGAGCACATTCACACAAGGATCTCTCCAAACACAAGAGCCACTGATTAGTATGCTGAGCTGCAGAATCTGGGTTACCGCTCCATCAAGTACTAACGGGCTTGATCACTGAAAGGAACAGTGTTGCTCCGACCAGCATTTCAGAGGCCTGCACGGCTAAGAAAACATGCTCCGGGTGCCACTGCTCTATGACTTCTTACAGAGGAAGGCAAAAAACAAAAGAAAACAAAAATCTGATCAGAATTCCAACTAAATGAGAAGGATTCACAAATAAAAGAGACAAATAAATGGTATATTTTACCATACAGAACAACTAAAATAATCCCTTTACAATGACTTTTTCTGATCGGATTATTAAACATTTGATTTATTCACACTTCAGTGGTGAAAAGATGTGATAAACGAGTAGAAACAAACGCCACTGCAGTCACCTTCGGCTCTGCGGGCTTTAAAGGCGAGGGAGGAATCCGAGAAATGTTTAGCTCGCCCGTCGCTTCTGATAACCAGACCACCAGAATCCCAAACCCGCCAGGACAGAAACCCAGGTTAAGTAAAAGGTCAGCAAGGGTTTGCAGCCGTTAAGACGGGTTAAAGCTAAAATTACAAATATATGCCCTGAACTGTGAACCCTCTGCCCGCACAGCCGCCCGCTAAACAGCAGCTTTAAAAGTGCTCCTGGGAGAAGTGGCAAACAAGGAGTCATCAAGTTCCCATCAGGGAGAAAACACAAAATACCAAGACAGAACGACAGAGGTCTTAATGACCATTTCATCCTGACATTTCCAGCCAACGTCAGCTGGGGAAAAAAAAAAAGATTTACAAGCCGACGCACTTACTGTGACATATAGAGAAGAGATGGGCTTTGCAGAGACTGGCATCACCCAACGAAATAGGAAATTGCTTTGTGTAATTTCGAACATGTCTGGACAAAGTCGTCAGGAAAGTCAAACTGAAACAGGAACTGCTGCAAATGTGATCACTGACGAGGCAGGAAATCACACGTCCTACTCATTTTCAACAGAGTCGAAAAATGTTACTTCTGTTATTGCCGACGCAATGACAGAAGTAAAAATCCATTTAAATCCCCAGCTGGAGGCTTTTTTTTTATTAAAAAAAAAAAAAACAGCCCAACTTAGAACTCATGGTGCCTTCATTTTCAAAGAAGCAACTGGTGATCAATCCAGCTTTATTTCAAGAATAACTGTATTTCAAGAAAAACAACTTCTATTTCAAGAATATTTAGAATTAATATCAACTTGGAAAACAAGCTACACACGGCTGTACTTTTGACAGTGCAGCTTTAATGTCCACCCACATAAAAAAGCAAAAAACGACATAAAAAACACCCACATGAGGAGAAAAAAACAAACAAAAAAAACAGGTAATGAGCGAGTGTGGGTGGATATGCATAAAACAACGGGACGCATCCTCTAGACGAGCCCATTACGCAGCACATTTTGGTCGAGCCTGTGTGAACCCATCAGCGGTGTGCACAATGCACCCAGCAGGGAACCAAAAAGAGATTTTCACAGACCAAAGATGTTGCTGTCATTATGAAAGCACTGCTCTATTTTAAACACCAGGACCCGTTTAACAAAGTCTTACCTGCATATGTTTTTTTCTAAATAAAAGTTAGGCCTGTTGAGCCAAAAAAATTTAAAAAGTCAAAAATCACAGGTGCGAATCATCGGTGCTCAAAGAGAAAAGGAAGAAAAAGAAATATCCCCTGTGAACACAGGAGAGGTCATTTGTATATTGATCAGAGCGCGGTTTGAGGCAGGGATGACATGAAAAACAGGGGTGACGTCACTGAAGGGAGGAAAGGTAAATGGAGACAAAGAAAAGCTTTGATAGCTGGCAGCACTGTACAAACAGCCACACGGAGCAGAGCCGGGGTCTGAGGTGACACACAAAGAGGCGGAACAATCATCCCAGGCAGACTCCAAGGGGGGATATGTGTTAGTAGTGTGTGTACATGAGTGGTAGGCTGCAGTGGGGGGTGTGGGGGTGTGTGTGGGGTGGGCAGGGGGGGGGGGGGTGCTGCCGCAGATACAGACACCGGAGAAGGACATTCAATCTGGATTCCTACTGAGTCGGGATGGGGTCTGTCCTTATCGTGCGCTATCGTCCCGGCGGCATTAGCTCCCTTCCCCCCTCACCCCACCGCCTTCCATCACCGGAAGCAAGCAGCCAGGGACGATTTTGGCTCTGCAACCTGAACTCTCCGGGAGTAACGCAAAATAAACCAGCTGCAGCCCTGAGCGGTTTGCAGAGGGCAGGAGAGGGGAGGGACAGGCTGCACGTACAGCACAGGCAAGACAAACCAAACTCTGTGTTGCAGGATGGAAAGAAGAAGGAGAAAAGAAAAGAAAAAAGAAGACAAATGCCAGCTCCCGCACAGCAGCTGAGTGATTGGATCCGTCAGTAAACAAGGCCGTCAGGTAGAGCAAGGACAAAACAAAGGCTCCTAAGACTTTCACTGATAACAGGTTAAAAGATTGCTGATAGCGCTCACCAATAAGGAAGGAGGTGCTGGCCATCAAAACACACAAGATACAGGCTAAGTTTAGAGGTGTTTATCTGAATAAACAGCTTCAGGTGCCTTCAATTCACCGAGCTAACCTCCTCTGAATCCCAGGAAAACTGAACGACTGTTTTCCACCCAGTGCCACAAGCACAACAAAACAGTGAGAAGGGAGGTGAGAAGTAACACATTCTGGGCCTGAAATTGGAGCCGCTGCCCCCAGTGCCGCCTGTTTTGTGCCATTTCTGGGCTCTAATCTGCAGCAAACATGTCTTTTTCAGGCGGCACTCGGGACGGCGCCCCCTTTCTGTTGCAAGTTGAAAAAACAACAGTTAAGGAGAAAAACAACTTTGATTGGCAGTCCGGTTCAACCAAAAAAAAAAGAGGAAAGAAAAAAAGAGCACAATGAGAATCCAGGACTCCAGAAAACAGCAAAAAACGAATCAACCCCCCGTCTGCTCCGACAGGTTGGACGCCTCTACACTGCCGTGTTATTACACTTTAAGACCGAGCTTACACGGCACGGCATTACTTCACAGCAGACTGACACACTTTTCTCCCAAATCCCGGGATGATGTCATCTTCACCTGCAGCTTCCTCCACACACCGCCGTTACCGCGCGAGCCCCATTTCAGGGAGCCCCAAAGTCCCATTTCAACGCAAATAAGAATAAGATACTCAAACGAGCCCTGGTGAAACAACAAAGGGGGATGGAGGGGGGTGGCGGGGGGGGGGCAGTAATCACACTTTTGGTGCAGTAACATCGACGTGAACGTTCACGTCCGGAGCCCCGAGCCGTTTCTCCGGGTAACGGCCGTTTTTCGTTAGCCCTCACACGGCAACGGCCGCGGGGCTGACGTGACCCCGTAACGGCTGGAGATGGAGACCACGGTCCGCGTCCGGATGGAGAGCCCAGGTACCGGCTCCAGACAGGGGCATTGCGCTACGAAAAAAAGCCTATTCTCTCGCGTCACTTTCGATTCACGTCCAAAATGTGTTTTTTTTTTTTTTTTTTTCGTCGACCGTTGTCTGAATGAACAAGTTTCGTTAGAAGTTTGTTTCGGCTCCTTCTCGGTTGCTAACGCTAGCTAACTCATCCAGGGACGTTACTCCCCCCACTCTTTCCAAAAGTTTACCAACTAAAAATATTGTAAAGCCAGGTTATTCACAATTAATCTTCATTTATGGCTTTTACAACTGGCCAGGTTAAGTTTAAAGTGATAGCAAAACCCCCTGTAAGCGCCGGTTAAAGGAGAAGTTTTTTATTTGATAGACATCAAATGAATGAACGGTTCTCGCTACTCGGTTAGCAGCTAGCCTCAATTTGCTCCAACTTGTCTTGACCAAATTTTCTACGCCGAGGGGTCATGTCACGATTATTACCTACCTGTTTCTGGACTCGCTGGTACTGCGATCTTAAGGGGTACTCCATTTTATTCGTACAGATGATCATTTTCCACAAAAGTGCGCTGTTTCATGAATGCGTCTGGAGTCTTTTCTCGGGGTGCTTTGCTAACAAAGGCAGCGCGTCTCGCCGGTGGCCGCGGTCGGCTTCTCTGAGCCCGTAGACTGGACTGAGAGGAAAGAAAAGCTTCCCGGAGCAAAGCTGACAGCTCCAGTAACAGCGGGCCCAATCAGAGCGCGGGGGGCGGAGCCGGCCGCCCGAGGGGCGGGTCCAAATGCTAATGAACATCTGCAAACAACAGCGCGGAGGGAAGAAAGCAGGCCAAGGCTGAGGGAGACAGGCACACAACTTTCTAGCCGCCCTCAGGACTTTTCGTTAGCTGGGAAGGACGGTCTGTAGAGGGCACGGGCACGGGCACGCGCTGCCTAGTTCCTCCAGCTTTGACTTCTCTTTTCCATCCACAGAGATATGTCTGAGGGCTCAGTGTTAGGGACCTGTGTTACTTATTATCTTTCGTCTTAAAACTATATCCAGGAAACAGTTTTCAAAGACCAAATTCATGTCTAAGTAGACAAAGAAAAAGGGTCAAATGGCCGGATAAATGACAAAATGACACCAACCGATTATATGGAGTTGCAAAGTGTGTGTTTTTGTGTTTGAAGCCTCTTTGAGTATACAAAAAAAGCTATATAAGTTAGATGTATGAACATAATTTATTCATCTATCCATTATCCATACCTAGTATGGTCATAGGGGACTGGAGCCTATATCAGCTGACATTGTGGGGGAGGCAGTGTACACTCTGGACAGGACATCACAGGGCCACACACAGACAAACAACCACACACACTCAAATCCTTCTTCTTCTTATCATTATAAGGACGATTAATAGACACACACAATAAGCTCACACAAGCTCGTGGGGAATAATCAAATAAGACATGAAATGTCCCATATGGGACATCTGAAAAAAAAAAAAAATTAAAGAGAAAATAATTCATATGTGCTACAAACTGAGGAAGGGAATGTCCATCACAAACAAACTTGAAGAAACAAACCACAAAAAAACCTTGTGACGATGAGCACACAAAACAGTGAAAAAAAAGGCCTCAAAGTGATGCAAATCTATCATATGCCAACACGGTTACCTACAGTTATAAGCAGTTTATTACCGCCTATGTTCATTCCTGTTCCACCAGATAAGTCAGAAACGTTGAATCTCTTTCTTGAGTGTTTTCATTTTCCAACTACAGCATGATGTGCCATGCGATGAGTCAGTGAAGCTCATTTTCTGGCTTGCTCCTTTAAAGTGGTCAACACAGATATTACAGCATCTCTAGTCTGACTTCTCTGGCTGGTTCTTGTTTCTATGTGTCCTTCTGTGTTGATCAGAGTGGCAAAGGTTTGGATCATTGAAAGTATTGAAGTGTTGGACAGAAGACAGAGTGTTAGTAATCAGAATGAAAACCCCCAAAGAAGACAGAGTACTGTTGCAATATTCATATGGGAGGCAGATTGTTGTTTAAGACGGACATGTTCAGAGTCTGGCTGGAGCAAAAACATTGGATTCAACATTTCCCATGATGCACCGACAGCATCCTTAAAGGCCAGTGTCTTTTAAACTCTGACTGCCCCTCCGCTTTCAACAAAGGCCTTTTTGTACGACTATTTTTAGTCTGACAGCACAGTCAGTGGTCAAACTAATCCTTCTTCAGAGAAACACATGAAATCGTTGCACAGCTGGTTCCACTGGCTCCGTGCTGTGCTTCGCGACCAGCAAACTGACCACCGTGTGTAGGAGGAGTTCACCTACAACGTACAATGACATTTTAGACAATTGTGTCCTTTAAACTTTGCAGAAATAGTTTGGGAAAGGCCCTTTCCTGCCCCATGAAACAATATACAAAGCTATGTCCAGAAAGACTTGGGTTACTCAGTTTAGAGCATTTGGAATAAATTGCCGGGCTCCCAAAAGAACCGAGAGCCAAAATGCAGCCAACATTTCCATCGTAGCAAAGAGAGATAAGGCCATACTTTAAAAGATTCTCGCTGAAAACCTCCCAAGGTGAGTCGACATCTTTGAGAGGTGCATGTTTATACCCAGGAATGTGGAATTTACTGTTCAGCAAGTGGTGACTTTTGCCATATCCCGCTGGGAACACTGAACTGGATTATACTGGAAAAACTCAAACAGTAAAACATGGAGCCTGGAGGAGCCTGGTAAACAGACATGGATAAATCCCATATAACAGACTGATAAAGCATCTAGAAGAATTCAATCCAAGTCACGCAGCACTCGAGGAGACGGCGGAACCTCGTTAAACATGCTCTCTCACAGTGGTTTCCTGCCTCGCTTGTGTTTGTGTCCAGACAAACTGCACAAACAAGCTTCCACTAGTGTCCTCCTGGTCATGCGACACCCACAGCCGACCACTACCTGAAGCAGCCCTCTGCTCTAACCCAGTTTGTCCCGATTGTCCCCTTGTGGAGATGAATGGGACATTTGTTTCTCTACCAGGAATCTTGATACGGAATGGGTTCTAATCCGATTGTTTTCATTGTACTGGACTCACAACCTTCATATCAATTAGCTGTGCTGACTTCTCCACTTGTGGTAATTAGAAACAAGCCGTTCTTACAAAGAAGTGGTTGTTCGCTCTCTAATTTAATGGGAAAGAATCGAATTGTCTTCTTAAGAAATTATTTCAAGAAAAACTAAATGGAGGAATGAGGTTAGGAGAAAAAAAAGCCAAATTCTTACCATTTGCAAACATGCAAACACTTATTGCACACTTTTCTACCGACAGTAAGTACAGTTCCATCATTTATCTATCATCTTTTATGCAAGAATATATTCCATACATCGAACTGTGAATTAAGTATTTTCAAAAGGTATACAAAAATGTTATATTGGTATATATTTATTTTTTTGTATTTACTAGGTAGTAACTAGGTTGTAACTGCTGTAACAAGTGAATCTCCCAACTGTGTGATTGACAAAGGATTTTATATTCTATTCTTATTAAGATTTCATGAACTTATAGAAATATTTTTCATGTATGGGCGCATCTACAGGTAGAACATGACAGTCAGACATGAAGGCACTGCGACCTTTAGAGAGCTAATCGCTTTAGTAGCATGTCCCTCTTTATTAGATTTGCATGCAGAGGGCACAAACATCATGTGAATCACATTGTGTTTCGGGCCGAGGCCGCTGAATCAGACTGTGGCCTAAAATATCCCCCTTGTAAACAGATTCTTATGTAGCACAGTCAACAACTGAATTACCCGAAAGCTTCTGGACGTACTGAATTGATACAGAGGAAAAGCGTTGGACCAGGTGTGTGGTTTTTCAGGGAAACGTACTGTGAAATCCAGAAGTAAAGGGCTTCATTAGATGTTATTTTCTGTCCTTCGTTAATTCTATTAGGTCCAATTTGTGAGTGTTTCAGTCCCGTGCCTGGAATAAATTCTCTTCGTTTTAGGTGCTGTAGCCTTTATCACGGCTGAAGCGCCCATAGCTTGTGTTGAGCTGATGAAACTGGATGGCTCATCTGATTCGGCCACACTTAAAAAAGTGGAGCCATCTTGTTTCATTAGTTGTGTTCCTCAGAAGCTGCCAGTTTAGGTTAGGCAGCTACGACGCTGTCGATTGAAGAGGAAGTGAAAAAGGCTGCCATTCTAAATGCTGCAGGGAATCCCTGATTCCAGCGAAATACCTTCAGAGGAGAGCAGCCGGGACTTTCTGTCTACAGCACAACAGCCCTCTGACTCATGTCTTGTCACAAAACATATTTAAAACATATTTAAATTGGGACGAGACCAAATTTTTAACAAATTGTTTCTTTTCCTGATAGAATAAAGAACTGGTTGGAGATTGATGCCGGTTGCTGATAAATGTTTTAGCAGCTGAAGTCTACTTAGCAGATTTGAGAAAAATGCTTCCTGTTGTGACTCAGAACTCCTCAGTAAACACTCTTCAGGGTTACTGTAACAAACCAGCACGCGCTGCTTTTCACCCATAATTTCCTGTTAAACGACGCGTCTTCCAGTGAACAAACTGTAACTGAAAAAAAGCTGAGGGCTGTGCTTGGTTTTGAAGGACATGATAATCAACCTTCAAGGTTACGATTTTAAACCACTGTTGTTTGATCCAGAATATGCCTTTCATGTCTCTCAAAATCCACACAATTTGCACTAAATATATTTATGGTGACACTTTTAAACTGTTTTTTAAAAAGCCTATGGAAGAGATTTTCAAAAATCTTTTTTTCTATAAAAAAAGATCTCAACCTAAGTTAATTTAATCACAATTCAGTGAACCAGAAGATTAAATTTTAGTAAGGCGTATGTTATTACAATTTACAAAAATATAAAACATTGTAAACCGTCTACTGTACAATCAGATCGTCCTCAAAACGACAGCGTGAAACTTATTACACCTTTGCGTGACGGATCACTTGTTTTATGCACATTTATTTAACCCCGAGGGCCTTGTCCAGAAAGCTGGCAAAGTTCTTTGGCTGTCCGGGTGGGAGCGGCTGCAGGGCAGAGAGGTCCATGCTCCTCAGCGTGTCCGTCAGGGTGCTGAAACAGCCACAGAGGGAAACAGGAACTTTAGCTCCGCCGGCTGACGTCACGCGGGGCGGCTGAAACAAACGCTGGACCGACCTGCAGGTGCAGTACAGCAGGTGGTGGTCCTGGTGCAGCTGCCTGGCCAGATCCAGCTGGTGGTTGTCCATCAGCCTGTCATTCACCACCACCAGCAAAGGCTTACCGGCACCCAGAGCCTCCAGGCAGCTTCCTGCTCCTGAAAATGAAAAGAAAGAAACGCTTATTCATGGCAGGAACTGAAAACTGAGATTAGAGAAAATAAAACTAATCAAATCTGACAGTAACATTCAAATGTTTTGATCCTCTATTTACTGCACTCTTTAATAGGATGTTTGCATAACAGCAGTTAGAAAAGCTTCCAACTGTGCCTTTAAAAACACACGGTTCAGAAGGAATTAGGACAGCTGAACCAATGCTGTTAAAAGGTCTCAGCACTTGAGCAGCAACTACAGCGTGAAAAAGGTTTCCGCCCGCCGAGGGATTTCATCTGTTTCGCCATGTCCTGTTTGACATGACGTGGGAGCGTTAAGAGGACACCCGTCAGACCACGACTCGACAAAGCGCAGCACACTAACACATCCAGGGAACCATCGAGCTAAAGGCGCCAGCTGCTGTGCTTCAGGTGTTTTCTCCTGAGAGAACGGCTGGTCTAAAAGGCAGGTGAAGATGGCTGGATTCACAGCGGCTCCGCTCCTTTAACTGAAGGGCGTCTCCGGCTGCGTTCGGACGGATTAACATCAAGCCCCGTCCTTTTCCCTGACTTCATTAAACACAGCCATCCTTATTGTAAATGATGAATAACATCTGCGTCAACATGTCAGCTGGGAAAATGGTGTACAGGTTTACCAAAACAACAAAGAAACTAAAGACTCTAAATCAATTTACTGCTGAAGATCTTAATGATGACTCAAAGGAAATGATCATTGCTAATGCTGCTCAGATACAAGATATTCTGTTGCTTTTGTTTGACAAGATCACAATCTGAGCACTTGGAAGTTTTACAGAAATGGAAACAAATGTTATTGGCAGCTCTGAGTTGTTCAGAGGCCTTGGTTTCAGCTCCGCTGGAGAACAGCTTATTGAGCTCCAGCCAAATCGGTTATGTGTGAACACATCTTTCTCCTGTTACATGCTTTTCCCTCTCCAATGCCCTCTTGTTACATCTGTCAGCTGCAATAATCATCAGCTGGCTGCTGGCTCACCAGTCCTTCACCTGCTTATGCTTTAAACTCCCTAAACCTGCTCTGGACTGTGCACATATTCACTATAGACATAAATGTCTCCCCTGTTAAAAATCAAAGGCTTTCTGCCTGTGTAAATACGGTGTATTCTGCACCGGCAGCGCTGACCAGTTCACAGGAGAGCGGAAAATGACTGAAGAGAATGTAGATGTTTCTCAACGGCAGCAGCAGATTCCATCATCATACGCAAATTTTGTGTCTACTTTGTAAGTCGCTTTGGATAAAAGCGTCTGCTAAATGCATAAACATAAAAGAGGAAGTCCAGAATAGGAAATGCACAACAATGCCTTTTGGTAAGCTTTTGACCACAAAAAAGAATTGTGTTTCGCCTCCTAATTCCTGTATGAGTGGTCTGGGCTCATTAGAAAACAAAGGAAAAACACAGTGAATTTAAAAAGGAGGAATAAACACTCTAACCTGTTCTAACTCTTACCTGCGTGGCTGATGACGAGGTCAGCCTGCCTCATGTCCTCTGCAATGGAGTCTTTGAATCGGAAAGCCTCCAGTCTGAGCTGGGGACAGGCGTCAGCGGCTGGAAGAAGAGAACCCCTTCCAACCTGAAGAACCAGACGCTGGTACCCACGAGCCTTTAACTCCTGCAACGAGAGGCGAAAACTTGTGAGTTTGGTCGGTTTTCCATAGTGTAATGTTTAACAAGCTATCGGAAACGTCAAATGCAGCTCTAGATGAGCATCCCGGGGGATCCTGTGAGATGATTTCCATATGAATTATCATTCGGAAGCAGAAACCTAGAAATCCTCATTTCTAATTTAATGCATTGAAGTGAATAATCCTTTGGGTGGTGTTGCGTTATAAGTTTGTATAACAGTATTATGGGACGAAACATGAACGTTTCAAGTTCTTTAATGGTATCTGGGTAGAGAATGAAAAAAATGTTTGGTACACCAGTGCATTCAATATGACTTCTAGTTTGAATTCATAAGCTTTTACAGTTAAAACTAGCAGACATGGTACACGGTCCGTTTTCTTGGCAATGTGAATACTTTGGATACTCTGAGTGCCCTCAGGCTGGAACCCGTGAACTTTAACAAATCAAAGAGCTTCCTCCTCCCACTGGACTCCGTGCCAGGACTTTGGTGCAGCTGCCTTCTGTTAGTGCTTCTTTGTGAGGCTCAGACATCCATTTTGGTCCTCAGGAGCTTTAGAAACATGCTCATCTGAGCTGAAACCAGGTGACCGACGGCAGTAGTTTTTTGGTCGATTTACCGTCTCAGAGCAGTGGTGAGCTGTTCCATCGGTTTTGTTGCACCTCACTGAATGTGGGCATAAAGCACACGGCTCGGGTCTCACAGACACAAAATAAACAGCTTCCACCATAACTGAGAGATGGTGGTCAGAAGCTGGAATTTGGCTCAGGGGTAATTTACTTTTTCCCCCATTCACGCTCTATTCTCCAAATAATTATGGTACAATTAATCTTGACTTAATCCCTCTAAAGATCTGACACTAATCCTTTAGCTCTCACAGTACCAGTCCTTATCTTAAAGTAAACCCCCTCTCACAGTCTGCTCTGACAATGACACAATTGTCGCCTACTTTCATCTCAGTCTTTTTGGGGGGGAAAAAAGAGTTCACAAATCATCAACTGTAGTTGTTCACTGTCAATTTTTTTTTTCTTATGGACAAACACCTAAATTAAAGCAGGTCTACCTCTTCATTTCGAATAGGATGTGGGGCCATACAGAGGAGTAAAAACATTTATTACATTATGAGAGATTTAATTTATAACAGTAAACATCATGATGAATTAAAAAAACAGCAGCAACAGGAAAATAAATAAGTTAAATAAAACTTGTAAGTTGATAAGTTAGTTAATAAGTTAATAGGTTAAAGTAAACTTGCAGTTCCCTGGTTATAACAAGTATTTCAAAAGTTAAAAATCAATCCACTGCTGTTAGAAGAGCAGAGGCCAGACTATGGACAAGTTACTATGAAACTCAAGGTTATCCATGACTTTCAAATACAGGAGTTGTACATAACTTACAGGCAGTGTTTTTCTTTTTATATCAAGATTTTGTGTTCAGATGATAAATCTATATGTACCCAGTTATTTTAACTAAACACTATTCTGATAATTTATGTCAGAGCCCAGCAGATGTGTATATACTCACCTGTTTATTGTGCTTTTATCGGAAACTAACACTCCTGTGTTCAGCTGTCATATGACAGCATGGTCCCGTATTTACCAAAGTCACACGTCAGTCTGGGAAACGATGTGTAAAGAGGTCTTTACTCACCTGCGCAGCCTCGCAGGACGTAACGCTTTCAATCAGCTCGTCAAAGCTGGTGGTCCCCACGGTCACGAACACGGTCTTCATGTCTGCCCACGGAGGGCCGCCGCTTTCTCCCGGCGTAGTTCGGCGTCTCCGGTCTCTTACTGACGCCTCATCCTCAGCCTCTTCCCCGCTGCCCGGCACAGACCAGACGGAGGCTTCCGCAAATGACGTCACAGTGGGAACCCGGAAACGGGTCGCAGGGACCCGGAAGCGGGTCACGGCGCCCCCTGCAGGCCCGGAGGAGCTCCCTGTGCAGGGTGACGTAGCTGAGCAGCGCTGGGGAGATGCAGCAGACTCATCCACAGATATGGAGTCACACCGACATACACAGAAATGGTGGAAACAGGCGTAAGCGTTTGAATAATTCAGTACGAGTGTTGCGGAGTTTATTGACTGTACAAGTAATGTTGCAAAACAACAGGATTGCACAGATACTGTCAACTAATGAACAGGGATCACTCTAGTACACTAACATGTGTGCTAATACGATAACAATTAACCTAAGCGACTTCCAAATATACAAAATAGTTCATCAAAAAAGCCATTTACAATAAACAGTTTGCAAGAAAACAAGACAATGGGGGTTGGCCGGGGTTGAGAGAAGAAGGAAGTGTATTGCAAGGGATTAGTTTTACAAAAGAAGGTAAAAGCAAAGTTTTTAAGAGCATCTCAGAAAGCAATCTGAACATCTGATTCAGATTATTTGGATGGCTGGAGTCAATACATTAGGTGTTAAAGGTCATGATAGATTAGTTTATGGGCCCTTGTTATAGTTTGGTTAAGGTGTTCTATCTGTCATAGCTTTCTATTCATTCTTAGTTGGCATTTTAAGGTGATAGCTTGCTAACCCAGTGGGGATGTAATGAGGATAAAGACTATCTGTGGCCCAGGAGCCAGAAAAAGCCAACAGCGTATGCCATGCCATGACTCTCAGCTGTCCAGCACAACTCCGTCAAAGAGAATGCGGTGAATTTTCTAGGTCATCATACCACTCCTGACTTTTCGCATCCTGATACAGTCATTCATTTTGACACCTGAGACAAAGGCCGTGCCTGCTGTGAAAGAGGAAAAACTGGTGCTGACTGCCTGCCCTTATTTTGAACCCGGCTCCCTTGTGACAGTGAATAAGTGCCTTGTCTCCTTCAAAGCGCCGCGGTCCTTTTTCGCTTCGTGCAGAGAAACTCTCCAGAAACAAACGGCACGGGGGAGTGGGCAGAAAGACTTCCTGAACACCAGGCCTGCAGCCGCTCTGCAGAGAAAACCAGGGCGACACACAGGAGTGTGTTCAGAGTGTGATTTTAACGTTTTCAGTTGTGCAAAGCTACACCCACGGGTTTCCTCCAGACGTCTCCTCCGACACCTTTATCCTGTTGCCAATAAATGGTCTTCCTGTAAATGTAGGCCAAACGTTCCTCTCTTGGGGTTTTCTTATTGTTTACTTTGACAACACAAACCTTTAACACTGTCGCACACAGAGCCTCCGCAGCAGAGACCTTTGTCTTTAACTGTCTCTCTGCTTTTTGTGGTTGTTTTTTTTCCCCTTTTTTCTGGCCTTCTCCCCAGCGCTGCTTCATCACTGTTGCCCTCCTGTGGTATGATGAAGATGCTGCCATAAATTAGACAAAGGGCCTCACATGCTGGCTGCAGCCTGGAGGGGCAGACCTGCCATCAAGGGGCAGTTCAGCCCATGATGCACAGCTCAATTCAAATTACGGTCAAGCTCAGGAAATGTGCAGATTGTGGCTCATAATACAGACTTATCTTGTTGGAAACGGTGAGCTAACATGTCACAGCTTCCCACCTTTCTGTGGTGTTTTGTGATGATCAAGCATGCAGTTTGGCCGTTTTTAACTCCTGCTCATCATCCTTGTTTTTTATGTGACTGACCACTATTTCTAACTATCACTTCTTAGAAAGTATAGAAAAACATAATCATATCAAATGATATCTGAATAAAGAACAAAATAAACAAAAAAAGACTTATTAATCAACCGATAAGTCGTTTGATAGCAGCAGTCAGTGCTGATTCCTGCCATGTGCAGGTGGACCGATGTCAGCCCCTCAGCGGCAGCTTCACCCGGTAGCTGCAGACCAAAGGGAGGAGGAGCCTTTGTCTTCATGACAATCTAAGAAACATGTTCTGACATGCTTTTAATGGGCTATTTAAGTCATCTGCTTAATGGAATAGAAATAACTGTGAATGACAGCAGCTTTATGACCGCACTGGTACACAACTCTCTGTATTTACAGACATGCTGAGTGCCTCCTCCCACCTGAGTGTGCAGGAACATCAAGTGTTTGTTTGCATGGCTTCAGTTTAGGAGGATTTTAGTCGCACATCGTGATGGAGTCCACATCTGTCAGCGCTCCACAAATTCCTCATTGTGCAAAGCTGTGAGGAGACACAAAGGCCATCTCACAGTTCTGACTCGTCTCAACTTTGTGCCGCATATTTTTGGACAAAGTGAGGACTGTAGATTTAGTCCCATCACCCACACTGAAGCGTGGCTACAAAGAGGCCTATGTGGAGCCCGTCCCGATCGTCAGCACTTAGCTTTATGAAAATGGTTAGTTAAAATGTAAAAATATCCCACCATTCTGTTCACATTTTACCAAATATAAGAGTCAAGAACCCAAAGCACCAGCACCACAGCTGGTGGAAGCTTTCCCTACTGGAAAACCAAGATCGAGTTGTCCCAGATTTTGAGACAAATCGTGTATTACTATCCCAATGAGTTCCTTTGGTGACTGGGAAACAAACAAGATTAAATTCTCCTTTTGGAATTAGATACTGTGGAACTTTAAATGATAAGAGGGAGCTTTCATCCTAGCCAAAGTTAATAATTTCATCCATGTCCCACCACAAAAACAGACAATCCAGCATGTTTATTTTTAAATGATTACAGCCATTTATCTTCAAAGGAGGAAAAAAAGTGACAGCAGGGTGCAACAGAAATTTTAAGGCTTTGTTAAAATCTCAGCTTAAAAGAGAAAAAGAGAAACACCATTTATCCTGAAAACTCACAAAAAGCAAAGGCTAGTACAAAACTATAAGTTTAAAACTGGCTACCCATGTCGTTATCTCTTTAATAAATACGTACTGTAATAAAATGAAAAATACAAAGTTAAATCTGATTAACTGTGCCAGACATTTTATCAAACCACATCGCAGCGGGAGTTATTTGACAACAAGAAATAAGCATCTCCTGAAACACAAATATGGAGTGTTAGCTTACTTTGGTCGTTCCAAAATCTACACACTCTTTAGTAAAACTGAGAATGGAAGACCTGCGTCCATGTGAGCCATGCCTTTAAGAAACCATGACAAAATTCAAGCTAAAAACAAAACTAATAAAGGCTCATCTTCATTGCTTCAAGTTGCTCTGGTTGTTCAAACATTTTCACTTTGGAGCTTGCGTGTTTCCAGATGAGTTCAGCTGCTTCCTGTTACTAAAGTCAGTTTAAAAAATAATGAAAAATCTTCATGGAAATTTTTCTGGCTTAATCCCATGTCACACACCCTGTTTAACTGTCCCCAAAAAAAAAAAAAGAAATAACATAAAAAGCACATACTGAAGTTTGTGCCAGAGAACTTCTAAGGAGAAAGTTTTCAGAATGAGGTGAAGAGCTGCACACCAACGTAAGTATGCATGCTTAAAAGTCAAAATCTTTAATATAATGAAATACTTTTATCAAATTCCGTATGAGCCATAATACATGTAATAATATAGAATATGATAACGATTAAAGCTCTTAAAAAAAGAAGAAAAAAAAAAAAAGCTGCAACCTCACAAAACAATCCTGTGTAGTATTTCAGGGATACTTCCATCTAGAAGAAGGAAAACAATGAGAGATTCACAGAGGGCTGCTCTTAAACGTCAGTCTTTCTGACCGCATCCTGGGTCGTCGTGAAGGCCGGCGAGGTTGCAGCGGGAGCGTCCTCCAACAGTCAGTATATCAAAAATAGGGCCGGCGCCGCGCCGCCAGAGGCTCTGTGTCAGGCAGAAGCCCCCGCGAGCAGAGCCGTCACCCGGGGTGGGAGGTGTGTGTCAGACAGGTTCAGCGTCAGGGAGTCCCCAGGTTCATTCAAAAGGTTTGTGGAGATCCAGACATATGTAATTGCTCTTCAAAAGCACAGAGGGGGAAAAAAAGAAACAAAAAAAAGGTGTAATGCAAAGGGTTTTTATAGACATGCAGAAAACACTGAATGCTCGTCTATGTTAATTTGAATTCTATTTTTGTGCCTAATTTCTTTGTGGGGATGTGACACTTGGTTCTTGCTGCGGCTCAGCTGGCGCAGCCGTGTGCCTCACGGCCCTGTCCTCTGCTCTGCCCCCTCTGCCCTGAGCCGCTCACACTGTTGCTGTCTCTGCTCCGAATACTTTCTGTGATCCTGTGATAACAGGCCCAACCAACGGTCTGCGGCACCACCCACTCCGTTTCACACTTTCAGCCGAGCCTCCCCGGTGCCCCATACTGTACAGAACCCCCCCCCCCACAGGGTGCCCCTACCTGGTTCTCACTGCACCACGCAGGCCGTGCAGCACTGCTCCTGCTTCTCGGGCAGCGTGGAGTAATTCATCTGTCGCACGATCTCGGCAAAAAGCTCGTCCACCATGGTCTTGCTCTTGGCAGAGGTCTCGATGAAAGGGCATCCCCACTCCTGAGCCAGAGCTCTTCCATCCGAGCCGTTGACCTCACGCTCGGACTCCAGGTCGACTTTGTTGCCGACCAGGATCAATGGCACCTTCTCAAAGCGCTTCACT
The DNA here is from genome assembly GCA_907169785.1 of Menidia menidia. Classification (NCBI taxonomy): domain Eukaryota; kingdom Metazoa; phylum Chordata; class Actinopteri; order Atheriniformes; family Atherinopsidae; genus Menidia; species Menidia menidia. The sequence continues at coordinate 7,868,146 of CAJRST010036666.1, forward strand.
CGCACTATTTGGTCTCGCATTGGTCTGATGTCCTGAAACATGGTTAGAGAGTTGAGCATGAAAATTTCATTCTTCTTGAGCTGGCTCTCTGTAAGGGTCTAATTAGGTCTAAAAAGGTTTCACAAACCTTTACAGCTGTACTACAAAGCACTACAAAACAAATATGGCCCCAAAAGGTTGAATACAATCAGTACTGCACCCTCTTTAAACTTCACTCACTCTAAAGATTGCTTTCTGTCGTTTTTTGCTGAGGGATCTGGTAAACTCAGTTATTCAACATTTAAAGTTGTAGTAACACAGAGGTAAATGTATGGCAGCATCACACTCTCCCGCCCGTGTTCATGCTGAAGCGGTTCTGCTTCGGTAAACTTGCCACAGCCCAAAGGTGCACAACACATTTCTATTTAGTAAAATGACATGACGACATGACATAATGTAAACAGAAAAAACAACGAGCCAAAGAGAAACCACATTACAAAAAAAGCTCTTTTGTGTACTAACCTGAGGTGAAAATGGCTTAAGAATGATATTTTATGTCTTTATAAAGTTTTAGCAGTATTGTTTGTCATGTGGCATTTTGAGTTTTGTTCCTGAAGACCTCGCAGGTCAAGAAACAGAGACAACTGACTGAGTTTTGTGGTGCATGGAGCTTCTGACAGATGCTGTGTGCCCAACGCCTGAATTAATGGATGGGCTGTTGGAGCCTATAACCGACTATAAGCCAAACAGAGGTTGATCTGACTGTGTGCTGTGTCCATGCGTGAGGTACCCCCCCCAGCTACCTGAAATGACTGCTGGTTAACCAGGCTGTAGACCAGGATGAAGCCCTGTCCGTTCTTAATGTAGAGGTCCCTCATGGAGGCGAACTGCTCCGTCCCCGCCGTGTCCAGGATCTCCAGCACGGAGGGAGACGAGTCCACCTCGATCTCCTTTCGATAGAAATCCTCGATGGTCGGGTCGTACTTCTCGATGAAGGTGCCGGTGACAAACTGCACGGTGAGCGCGGACTTCCCGACGCCGCCGCTGCCCAGCACGACAACTTTGTATTCTTTCATTGGGGCGGTGGAGGCTGGCTAGTTTAGCAGCTAACGACGTAGCTTCGCTGCTATACTCGCTCCATAAACATTTATCGGGGCTTAAAAAGAGCTAGCGAGCAATCTGGAACAGGTTGCCAAAATACAGTAACCCGAGCTTATTCACACTGATTCGAGTTTCACGCGCATACTTTTATAACACTGTCTGACTTGTTGGCGAGTAGACAGACGTTGATGTCCGTTAACTCCGCCGTTAGCTGGCGTTACAGCTAGCTCGCGACTGGCTATATTCCAGCTTTGCCATCTTCGAGCTTCAAGCCTTCACACCCACTCTGAAGCACCACAAGTGGCCTCGGACTCACCGGAAAAACTCCCCGTTGGCCCCCACACTGCATGCCCACCGACCCATAAACGCACCACACCGCCGGTGTCGCCGCGCCGCTGGTGACCGTTAGTCCGGGTCCAGGCCTGGTTCTGGTTCCGGCCCGGCCCGGCGCCTCGGCAGCCGAGCTTGCTATCGACGCAAACTTACTAATGTAAGCCTGCGATCCATTGGTCACCGTTTCGTGGTACCCCGGTCAACGTTTAATTAAGTGCAGGGCAGGTCTGAAGGCAGAAAGGAAATCTTTTTCCACCAACTGATTTCCTGAAGCTAGCAGCCCACTTCCGCTAATGAGGGGTAGACTTCCGGTGGGACTGTTTTCAGACTAAAAGCCTCACAGGAAGTCTTTGTAGAGACTCTGTCTACACTACATAGAGGGTAACTTGATAGTTTGGTCTGTTGACTAATTTCTTCAGATTGATTGGACCACTTCAGTAACTGTGGCCAAAAAAAGTCTAAAACAATACATGCAGTTTCCTCAGAGGTCTAAAATCTCTCACGTTGTTCTGCTCAATGCTCAGTGTGCGCTCAAAGCCACTGATAGAATGAGACAATTTCATATTTGGTATTGCTGTTCAGTAGAAAATTCTCTTCTAGAAAAAATGGTCTTGTGTATCATGTGTACACCAAAGGAGGGCAGTGACATTGTGTGGAAATGTCAATGTTCTGCAGGGCTCAGGGGTCCCACAATGGAGGAGTATTTTTTTTAAGGAGGAAGGCATCAGCCAAAAGCAAATAACTTGTTTCCATTCTTTTGATCAGACTTTATGTCTAATAAACCTTACTTACTTCTTTTACTGTTTTGATATGTGCTGTTTCAGCACTCTTTTTCATCCAGCTCCCTGGTTCCCACAGGAATTGTTTTGGAAAGCATGATCATCTTTGTGGGAGAGGTCTGCTCAGCTGGGGTACATCTCTCACTAAATTGCTTTTGTCACTATTAGTACTACTTATTAGTATATCAACAACTAGCTCTGACTTTGTAGTGCATTAAAATGCTCTATGTTCTCCCAGTTGAGCTAAGATACTTCTTGAACACACTGCACATTAAGGAAGGTAAAGAACAAATTTGGGGGCATGCATTTTAGATTCATGCAATCTATTCTTGGGTGCATCCACAAAACATTTACCGTACATCCTATGGCCAGGAGAAGGACCTTTGGTCCTCTATGACTCCTCTGCTGACTTTACAACACCTTGTGTGGATGCATCTCTGCTTTAGAAGCATATAGATTGTAAAGTCTCCTTAATCTTAATCACTTATTTATGATGTGTACATCTGTCCCAGTGCAGAATATGAGGACTTTTTTCAAACAACCATTGACTTCTGTTACCCCAGAAAGTACTTTAAGACAAAAAAAAAATATCTTAAAAAACAACTAATATTCATACATATATATATTTATAGAGGAATACAATTATAAAAATTGTCCAAAAAGCAAACTCCAAAACACACGACTGGAGGTTCACAATATTGTGTTTTATTGAAGGTAAAACAAAAATGGCAAAACCCGTCATAGGCACAATAACTTACTCTTAATAGCGGTACACTGCAAAATAAATTGGCATGTAGCACATCAGCACACATAGGCACCACGAGCAGAAAACAGGGTGAAACAATAGGTGACTAAGAAACAGCAGTCTGTCAGAGAGTGTCAGAGTTTATCTTATGGCTTAGTCCTGAACAGTCTTAGGCCCTCTTTGTTTTCAGCAGGCTGCCATTCAGTCTGTGATTTCTGTGTCCACTTTGGAGAGAAGTGTAATGACGCATGGAAAAAAAAAAAGGTTAAAATGGGGCAAAATATTACTCACATTTCGCTTAGTCCTGTTTATATTTTTTAATGAAATGTTGAAAACAAGTGTATTTGGCAACACAAAAGGCACAATTAAAGCTCAAAACAACCTAGATGACTCAGGGATGTCAAATTATTCACCCGTACAAAGGAAAGCCACAGGATTTTGAGACTTTTCCGATCGCTGGGATGCAAGTGGTGTGGAGAGATGCTGAGTCGTTGTTAAGTGGCTTTGGGGAGTTTGGCTGAGCATTGATCAAAGCCCCGTCTCCCTCTACAGACACCTACAAAACAATACTCAGCAGTCAGAGGGCGTTGAACCGAGTCAACAGGATGAATCACTTAATCCACCTCCAGACCAAGTGCCATGGAAACAAAATCGCTGGCTTTAAAAGCAGTTGGAAAGCAAAACAAGTCCAATTTTTTTCTGGAACAGAGCTGTGTGACGCTGAAAAAACAGGGTTGGTTGCAGGCTTTATCCAAAATGCGGATGAAAACTGGGTCTCATCGTAGTTTTGGATAAACAAAGAAAAACCCCCTGCTGTAAGTGACAGAAGCAATTTCAAAATCCCGTGAACACATTAAACATCACGTCTCCTCTTTTCTTTTCTGTCCAGCCTGTGGATGGAGTCACTGTGTGCTTCATTTTGGTGCTTTACTGAGACGAGGAGAGTCTGCATGTTGTGTGTTCATCAAACGCGTTTACAGACAGGCTTAGTGCTGTTATCACTAATTTATTGCAGGATAACTCTTTCCTCTGATTCTCCATGTTTGATGTCAGTGTCATATGTCACTGAACCAAAAAATCTTTGTAAAGCAAACTACTGATAGTTCACAGCGACACAACATCATGCTTGGCAAAGAGCAGGGCCCCAACAAACACAAACCAAAAAGACAGATACCTAAAAGAAATATTATCACACTGTAATTCAGCAACAGACATATCACTGACAATACATCGATTTTTTTTAATCATCTTTTTTTCTGTATTTATTTAAAAATAAATTCAGATTATTTGAACATATTTATGTACATAAGTGCAAACAAGGTGAGCATCACACATTCGTACACATCTCCGTCAGGGTCGAAGTCACCCAGCACAGCTGAGCAGGACGAGGCCTTTGGACCACCTTCTCGGGTCAGTCTGAGACAGAACTGGCCAAAGAGAACCCAGCAGAGCCATCAGAGAGGACCAGTTTGACCTTTCAGAGAAAGCTCTTTAGCTGGTCCAAAAGCCTCTTTACTCTCCTTGACAGGTAAGTGTCTGCTTTTAAAGTCCTTTCTTATTTCTCAAAAAACACAATATACAAAGAAATGAAAACATCTCAAACATTTAAATCGACAAAACCCCCAAAACAGATCAAAACAAACAAACGAACCAAAAAATACCCCAAAAGAATAACACTAAACCTCTCATAAGAACCTTTGGATATCACAAGCATTTAAGTTTTTCCATATAAAATATTGAATCATGTTGCAATTATAAGACAAACTAATTAAACATTCCCTTTTTGAGTAAGTCAGTGTTGTGTGTTCATTAAATTTATGAGAAAAAATTTATATTAGGATAATAGAAAGGTAGCCATGTTGTCATTTTGTCGCCAAAGCAACAAAAACTATTACCACGACCAATGACGTCATCATTGTGCACAAATCATTTTCAGATTATTTTCTTTTTCCTGTTGGTCTAGAGTCTAGACAAACTATTAACTATACCTATTAATATTTTCATGCCATATGTTTTTTTTTGTTGATGTAAAAAAAAAAAAAGATTAAATGACTGTTATTACATTTAATTTTTAACACTATCACGTCTTTATACAGTTATCAAGAAATAAGGCCCTTTGTTTATTTGTACTGAGGACTCCGTGATCCGTCCACATGCTGAAGAATCGGATTACAGCCAGTGTTTTCTATATTCTCATTTTAGGAGTATGGATCATCTGGAGAATAAAATAAAAAAAGTAACATAATATACAAGAGAATGGGGGGGTGATTTTTTTCTCATTTCCATTCTTCAAACTAACATTTTATCATCCTTGACATCTAAACGCACTATAAAATCTAAACGCACAAGAAAAATCTAGACAGTTTAAGTAATCAAAACATGGACAGAGGTCAATGAAGGCAAACAGATGTTGAGGAGCGGCTGGATGACGCTCCTTTTTCACAGTCGTCATATTTAAACAATCTGAATTGTCTGGGCGTTCGGGGGAAAACGAGGCTGCTCTGTTGAATATGGCAGGATATGGTAAGTGTGTACGGTTAGATCCACTAAGCTCGCTCACACACATTGACTTTGTTTTTGAGGGTTAAATGATTGAATCATGTCTGGACAAAACGTATGGAGCCTGAACCAGATGGTGATAATATCAGCTACAATAGCTGGCTAAAATAAATCCATTAGCTTCTGAGAGTGACCTATGAAACGTGTTTTATTCCCACTTTATCTATTTGAGATGGGCTTGCACCTTTTGCACTTAAACCGATGAACGGATAAGAAAGGCCAAATCCGGCCCCTGCCTTTGTGTCCTCTCTGTATTTGAAATCATCAAATGTCTAAAAAGTATGAATTACACTGCTGGTTGCCTGGCAACCTTGTTCAGAGAATTCCAGGTTGGAGCCGTTGTTTCCCCAGAAGCAGTTAGCGAGCTACGCACTGCAGACAAAGGAGGCGGTTTTTCACAGTTTGTGCGTTAACTGAGTGAGAGCAGATGCAACGTGTTGATTGCACATCTGGGTGTTGCTGTTAGGATTTAGTTTAGGATAGCTCCAGGCTTTTGTCTGCCGGCTCTACCGGCCCCAGTTCATTTGCTGCTGGTTCTCACTTCATATTCAACAAACAAATATAGAATATTTTACATAAAGGGGGAAAAAAATATGTTTCCTCTGTCTTTAAGTGTTACATTTAAGGTTGGGGTGCCTTAGAGGGGGAAACAATTAAACTGGATATGAATCAATAACAATTCCACGCTTTGCTGGGTGGTCAGTCTGCAAGGCTCTGTTCACAAGCCTCGCAAAGAGTTAACAAAGGGGAGAAGTATCCCATCCACATCATTACATCAAACAGATATTTAACCCAAAAAGACAAACAGACTCTCTTATATTCTGTCCACTGATTTTACATCTTGTTTCTAGTGCATTTTAGCCACTTTGGGTATAGATAATTCACCAGGAAATGCACAGATTTTTCATTTCTTTTTCTGCCAGCAGACTTTGTTCTGCAAATCTGAGCATTCAGATTCACACTGAATCTGAGTCTGTACTGACGTAGGCCAAAAGCCTTTAGCTTTTACTGCTAAATTTGACTGCGGCCTACTGCTCATGCAGTGAAAAACTCTGGTTTAATGCGCAGCAGGTTCAACGACGCCAATGGGTTAGAAGCTGGAGGTCACAGACTGGGCCTGTTTCTGTTGTGGAGGTGTAAATTATCATCAAATTTAACCCTAACCCAAAGTTAGTACTGTCAAAATTATCCTCAAACCTTTATCTGAAAGCAGAGTTGGGAAAAAAAGAGTTTGATGGCTCAAATCGACCGATAAACATAAAACTAAAGATATGAACTTTAAACTACATTCACAGAACCCTGTTGTTAGATACACCTTTTTAATCCTATAATATTCTGAGACGAAACAGTGTGATGTACCAAAGAGTACCTCTCTGATCTAACTTTGAGAGTGAAAAATATTTCTAAAAGTAATCACACCATTGACATTTAATATAAATCTATATGACAATACACATATTTCTATACGTCTTAACACAGTATCAGTGTGGTACCTCTGAAATAGTCTATATAGAGTGAAACATTACATTTCAGCATGCCTGTCTGTCAGCCGGGCATGTGTACAGTTTTTGCATTAGATACATTCACAACACATTATTTCGAACAAATAATGTTTCGTGGGAAATTCTGGAATATCTGCAGCATTTACAAACAACCAAATCCAAGATTCGTTTTGTCTCTCCGCAGTGCGTATGAACACAACTCTTTAGTTTTTATCATACATGAACAATAAGACAGCACAGCTGTCTCAGAGGAAACTGGTTATGTTTTCTGCCTTTAATAGTGCTCTAAATAAAACAGGTATCTCTGAACACTGGTCAGCTCGGTGTATTGACAGTAGCGGTTCGAGGAGACTTGAAAGAGGCACATTTGAATTTGGACACACGTGATTTTAGCCCAGTTTCAAAACTTCAATTTCTCACACATGCAAAACAATCAGCTGGAATCGGCTGTCAAGCAAAAGTCCAACTGGTTTGTACGTTTTCTCTTCCAAACGTGTGATCTATTTGAGTATTTCTTCTCTTCACTGCAAATTGATTGTGGTTATAAAAACTGTGGCTTCTGTATCAAGAGTCTGACGGCTGTCGACAAAACTCATGCAGCAGTAGAAAAACCATGACATGTTTTAATGTCAAACAGGACATTTTCAAGTTGTAAAATTTCTCCCTGAAGAGGCACAAAACAAAAACCCTCTGCTGCTTTTTCACTCAAAAAGCCACAAGCTAATCACGCAAACAAATTTCCTTTTCAAAACCATCTCTGCGGTTGACTTACACATTATTTGGAGGGATTATCTATGTATTGCAACAAACGGGCAGCTCCTTGCATATTCAGCAGACTTTAGGCACAACATTAGGAAACCGTTCCAGCTCCCATTTTGTGCAGTGACTGACATCAGGTGTAAAAACGATAACAGTTGTTATCCTGCAATTGACCTGTGAATAATTACTTTATCATATGATTTTAGATGTCGAGGAGACAGAAAATGACCAAAAAGGGGGTGTGGAAATCAAGTAATGTATGCAGGAAACAGCATAAACAAACCCTTCTTTCTTTAGTATTCATACACAATTACCCAAAGCCAGACTATTAAAGGTCTGACATCAGGACAGAAGAAAGCAGAAATGAATCAGATTAATATTTAAGCAGTCTGGTCTCATTCTCATGAGAGCTACAGAGACTAATGAAAAACAAATGACACCACCTGCTTTAAGGCAGCTTGTTCTTCAATCTTTGTTTTAAATTCAGAAATTAACAACCACCATCCTTTAAAAAACAACTCTTCAATCAGCCCCATTAACACAGGTGATTATATCCGAACTCCAAGTAACTGTAAAGTGTAGTTTTTCAGAATGATGCAGTTAATGATACATATCATTTGCTGCAATAACTCACATCCTAAATATAAAACAGGGATAAAAACTGATTAAAATCCTACTACATTCATGAAACACAATGAATCTTGGAAACCAGAGGCTAGCAGAGTGAAGGTTTGTAGACAATGTTGCCTTTAATCTTTATTATTAAAGGCAACATTAATCTTTATTATTATTTATTAGTCTTTTAATGTGTGTAGTAGCTGTGAGGGACTCAAATTAAACTGGGAAACAAAGTCTCCTCCGCAGCCGAGCAGAAAACTCAAAGGCACAAACAAATGAACAGCAACTTCTTATGGGCATTTTTCTTCAGGCTAGATGAGACCATGAGAACAACTGAAGGGTATACAGCACATGGTACAACAGAATAGCTTCATTTGAAGTCATCCTGAAACAATAAATGAGCTCATGAAACACTTTTCAGCACACGTCACGTTAGAAGGACAGCAGCAGGTCCGTCTGCTGCTCGAATACTCTGAACTATTCTGACTTTGGAACAGTCAAATGTGTTGAGTCACCTTGTGAAATGGCTGCCGCCCATAAAGGGTATTTGTTTTGAATGTGTGCGTGTGTGTGTGTATGGCTGTCAGAATGAGGGAGCTCATATTGCTCATCAAGTCGGTGCGCGTCAGGATGCTGCTGCAGCCGTCCTGATGCAGCCAAAGCAACGCGTCCAGCCTCGTATTGCATTAACCTTTGCAGCTTTCTCTGCTTCAAAACATCATCGCCATCGAGAAGTTTCACATTATCTCTCAGTCAGTGTGCACTGGAGGTGAGGCACATGTTTGCTGCAGGGCCGCAGGTTTCGGGGGCTTTAACTAGGGTTTCGGGAAAGGCTTACTGAGTTTAGCGCCACTGGAGCCGCCACCAGCAGCTTGGGGACGGGGCAGAAATGAGTTTCCATGGGAATGCACTGGAGCTCCACGGGATCGGAGGTTAGGAGCTCTGATGGGTCTACTGAAACAGAGAGAAAGGAGAGGAGGAGGTGACTTTTGGTGATGATGTGCTGCCCGATAATCATGACCACAGCAAATGATCCAGCTGGAACAGCAGATATTTTCTTCTCAAATGATGAGTGTTCAGGGGGGAGGAAAAAGGCACAGCTTTACTTTAGAAGCTGAGAGGATAAATAAGCCAAAAGATATCTCTTTGGAATCACTGCACTTAATTTAAGCGTAAATCAATAAGACCCTACACTGACTGAAAGAACAGTTGAAAAGCTGCATCTATCTGAGCAGAGTTTGTTCAACAGAGGAGACGGGTTTACAACAACAGGGAAGACTGAAGCAGGAGGGACGGATCAGCACCAAATGTAGACGTCTAAATGAAAACGGCCTCCTGTTTGAATCATTTTCATGAAGTAAACGAAGACAGGTGAAATGTGAACACTACAAGCAGGCGGCAGTGAACTGGCTCTACAGAGCTAAAACCAAAGAACAGAAATGAAAGAGCAAACCTGATTCGAGGTGGTAGATTCAGCGAAAGGAACATTGGTGACTGGGGTCGAGGCCGACGAAACAGTGGAGGTGGTGGCACCGTGCATCATGGGAACTTTAATTCAGGCGTGTCGGACGACAGACAGAGGACGAGGATGTGGGCGGGGAGGAGGGGGGAGGACAGGAATGATATGGTTACCATGGCAAAATGTGTAGAATTAAAAAGTCATGGCACAAGTCAAGTGATTTTGCCAGGATGAATTTGAACAGGTATCAGGACACATGCAAGCAAACAAAAAAAAGAATAGCACATAATTAATAAGCTAACCAGATAGAAAAATAACAAAAGGCATCATTCACAAGCAAATGATAACTGAACAAACAAGCCAATACGAAGTCATACAATCTAATCAGACTGGAGGATCTGATAATTGTATTCAATGAGCTGAGTATGGAAGGACCAAATGATTTGTAAGGAAGACAGCTTTTTTTTTTATCACCTCACAGCTTCAATTAAACAGGAGGATTTGGACTAAAGGACGGGTGTAGATGCTGACTGCATGCTGAGATGGCAGCTGCGTTCGTCCCTGTATGACCGCTGCATCTGTGCGTACACACGGCCAAAGCTCTGCTTTTATTCACACACATTCCTGAGCAGAAGTTGGCCGATTCCCTATGATGTGTGGGAATGTTGTCACATGCTCGTTATTTACACATGTATGCGTCAGCATGAGGGCCCAGGAGCCCTGTTTCAAGCTGTTACTGATGGACTTAGTTCGCCGTGTTGGACATGAAAACACTTTGTTTTTTCACACATTTAAGAAAACAACCAACGCATAGTTAAGTGCAGCATTACCTCTACTGAGTGTGTGTCATCTCATCTGTTCCAAGCTCAACATCAGACAATCTGAGCAAACACCACTGCTCATTTTGCAGTTCGGTGGGGTTACAGGGGACCTGAGCTGCGCTCCTTTGACATTTCCAGCGCCAGATCTGGGTGTTTAAGTCAGTCATCTGACAAGTGAAGCTCTGCAGTGCAGCAGAGCTACAGGGGCCCAGCCATTGGGGGGTTTGGGGGGGCTGGTGTGAGTAGGGCCTGTGCTCCTCATCAGTTCCTAACTGAGCTGAGCACACATAAAGGACATTCACACATGAACAAACAGCTGGCACACTCAGACTAAGTTTGCACTATGTAAACGCCTTACTCAAACATGACTTAAAAGTTATTTGTAGACCACCACTTTATTGTTGTGGTGTGTCTCTGGTGACATGGACATCCTGTGATTGTCTGTCCACTGAGGTGAGCAGCTGCTCTTTGAAGCAGAGGTGAGACATTTGGTCAGTCTCTTTGTCTGTGCCCTGAAAACGACAAGTGACCTATGCCTTTGCTTTTAATGCTCGGTTACAAATGTACAAATGAACTGATGAGGAAACAAAGCCTCACATCTCACCTTAAGACAAAATGATGATTCAGGAGAAAAAAACATTATTTGTTAGAAAGCAAAACAGCAAAGACATCCAAATAATTCCTTAAGGCAGAGCTGGTCTTGTGTTTGTTTTTTCCAGCTTTTCTTTCCTTTACCATATTAATCAGTACAACTGAAGTAGAAAAAGAAAAACGAGAATGTCTGAAATCTAAGTATTTTATACTGTTAAAATAACTTAAACCCATAATAAAACTAATCACATGTCATCAACAAAGCAATGATAATAAATGGATCGGAGCTCAAATAGTGATTGATCATAAGAGCAATATTGCCGGTTTGAGCTCGAGTTCACTGAATATGAAATACATCCTGTCTTACATATTCACTCAACTCTTTCAGAAAGGACACACGCACACACATGAAAATAAATTTAAGTTGGTCTTGTCGTTTAAATCAAACCGATCTGCTACATGAAAACAAGTTTGTGATATTGTCCTCCATTTGAATGATCACCCTATGAAAACATGGTAAAGTTAATGATATGTCACGCTGCATCAAGTCAGCACAGTGCAACATGGGCCCTAAAGGCACACAGGTAAACACACAAAGAGCAAAAATGAAAGAAAACAAAAAAAGGGTGGGGTGAAGAATAAGACGGTGCGAGTGTGGTCAGCAGGCCAGGGCAAGTCTGCAGGCCCGGGTTAGTGCAGGCAGCACGAGCAACGCAGACACCACCACACAAAGGCCGCGGCCAAAAACCTGCTTTCAGCTTTCCCAGACCACAAAGCTCTCTTTGGCATGTGATCGCACAGTGATCGAGGCCTTTGTCGATCTCGATTGCTGAACGTGGGCTTTTAAAGCCCAGTTCAAAATATTTTTTACAGAAATCTTGCACGATTTTCTGGTTCATAGGATCATTACAAAACAAAAACACATTGGAATCAAAAGTGTTCTGATGTTAAATAACAGCTTTTGAAAAATAAACCTCTGGAAGAAGCTGGTCTGGGACATTTATTGTGGCTGAAATGGCCACAGCGATTTAGAGCAGTGTTTCCTGTGCGGCTTGCCTTTTATCTTGCTTTCTTTGATTTCACTGGCCTCAGCCAATTTCTTTTATGGACCGCCACTTTCAGCCAAAATCAAAGGAAGTGCAAGATCCAAGGGGAAAAGAACCTCTAAAGCATCTTTCCACCAGTGGCCCCACATACTGACATTCTCATGCATCCTATTAAACTTGTTTAAGGCCATAAAAACTCCCCCTTTACGTTGGGCAAGATTGAATCCAATGAAAGCAAAACAAGACACAGTTTGAAGAAGAAAAGTGCACATTGATAAGAGGATGTAAAAGCAAGCAGCCTCAAAAGAAGCAATTAACAGAAGCAGCATGGTGTGACTCCAAAGTGTCTGACAGTAACCTAACACATTAAACTCCTCTGGATCAGGTTTCCATGGTCATAAATTTGTAGTATCTTCAGTAGGCAAACACAGGCCATGCTTCTGTATGCACAGACTCACCAGTGGGGATGAAGGCTGGTTGCTGGAGCTGCATGTTAGCCAAGGCTTGCTGGTAGTGGAACATGCTGGGGTTAAAGACTGTGGCAGCAGCTCCATTGCTCTTCTCCATTATCGGCCTCTTTGGTAGCGGCTGTATGGCCCCTGGAGGCAGAGCCTGACCGTGAAGCAAATCAGAGAAAAGGAAAACAGAGGCCGTCATATTTAGGGAACACTTTCACTGCAACAAAAAGTAATTCTGGTGCCACCTTGGACAAAAAACAAAATAGTCTCTACGAGTTTCCTTTCAAATTTGAACAGAGCAGATGAAGTTTTATCTTTTGGGACCACAAGAGGGCAATGCAGTCTCAAAATGATCTGGAGTAAGGTAGGACAGTCCAGAGGTCGGGCCAAGAGCAAAACCAGATTGTCATGATATCATTTTCGAAAAGGGACTAGCTCAAGAGAACAGCAGGAGTTCATTTTTAAAAAATCTACTATGTATCAGTATATCAATTTATGATGCAATACAAGGCTGACACATACATATATTTAAAATATAAAAAAAGCGTTACAAAGCGAGTTGCCAGTCATCAGAAAACAGAAATCAGTGATATAACAGTGGCTGAGAGAAACTGATGACTAAAAACCTTCCCTGGATCAGTTAACGATTAACATGCACATGTTTCAGTGGTAGCAAATGCATAATAAAATAGAATATCCCTATGTTCATCCCATGGCAGATGTTTATTTTGGGTAGAAAGATCGTCGCGTTCCCAGCACAAGAACCTATCACGGCGCGAACAAGGACTCACCAAGGGTGCGGACGCCGTGTTTTGACTGGCTTGGTGCTGCGAAGCCTTGATCCTGGCCTGCAGGTGAGCCGGCGGGTGGAAGTACTTGCACTTGTCTCGGCTGCAGCGACCTTTGATGTAGTCCATGCAGACAATGACGGAGTTCTCGCTGCAGTCCACCATGCCGGCCTCCATGGGGTGGGCGTAGCGGCAGTCGCTCTCGCCCCGCGTGCAGTTACCTCGCTGGAATTCTCGACAAACCTGGGGGGGGGGGGGGGCCCCGGGGGAGATTCAAGATTCAGATCTGATCGTACTTGCGCTAAACATAGAAGCACGACGGCAGGCTGCATACCTCCAGCTTGTCTGTGCGAGCGTGTTTTTGTGTGGAGGTGCCATTGCCGATGGTTGCCAAGCCGGTGGGACTCCCTGGAACAAGCAGGGGTGTGCTGGGCAGCAGTTCAGGCATCAGACCCATAGCTGGGCCCATGTGGCTCAGATATGGACTGAACGCCATGCTGGGACTAGTAGCCAGAGAGTGTGTCACAGGAAATGTTGTCTGAGAGGAAAACAGACCCCCAGAGAACAAATCAGTGCAGCAACTTTTGCAGCAATGAGAACAAATGCCGTTATCTACAGCACTGCTCTTCCGTTAGGCATTAAAATAATACTTGAACTTGGATAATAAGATTCTGCATGTCATTGGATGTCTGGCTAATTCATTTTTATCAAAGTGAATAAAACTTGGATTCCCCTGTGAGAGCTCTTCTTCATTCCCTTTAATCTTTTCTTAAAAAAGGACAGCGCAGAAATAAATTAAAAAAAACTGCATACATAGCATGTGGGACTTAAAACAAAACTAAAAAATAAGACTGCATTTTCTTTAATAAAAAAATTACTCCCTCCTTTCTCCCAGTTGATGCACAGTGCACGTAGACAGTTTAGGGCTGCTCACAATTGGCTGCAGCTGCGCTCCAGGCAGCATGAACTGCATCTGTTGAGCCAACATGGCTGCCGCGGCTTTCTGCTGGATCAGGTTGTTTCTGCCGTTGATCTCCAGCTGGGTTTTCAGGTGCGGAGGTGGGTGGAGGTACTTGCAGTTCTCTCGTGTGCAGCGCCCCTGAGCAGGAGACAGGACAAAGGAGGGTGAGAGCAGACAAAGATAGGGCACGTACCAGGGGACAAAAATATTGTCATTGGGAAACTAAATCAACAAAACGTGTGTTTTGGTTTCTGAACGATGGTAATTCATACACATTTGGCTGAGGACGCCTCCATAGAACAAGAGTGATTTGTTTTACTTTATAAAATACATTTATATTTAAGTCAAAGAACCATGTCTTTTAAACAGCTTTTTAAAATGTGCTCTAGTGTGTAATGGCAGACTTGATTTAAAACCCCTTAATGAATAATTTTTAAATAAATGACATAGCATTTCATACAGATTACCTCTGGCAAGGTTTAGTGAGCAACAGAAGGGCCAAAGAAAGTGTCTTTACGATGGGTTTCTGGTAATAAGGATACCATTAAAAACTGCTCCTGTGCCAAGTTGTCTATTATGTGTAGACACAACACTGGTCCATCACCGGAGTTACAGACTTTTTCACTGCCTAAACGACTCATAGGTCAGTGTTTAGTGGCTAAATAAAATCAAAAAGTATTTTCCTATGTAAAAGGTCAGCAACTAATTCTGAAAAAAGAAGTTTATTGAAAAAAGGGAAGAATGTGAGAGGTAGTTGTTTCTATTACTAAGAACAGAGGAGGAGTGCTCTTTTATGTGGTGAAATGATTTAACACGTATGAGCTGCCCAAAAGGACACGGGAAATGTCAGCTAAACTTGAAACAGAAAAAGCTAATCAGCTGCTCCTGTCAGCGAATATGTTTTCGATCTTTCTACGCTACCTATAGCCGCATTGTGCACAAAGCATTTCTATTCACATTTAATTTTTGACCCCATGAGAATTTCGAAAGACATTTTTGAGCCATTCATCAAAAAAACAATTAATTTCCCACAAACTGCAATGACAAAGGCCTCCTTCCTATTCTCTCCTGGACTGTGGTCAGGTGATGATGGCGCTGTAGGAACACTGCAGGTCAATGCACAAATGACCAAAACTGCAGTGTTCATTAAACCCCTGGGCTGTAGGCAGCTATCTGCCCCTGCAGATGAGCCGTTAACCGACCAGGCTTCTTCCACAGAGCGCCAGCAACATGCTCTGTCATCAAACCACACCCACGCTCACAAAAGAGCCAGCCTCACGGAGGTCCTCGGCATGCTGCGGAACAGACGAAGCTCTAAAGCAAGGAGGAACGATAAAGTCATGACAAACTGAAGCGGTGTTGCAGAAAGACGAATAAAAAAAAAAAGGGCTTTAACAGCAGGACACCGGTGTATGACCGGAGGACCGGATTGAGTCAGCGTCTAATCACACCAGCTCACACAATGCACAAAAGGCACATGCAGGAGAGCATGCAGCTGCCTCCAAATGGTCGAGGTGGCACACAGGCAAACACAAACACTCCCAGCTACACTGGAGATGTGAGCCAGCTTTGCGTCAGCAGGCTGTGTGTTTAGGGATGAGTTTGTACCGAGGACTGAGTCCCATGAGCCCAGCCCTCCAAGTCTCACTCACAGGGAAAGAGAAGCACCCATTTAATGAGTCTAATGGTGCACTAAATGCATTTTGTGCCTCAAGAAAAAAACAACCACATATTTCTATGGGCGCCCTGATAGAATGACTGTGAATACCTATAAGTGAAAAAACGCTTTATAAAATCTAGAAGACCTGGAGTAGAGATGAAGGCCGATGAAAAGCTGCGCTGAGCAGAGGTCAGGAATATCTTTTTTGGTAGCCATAGCAACATACTACGCAACACAGAAAAGCCCTGGTTCATACATGAGGGAGAGCAGGGACATTAATAAAGATCAGAGCAGAGCAGTTTTAGGGTTGTATCCAATCTCATACTGACTAAACCTGATGTTTTAATCAGCTGAAGGCTCAGTCTGACATTTCTCCATGTTTCAATACATCTAAAAAATATGAAGGAGTCCTTTCCATCATTCTCTGGTCCACGTTGACAACACGCACATGCACAGATTCCATCCTATCAAATGTGTACTTTCTCATTTTCAGAGACATAAATCCAATGGATTAATTGACCGAATGGATTTTTCTGTGATCAAAGTATCGATTCATAAATATAATGATGTCATAGAAAGGTGACATTGGCGTGGACTCTAATGCATGATGATGGGCAGATGTGATGTCCACACAAATCATATGAGATGATAGCAGCACTCCAGTTAACAAGGTAAAAGAGCTAAGTGGTGAGCTCCTCCTCCCTCCCCTGCAGCAGGTTCAAACCCAGCAGACAGAGCTAATGGAAGAGCAATGGGGAATGACAGCGGTCGACTTGGACTGGCCTGGAGATGCCAGATATGGGAGGGACGGCGAGGAGGAAAGCCATTAGCAGATAAATCCATAAAATGGACAAAGAGGGAGGGGTGGGCAGAGAGGAGTAGGAAAAGGTGGCGTTGAACAGCAGCTCTGTTGGGGACAGAGTGCTTTTTCTCTGTGGAGCAGAAAGCAACTTTGAGTTTAATCCCCAAAAACGCTGAGGTGCGGGGGGACAATGAAGGAAGGAATCATTTGTTCACGGAGCTGACATTAAATCCACTGATGAAGAAACTGCTTTGACCTTCAATTGACACCAACCTTGAGTCTTTTTTAAACTAACAACATGACCCCAAGGCTTCAAACAGCCAAATTGGCCTTTAATGGCCCCCTGCTGCCTCTGGTGAAAAGCTGCTCTCCTCAATGCGACTGGTACGGAAAAAAAGCTGTTGCTCTATGCTAAAAACAGCCATGTCACTCAGGAAGATCAAACTATCCAATGGGTATGCACTCCTGTGCTGTTGCTAGGCCCCGTCTCTCAGTCTCTCCTCACCATCTCCCCCCTGCTCTGTAGGACATAACACAGAAAAATGGCGGAATAATAAATTCTAACTCAATAAACATGGAGATAGCAGCTGCACTCAGACAGAAAGCCCCTTGTCTTGGACTAGCTTCTTGCCTGTAGGAAAGCTTTGGAGCAAAACCTCCCACAAGAACACACACAAACACACACACACATGTACACAAAAAAAAATCAAAGAACTGGCCGGTTCTAATTTTTGCATCATTGGCCACTAAAAGCCTTAAAATGACTTCTCAGACTGCTTTTCATTGTGAGTGCGGTGCATATGACGCGGCTCTGTGGTGGAGGACAGAGGATGTCAGGAGAGCAGCTTAGTGATGTAAAGGCCACAAAACCATCATCAGGAGTGATGGAGGAGCAGCTTGGTGAGGAATTACTCCAGGGAAAATATATATCCCAATAACCTGGAAACATTCTATAAAAATGTAATTTTGCCCACGTTAAAATGTTCTGGGATGTTAGCATGTAACATCAAAATCCTTAATGCTGTTCCTAATCAATCAGAGATGTCAAACTATGGGAGAAGACAGGAAAACTGAGGCTTGGCTTAAGAAGCAGTAGCTGATGCTCGTTGTGTAACAACTAAAAAAGATAAAATCCCTTCTCTCCATTGTCATTACACTAGTGACAAGCAAGAGCAAAAAGGCAATTTCCCTTTGGACTGATTAACCACATTATTCGCAAACTTTTCCCTCAGTTTAATCTGATTCCACTGAATAAAGAAAAAAAAAATTGAAGGTTCGATCTCTTTCTCATCTGATCTCTTATATTAAAGCGGTCATGAGCTGAAGGAAAACAAACACATCTTTAACATGACATGACATCATATAGCTGGGGACAACATGTACCGAATAACCCTGGAAAACATTATCTAAATTGTTTTCAGCTGGTATTTTAGAGACTTTAAGAATCATTCAAACAGATATATGACTAATGTGTGCAGGCATTGAGCTGGCTGGTTATAATTGGGAAATTGAGTTAAAGTGCTCTCCAGTCAGTTCTGAAAAAAATCTACGAAACAACCAACAACTGACTTGGACTGCAAAGTCTCTGACAGGATATAAAGTGAACCAACTTTATCTAAAACACTATGAATGACATTTGACAGGGCCTTCTGTTTACCTTCAGGTGAGGTTAAGCAGCGTAAGCACTGCGTGATATCCCAGTCTGTGTGCGTCTCAGTTAAAGCACGGCAAATCTTAAACATCTAAGGCTACTCAGTGCCTGAAGACAAAACCCAATCCAACCCAATGACCACAACTAAGCTAAAAAGCTGTGATAAGGATGGAGTGAGGAGTGTAATGTCTGCTGCATTGTTACCTTGAGTGAATCAAAGCAGGCGATGACTCGGCCATTCTCCACGTGACAGCTTCGGGAGGGATGTGCAAACTTGCACTCGACGTCCGACCGTGAGCAGGTGCCTCTCTGAAATTCCCGACACACCTCCAAGGTCAGCCATTTGGTGTCCCGTCCCATGGTCATGCTGACTGCCATCTGAGATGCTCACAAGGACTGAGCAGATATGGGGCCCGAGGCTCGGAAAAACGGATGACTAACGGTGATTCAAGAAAAAAATCCCCAGCAGAGCACAGAGGAAACAGAAGCCAAACTTTCCTGGTCATAAACAGGCAGCCAGTCCTGTCGGTTGGTCGATTCTGGGGGATGTTTGTTAGCTCTTCTTGGGAAAAGTGGCAGCTGAAGTCCACTGGGTGAGATAGGGGAGGTTAACTTTGGGCAGAGGCCAGCTCTGGAAAAACGGGAACCTACTCTGAGGATATCACCATGGTCTGCCCACATATGTCTGTGCACTTTTATGAAAAGGCAGACAACACCACAAGTCTGGCTTAAATTCACGTCAACATGTTCAAGGCTGGGCAATCACTGTAGCTCCTCTGGAGTTGGAATTAGGCAGACAGACAGAAACCTTTTTCAAAAAAAGCAAAAAGAATGCAGAAGAAAGCAGAGCCTAACAGCACAATGTCCTTGTAACAATGAGAAAAGTCTGCAGCTCAGTTCAGGGTATGTTGGGACCGCAGCTCAGCAACGTGGTGCGGGTGGCTGTGGCTGCTTGGGTAAAATATAACCTCCATTCAAGGCCAGACACGCACGGAGCCCTGCCTCGCTGTACTCCCACAGACCGGTCGGACGAAACCTTGCGGTAGGCACTTTGGGGTTCCACTTCCTGGTCTTACTTCGGTCTCTTTCTCATCCCTCCTACAGCGCTCCCTATTCCAGTGCTGTCATCCTTCTCAGTGACCTCTCCGCTGCATGTCCTTGCCCGCTGTCGTGCTGTGGGTTGTAAAAACAGAAAAGCGTTAACAAAGCGGCAGCCTGTTGACTGGAAAAATATCCCAGTGCAGCCACAACCTCGTGTGCAGCTTCCTATAACGGAGAGTGATGCGGATCACAAGGCAAGAGGGTGGAAGCAAAAGAGCCAAAGAGAGGAAAGCGAGGGCAAACAAATAGGAGAGCAAGAGTATACAGGAGAGAGGGAGGCAGCAGTGAACAGGAAAGGGCAAGCTATGTCTTGATTAAGTGATACAGACGAGGGAGAGGGAGAGGGTGGAGGGGGTTGCAGGCAGGACAGAGACGTCACTTCAACTCTGCGGAGCAGATAGTCATGGACCAACTTGAAATTAATCATGCCGCAATAAACTGCGAAAAGCGGTGTCCTTGAGGTGGCACTGGGTGCTGTGTGTGTGGCTCACACAGACGCTTCCCAGACAGTAATTGATGTGGAAGGAAGAGGTAGGAAAAGGAGGCACGGGGCAGACACAGTAGGGGCAGTTCTGTGCAACTGCAGCTGCTGTGCTCAATGTGAAGCCGAAGCCAACCAGACGGAGGTTTACAACCAGGCGGGCACACCCCTGACCAATGGCAGAGCATGTTAAAAGGCAGCTCCTCCCTCCAACAGAGCCCGTCCTTGTTCCTTCTGCTCTTCTTTTTTTTTTTTTTTTGGTACAACACGCAGTAATGGCTGGGCCGCATGCGAACATTAAAGCTGAGCGACGGCTCTGAACTGCCTCCAAACGGCTCCGGCTCCAGGACAGAGCCGTGTGCTGTTCAAACACACCCGCAGTATGATGCAAGGATGATGCAGGCAGCCTGCTGCTCCGCTCACTCTCAAGGAGCAGTGACGTGTCCGCACACTCAGTGAATACAAATAATAATCAATGAGGTGGCACGCACACACACACAGACAGAAAAGGAAACTTTTTATTTTCCTATATTAGAAATCACACAGAAAAAAGGGCCGACCCTTCAGAACAGAAACCTGCACGTTAATGCACAAAATGAATAAACAACAGGCAACGTGCAGGATGGAACGAGTGCAACGCGACAGGAGGAGGAGAGGGCGTTGGAGCAGATAATATCAGACCCTACGTCTGATGGCGGCAGACACAGACGGAGGAAGCGGGGGGGGGGGGGGGAGAGACTGTGTGTGTGTGTGTGATGGCATACAGAAACACAGTCCATAAGGAGAACTCTGCACCAGAGAGGGAGAAGGAAGTTTAAGAGATGTGGGAACTAAACGCATCCCAAAATAGGGAACAAAGACACATTCGAGCCAAATCAAAGAGTCTGGAACAAGGGAGGAGCGGCTACAACAACTGCTTTGCTGGCTTTCTCGTTATGCTTGCCTGTACTTCCTCCTCCTCCCGGCCTACCTACAGATCAATACCAACTTTTCTCAGGGGGGCGACGAGAGAAGCGCTCTCCTGCAGCTCTGCCTGTCCTGCATTGGGATCCACGTCAGTGTCAGGAGCGCTTGCTTACGCACACCCTGACGTAATCTGCAGCCCACATCATCGAAACGCTCCTCAGCAACGCTCCCAACTCCCTCTTCCTCTCTCTCACCACACACCAGTCACCAAATGGCACACAGCTGCCATTACAACCACCCTTGAAAAGATACAAAGCCATGCCGGCTTTCCACTGATTCCTCTCGATACAAACAGGCATGCAAGCTGACACTTCTCCTTCGGGTTATGGCAGCCTCACTTTAATGTCTCTTTATGGGTGCTAACAGAAAACAGGGGCAGTTAAAAATAGAGAAACAAGGCCTTGGAATAATGTTTAAGTAGGTTAAGTGTGCAATGCCCACTCGGGGGTTGTGTTTGTTACAACATGTTCATTAATAGCGAGAACAATCTACGACGGCTGTTAGATGGTAGACCTGACATTTCATAGACCTGGAAGAACGTTTTATTAATTAGATTAACACAAGTAAACTGTCCCACAATAACACAATGTACGAACATGGAAAGGGATGGACGAGTTTTCACTGCTTGCAACAGCAAATAAAGCTAACAGAATCAATGTGTTTTGGGAGGCTTCATTTGCACAGCCGTGTTTCAAACAAATAGCAAATATCATCCACCATGATTGTTGTGAGTTTTTAGCCTACTCAACAAACAAAACTTACCGACTTTCAATGAAAATCAACATAAACTTCTCTTGATGGACAGTAAATGAAGACGCTAGTGCCATTTAAACCTAATATACTGGAAAACACATGGCATTTAATCCCAAATTTCAACGAGCCAACACATAATGCAACACAACTTCTGGTCCTAGAAAAGTCCTCCAAGCCAGTCTTACTCAGTCTTCGTGGTTTCTAGTACGCAACATGCCAACAGAAGTTCAAATCTGAGATGTGGCACTTTCATAGCAGAGAAAGCAGAGAGGATTTCATACTAAATGCCTCTGCAATTCAGAGTGGTTTGAGTTATCTAGGCAAAAAATAACCATGTAATGAGTCATTCATTGTTCATCTCAAGATGCATGAACCAAGAGATATCCTAAAATAAAAGCTTGTCTATAAAACCAAAGAGTAAAACCATTTTTGGCATGACATGACTATTTTATTTTGCTACATAAAAAGCCAAATCTTAAGCATTGTGTATCTCAAAATGACTGAATAAATGAATGAATAATCCTTTCTGTCATTACGTTCCTCATCGCCTGTGTTATTAATCATGAATGACCGGGGCCTGACCTTCAGCAGGCGCCATGAACGTTTGTGGTGAATGAAAACCGAGCACCCCACCCGTAGCCGTCACTTTGCGGCTGCCTCGTCCTCCAGGTGTCCACTCTGAGGCGAGGGGCTCCGGCAGCGGGCAGCGACGGGTCAGCGTATGGGAGGCGCGCGGCGCGGCGAGGCGCGGGGGAGGACGCGCGAGGGCAGCTGCCGCTGACTCAGGCGCACTGCGTCCCTCATCAAAGACGGTGCACCAAAGGGCTCCCCACAGCGTAACCTTCAGCCGAGCTGTGACGTGGGCTCCACGGCGGGCTGCGGGCTGCCAGCCACCTCCACAGACAGCGCTGCGCCACAAGCCGCTCAGCCAGGCATTAGGCAAAAGCCCCAGAAATATCCCTGCCCATTTTTCTCTGCTCTCACCTTTTCTTTCACACGGAACGTTAAGTTTCCTTTCTGCCGCTAAAACGTCCTCAACATTTTTTTATTCTTCAACATGAAGAAAACAGTGTCAAATTCATAAATTGATCTAGAAATTTGAAAGCTTTTCAAACTTGAGAAAGGACGGGTTTTCTGCTGGGGAGTGTATGTGTACTCGGCCCTGGCGTTTGCATGAATACTGAAGGATGTCACCTATGAGACGTTGTCCTAAAGACGCTAAATCAACTCAACCTGCAGCTGAAAGACTTGCATAAACCCAACAATGCAATACACTAAAATGAAGCCTTACAGTACAAAATCCCCAAACCCTACAAGGACTACAAGCGGCATAGACAACGGATGGATGGTATGTGCAAAATTCCAACACAGGGTTGCAAAACTAATGAGTTCAGTTTCTAGCCGGGCGGGGGAAATCCAGAGGATTTTTTTCTATTTGTACACGGAAGAACACACAAGCCCAGATCTGCGTGCTGCTCTGGTTTCACATGAGAAACTGAGTTTCCTGTGGGAGTTTTTCTTTTTCTTTTTTTTTGTTTAAATCTGGAGTTGCTCCATTGCCAATCCTTCGGCAATGGAGCAACTCCGATGGTCCTCTGTTTTCCAGAGGGGCAGGTAGTTGTGTAACAAATACTGACGGTGCGAAAACAAAACTGCAAGCGATGCAGGCCCCCGACAGCACAGCTGTTTCAGGAGCAGAGGCTCGGATGAGCCACAACGGGCCGGCACTAATGACCAGGTGACTGATTTAAAAGCACAAGGTGAACAATCTATAAATCACAATGAAAGCTTAAGCCAGCAGCCGGGAGGGAGGGAGCTAAGTAATTAGGTTAAGTATCAGTAATCTGTTCAGCTCATTAAAGCACCACATCTCACAGAGAGGCACCCACACAACTGAACTATCCCGGCAAACAGGAAAACGGCCTACGGCGGAAAAATGACAGGAACGCAGCAGCGTTACCACGTCTGAGAAGAAAGTAACCACAATGTAACAACACTGCAGACGTCTGGTGTGGCCGTGATGGGGCTGGAACCTTCACACCCCTGTGGTGATCAAATTAAAGTTAACTGGGTGGAAAGTCAGATGTCACCAGCCGATAAGCAGCTAATAAGGTTACAAGTTTGATTCGTTTAATGCTGCTAGTGCCGGCGAGGGCTGTCATTTGTTCCGAGCAAGATGCTGAGCCATCGATGTCCCCCGTGAGATGGGAAATCAAAACGGGTTGCGTACGTGTGTTTGTCAGTTCATCTGTGTTTATATTAGCTAAAGAGAAACTAGCCAGACTGGTACAAAGTCCACAGGCTGGAGGGAGAATGAACTTGTCTTGACTGGCTAAACTGTGCCAAGATGACGGCAATCCGTTGGAACAGCATATGTGGGCGGGTGGTGGCAACACACAGTGATATGGTGGCCTGGGCGTCTGGCCCTGCATAGGACAAACAAGGACAGGGCTTCACCACCTCATGCACAGGCAACTTGCATGAAAACAAAAAGCAACCGTGCAGACATCCAGGCAGATAACCAGCCAGCAGCCAGCAGGTGTTCTCCTCGTCACTGTAATAGACCAAAGGTCAATATCTTCTTTGAGAAGAGTGGTTCGGAAAAAAGTCGTCTCACGTTGACTGTTTGACCTTCACACTCCGGAGAAACAACAACAAAAACAATGGTCAGACTAAAGCACACCCGTTTCGAGCAGGCGGGAGACGGTGACAGGGGCGTGCAGCATCGTTTGGACCCGGAGGAAAACAGCGGGGCCCGCCAGAAGACCTCCGAGTGCCTGCCTAACGACCGTGTCACCGCTGGTTTGCCAATAACGGCGCACTTACCGCCCATGTTGGACGGCGGAGCCAGCTCAACGCAACAGGCATTTGAACAGAAGCGACTTCAAATAAAACTATGGCGGGTAAAAAAAAAAAAAAAACGAGCAGCCCAAAGGTGTCAGACCATATTAACGGTGACTACCTGCACCGGACGAGCTCAGCCTCTCACCTGTTCTCTGCCCACGCGGATGAAATGAAACGTCTTCCTCCTCAAATTAACGTCGACCCGAGCGCGTGCTTGCTCGTTATCTTCCGCGAGAGCAGCCTGGAAGTGAGGAGGGAAGAGAAAAAAAACAAAAAAAACAAAAGGCGCTGGGGCAGAAGAAAACGAAGCAGGTAAAAACGTGTTGCAGGTTGGGGAGGGGGGTGGGGGGGGCAGACAGAAGCGGGGTCTAGCTGGGAGGGCGGCAGACGAAAATGTAGCTGCAACTACATTTGCTCGGAAGCAAAACAGACTGCGCTCAAAGCTGATAACAGATTTGGAGAAAAAAAATGTAGAGGGAGGGAGGGAGGGAGGGCGATATGAAGAGGGAGGAGTTGGACGACGGGCACGGCGCTGGGTAACAAATCAGGGAAATCAAGAGTCACGACTAAAGCACAATAGACATTAGTTCAAGTCAAAGGACAGGCAAAATCCAAGCATTATATCCGGCTCGATTTACGAAGAAAATAAATTCGAACTGATTTTTAAAAGTGACGATTGGCTTAACCAAAGGCTAACATATATGGGGGGAAAAAATGGCTATTTATTGACCTTGCGAGTGATTTAAACCGTGGACATTGTGACAATTACTCATTTTTAAACATAAACATAGCAGTTAAGCCAATGACCTTTAAAGGTGACCGTTAAAAGTTTACATTTGGCCTCAACGGTGATTTAAACGGCTTTTTTACAAGGCAAAAATAGCCAAAAAATAATTTAAATAGACAATTATCGCTCCTTAACAACCTCAGAGTTCGACATCTTGAACGTACAAATACGTCCAAGGATCGTACAATAGTAGAAGTTCCCTTGGAATCCACTTTATCAAAACTATATAACATGGATATGCAAAATCTATGCACACACAATCCTCACATTTTATAAGTCGTTTATATTGACTTTATCTATTACCAAAAGATTTAGGTGAAACTCGCTGGTGCCTTACAAAGCTTTCTCCAACACTTTTTAAAACTATACCTTAATATATTTTCATGCTTTTAATATGTATTGCTAAAAAAATGCTGCATTATTCACCTGCTTCTGTCAGTGTAAAATCAACAAAAAAAAAAGTTTTTCAAAGATAGTCTTTTTTTCAAAACAAGCCTAATGATCTTTTTACGATTTGGGGCGTTTTTACCATAAATAGGGTTCTTGTGCATCTACCACAGCAAATCCCTTCATTAATTTGTCAGAGGATTAGACTGAACAAAAGCCAAAAATCCCACCCAACCAAATTTAAGAATAAGCTGTGATGTCAACTATCTCCCTTGCTAATGCTGTCCAGGAAGTTTCCATTTCACTCTAGGGTTTTCAGCACTCTCTGCTGGTGATCCAGAGGCCTGCAGCACTCACTGCTCATTACCTGGTAAAAAATGAATATACAATGAGGAAAAAAACAGGAGCCTCATAACATTGAATCAATTGTAAAAGTATTTTAATATAAAAAGACTCACATTTAATCGTTATACAACATTAGCTACAAACGCTACAAACTGAGGTATCTATTACAACTCAAATCTTCTATTTTTGTCACTCAGAAGACACTTTAAAAGAAACATGAGTACGTTTAAAATGTACTCAATTCAGACTAAACAAAATTTGGCAAACTTAAAGAACATTATTCACAGAGTAGTGTTTTTTTAAAAAGATAAGCATATTACACCTTTGGGCGTATAATGGAAACAAATCCTTTAATGGGAGTGCACACGCTTTTAATATCCAAAAGAAGAATCTGGAAGGCTAAAAAAAGTTATAAGACTTGTTTTTCAAGTAAATGTATCCATTAACTCCTGAGACCCTGCGCCCTCATTTGAGGACATTGCATTTTTGCCTCTCTGTACCTTTTTTTTTTTTTTTACTTCGACCTACTGGCCTCATAGTACACACTATCGGACACTAATGTTTGATATCTATAATTAAATGGTTGTACACGTTTTCAACCTATCGTGTCCTTATTTTGTAATTAAAACTTTGTAATTAAGCAATTATGACCTGCAAAACCATGTTGGAAAGAAAACCTTGAAATACATGAATACATATTTTAAATACAAAGATAATTATCCTTATATGAGGGGACACTACCTGTTATTGAAATTATCAGGTCCTACTGATCCCATACTTGGAGAAAGCAAGAAATGTACACCGACTAAAAGCTTGGGTCTCGGGATGTTAAGAACATCATTTGTTGTATTGAGGTACCATCAGTATCAATAAATTAAAGTTTTGTTTAGAACAGCTCATGGTGGAGAAAAAAATGATAGAAAGGCATTTACTCAAAATAACATGGATTAATTAGAAAAAGTGGGGCAGAACTTGGCACAAATCGTAATGGAACGCCCTTCTGCTACCACTGCTCCACATTGTCTGTGTAGTCCTCCACAGTGCTGTTCTCATCCAGATCCCACCAGTCTGGGAGGAGCACTTCAGACTCCACCCTGTTCTCCGCCGCCTTCTTCCGCTGCTCCTCGGCGACGGCGACGAGGCTTTTGGTCAGACCCGTGGGCTTCGGCTGCCTGCCCTGCTTAGCAGTCAGCCTTTCACGGAGCCGCCTCCTCTCCTGGTGGCGCCTCTCCCTGGCCTGCCGGCGCTCCTGCTGCCTCGCCGCTTGGAAACGCTGCAGGAAGAGGTCGCGGGCGTACTCGTACAGCTCCACATCCCAGCGGTTGAGCTGGCGGATTCTGTGCTGCGTCTCCGGGGGCACCTCCACGCTGGACGCACGCGTACCATTCAGCTGTGTGAAGGGCGCGATGAACTCAAGGCTGAAGGTTTGCTCAAAGAGGTACTGGGTCTTCCGCTGGTACTCGGTCAGGCCAAAGAAGGCCATGCCCCGAAGGTTGCGCTTGGCGCTCTCCAGAAGCACGGCCCAGCGCTCCTCCTCGCTCATGACAGAGACGTTGTAGCAGCCCACCAGGCTGAGGTCGGCCAACATGCGGGTCTGGCGGTTACTAGCCAAGTTGAAGGGGCAGTCCATGAACTCCTGCAGCGAGCAACCCGACCAGTCATCCCCCGAGTAGCAGCTCGGCAGCTCCGACAGCGTCGGCGAGCGTCCGTCGCACACGTGTAAGGAGGCCTTCCACGTAGCACCACGCTGGACATGGCGCCACTCGCTCAAGTAGCGTGACACCGGATCCCTCAAGATTGTTATATAATAATAGTTTCTGCAAAACAAAGAGGAGCCATCAAAATATATTACTGGAACTAAAAGACCTACATAATGGCATTACACAGTTACAGCGAAAGAGCAAGATGCCCAATTAAATTAGAGAGAAACGCACTAGGAATCAACAATTAAAGGACTTTAAAAAATCTACTGAAAATACGGAATGTGATTAGTGAAAAAACCTTTCAGTAATTCATCTTTTAAAGTAGCCTGCTGCTAATCCCTGTTCTGCAGTGCACAGCACAGCTTAATCCCCCGTGTGGATCCATACGGGTTTCTATGGCCACTAACCTGGGCTGATTCTTGGGGGCCTCACGTGAGTCCATGCGAGAGGGGACACAGCTGGTGAGCTCGGTCCAGTCCGCATGCAGGCCGCAGCTCCAGCCGGTGGAGAACCGGGAGAAGAGCCAGGTCTCCTTCTTTCCGGGGCGAAAACAGGTGCACTTCTTCTGACCAGCGTGACACTCGCAGGGCTTCTCCAGCTGAATATTTCGTACCAAATGTCGACCGAACGTCGTGCCCCCGGTCTTCTGAATGTGGAGAAAAACGATCACGTCGTCCCCCTTGATGTTGAAGTCCACGACGCGGTTTAGATCTGCTCTGGTGAAATTGAAACGGGGGACGAAGCGGGCGAGGGCGCCGTCCTCCGCGATGTACGGATCCTTTTGTGGCCCGTCCGGCATTTCGCTACCGCCGACCCGACCACCGACAGCCCTGCCGGAGCCGAACCAGGACCCCAGCTGGTGAAGCATCTGGCACTCGGAGCCGCTGGGGCACACGTACTGGACCATGATGACACCAAAGAGCAACACCATGAGCAGGATGACCAGGAGCCGCTGGTGGCTGCTGTTGGACTTCTCATCCATGTTCTCGGCCCGGGCAGCAAAACATCACTCAGGCGGTCCGGACCCCTGCCTCGGCCCCGGAGAGTGCTGCGAGAGAAGCTGCCAAACGGAGCGAAAACAATAACAATGCGGCTATTAGCCGAACAATGCTAGCTGAGCCGAGAGTCGTGTGGGAGTCCAAAAACCAGGAGATAAATAAAGTTTTACAGTTGCCTTTGGTTTGAGCACAGACAGGCGCGCCGGGTTAATCTCAAACGGCGGAGTGGTTCAATCTTAAGCATCGTTCTTGAGAGAGATAATCCTATTTACAGAGGTAATGCTCATCTTCCGCGGCCATCGATTCTTGACCTTTCTTCCCATCAGCCACCGCGCGCAGTGAGGGAGTGAAAACCATAGAGATATATACGTAGACGCCGCGTTGAGCCTGTTAGTCCGTTGCAGCGATACGTCAACGAGTCCGCCATCTTGGATGTGGCAGAAAGCCCCATAAACTAATAAAAGAAAACGGACTGAACTCCATAAAGCGCCTTTCTACATAGTGCTTTAAATTAATGCACCTTATTCACCCATTCACACACACACTAATATATCTGGGAAATAAATAGGCACAAAAAAACGTACGTAACTTTTAAAGTGATGATTATACACTTTTACTCCTGATGTTTAGGATATAAAGAAGCACCAAACCGGCGTCTGTATTTTTAATACTGAGTGTTTTCAGCTACTAAAGCCTGTAACTCTATTGCTGTAATATAAATACTGAAATATTTAAATTTAATATGTAATCTGTGTCCATAATAACCAGATCCTGAAAAGTAGATGTGGTTTCCTGGATAAAGAGCACAAACATTTACATTTAACTGATTTTGATTAATTACAGTAACAGGTAAGGGGCTACCGGGCTACTGGGCTACCGGGGACGGAGGTGGGGCACGGTATGGGGCTACCGAGCCGGGGTCGGGGTCGGGGTCCGGTAGGGGGCTACCGGTAGGGGATGCCGAGTGCCAACATACGTAATAATCTGAGCAAAATTATTCTTCAAGACGGCAACGAAGTTGAGGTACGATGCAGCCCTCAATGCGGCGTCTATGTATATATGTCTATGGTGAAAACTACATCAGCAGGGTCATCGCCAATCCAGCAGCACGGAGAAGTAGCCTACCCTCTCCAGAAGCTGGAGTATTACACAATACCAGGGCGGGGCTGCTCCAGGGTGGTATTGATCTACTAGATCAATATTGCTGAAATAGCTCAGATGGGAGAGCGTCAAACTGAAGATCTGAAGGTCCCTGGGTCAATCCCGGGTGTTGGCACATATCTTGATTGTTTTATAAATTACTTTGATGAAGGACTATTTATTCGTATGTGTAAAATAAACTGGAAAGTCCAATAACTTTATGGTTACGATAACACACTATATCCACTTCTACCTCCAGTTAATGACACTTATAAAATATATCTTATCACCAAA
Source organism: Menidia menidia (assembly GCA_907169785.1). Lineage (NCBI taxonomy): Eukaryota > Metazoa > Chordata > Actinopteri > Atheriniformes > Atherinopsidae > Menidia > Menidia menidia. The sequence goes on from CAJRST010036666.1 coordinate 7,898,557, forward strand.
ACACCAAGACAACTTGAAGCCCAACACTACAATAATGATGGATACCCTCCATATTTTAATGATAAAGGAATTTGGAGGATACAACCACCCCATTCCGATTAAACTAAAACACTAGTTCATAGAAACTGAAGAGAAGAAGAGGATGAAAGACCCAATTATTCTCCCAGTCATCTTCCCTGGGTTCTCTTTCTCTGTGGTGTAAACAACATTACCTATCCTCACAAGGCTTTTTGTGAAGATCGAGGCTTTTTCTGGCCTCAGGGGTCTGATTCAAACTTGACCCTGATCCTTGTTGTATTACTTTCAACATGTTTCAACACATGTTTTCAGGGTGTGACATTATTTTGTGCGACACTCAGGTAAAACACAGGTGACAGATTAAACACTAATGAAGCTTTGTTTGAAATATTACTGTAAACAGTAATATTTTCGTAAAAGTAAAATGTATAAGTTTTGAATTTTGTTTTGGTTTTTTAAAGGAAAGAACACAATGAGTTACATGTATTATATGATAATCAGGGAATGTATAAGGATCTGTATTATGTGCAGTTCTCCTTATATAATACAGATCAGCTAAGTTGTTTTCAGCTATCTGCAGGAGCTGTTGGCCTTTTCCTCCCGCCTTGAATAGCAGCCTCATGACATTCATCATATTCAGTGTAACAGACATCGTGTTCCGTCAGTTATGTGGTAATTTACTCTGGAAAAGTTGTCTTACAGGAGGTATGTTGTCAAATGCTCACTGACCAGAAACTGACTCTTAGCCTGTTAGTTTCCTGACAGCTTGTTCTTATTACATCACATCATAACAAAACTCTTCTAGCGAGACAACAAAACACCTTAGAGAAGTGCCTGTGTGTGCAAATCAATACTCACTACCTCACGCTTTCTTTTTTAAATGAATCTTACTCTGTGAAGTAAAATGTAAAAAATTAAACAAAACAACAACAAAAAACACCATTTCTAAACTATTTTTATTTGAGGTTAGGTTCTCACTCTACATGTTTCATGACTTGTAATCATGCTGATAACTGGATCTTTCCCATTGATTCCTGTTGTGTTCTAATCTTTTGTTGTAATTCCTAGAAAAAATAATTAACTAGTCTTTACTCTAAAAAAAAGTGCCCACTTTAGAATACACACTAGCATTTAGCCTCTTTCCCTCAAGAAAGAGGGTGTAATGTAATCAAAGAGGGGGCAAAAATTGTGGTGTCTTTGACCCCTTATATGTTCACCCCTGTGTCTTGAAAAGAGATCTTGAAATGTGCAAAAGTGTATAAAATGCAAAACTGAAGGTAAAAAAAATCCCACAGGCCCATAAACCTTCATTTGAACAAGCAATAACGATAAGAACTAAAACCTAATAGCTTACATACTGTGTAATGCAATGACACAATATAATAGCTTGTTATAATAATGTTTAAGGACAAAACGATCCAGCTTACAGCTTACCTGCTTATTCTTTTAATATTTTGACTTTTTTTTCTCGTAATTGCATTACTTTTTTCTCGTTATATTCTGACTCTACTCTCATCATTTTAATCATATTTCGACTTTATTGCGGGAATTCTTACTTTTTTCTCGTAACATTTTTACTTTTTTCTTACAATATTTCGACTTTATTGTTTATTTAATTCATGTATTTGGGCACCGCTCCGCCGGACGGGCAGCGGTGGGGGCCCTTAATGGCTCCGCCCCCTCTCTGTCATTACGTGCGTTCCGTGCGGAACGTTCGGAATGTAGGTCAGCGGCTCTGCCTCCGCCCCGCCCCGCCCTACTTCTTTAAATACCCACCCTCGCCGGATCCGCTGCATGGGAAACACATGGGGATGTGCTGATACCAGGATTTATCTCATAACGACGTAAGAGCCAGTGTTGCTTATTTGCCATCATTCCTCCATCATGGAGCTGGACCGGCGGCTGCTGCTTGCCCACTGCGCGGCTCACGCCCTGTCGGTCGTGGCCGGCTTACTGGTGGTCGTCCCGATGGCCCTCAACGGCTCAGCCTTTAAAGGCCGTTGCGCCCTCTTCTCCTCCGGCTACTGGCGGACCGAAGAGCGGGCCGAGCTGACGGAGCCGCCGCAGGAGCTGTCCCGCCTGGTGGTGCAGCAGTGGGGCCCGCTGGCAGCCTGTCAGTTCGTGACGTTTGTGGGGATTTTCACGGTGCTGTACGGGGCCGCGCAGGGCTGGAGGTGCCTCTTCTATCTGCACGGAAGACATGACGAGTGAGTCCTCCACGATAACACACACACACGCACACACACACACTGCTTGTTATTTAGCTGGCAGCCAGGATGATAACTGATAATTACAGAGCTCAAGGCAGTATTAGCTGACTTAAGGCTGAGATAGTTAAGATTATTGACTTTTGACTGCACAAGTATGAGCTTCTAAAACCCCCTCAATGGACCCCTTTAAACGCCTGTAGAGTATAGCGTGCAAACATGTTAAACACTTTAAAGGGAATGTCTCTGTCTAGTGGGTAGAATTTAACGCAAAACAGATGTATCACCAAAGTTGTCATTTTCTAAACTAATACGTTGATACGTGCCCAGAATCCGCCACATAAACATGTGGCCTGAGCAGGCTGTTCCTGGTCAATTCACTGTCCTCTGTGTGTGTGTCTCCACCCAGCACCCTGTTTTCATCTTTCCTCACGGTCCTGCTGAGTGTGTGCGTGCTCTTCCTGTCTGGAGGGGCCAGCGTCATCCTGTCTCTGGGGTTCAGCTCCTGGTGCGACACGGTGACCGACGCCAACACGCGACCCTACAGGTGAGTCATCTCGGGCTGCCTGCCGTCGTTTGACGTGGACATAACGTCAGACGATTACTCCAGAGCATATTTATGAGTGCGTCTGGGGATCCTTTCTCATCCCTCTCGCTGTATTTCTAGCTGTGCAGAGTCCCAGTCTGTCCCACTTTACCTGGACGTGAACACCTCCTCTTTCTTCACAGAGCTGAGCTTGGCACAGGTAGGATCTCAAACCCCTCCGACGACCAGCATTTGTAACCAGACATCTTTCTCTCAGTGAGGCCCTCTCATGAGCTCAGATCTAATACAGGAACATCAGAGAAGAATAGAGTAGTCATCGAGCTTTTAGTTGAAAGCATGTGATTGGTTGTTGTGGACATTACAGAGAATTTAGACCCGTTGGGCTCCGACATGTGACACACTAGAACTGGATTCTGGTGCCAACGCTCTCGCTTCTCATTTACTTTGTATAGTTGAACCTTTCGGGTGCCATGGCAGCCTCTGCACCAATCAAATATCACAGCTCCAAATGCCACGCCCACCTGTGGACGGTCCAAATCCGGCTTATGTGTCAAACATCTGCAGTGCAGATAAGCAGTGGTGCGCGTAAAGCATCTGACAGGCAGAGGTGTTATTAAAAGTGTCTGACTGCATCTTTAAAGCGTTCTCAATTTACACCCAAATATAAGTTAAAACAGGACCCAGCTTCAACCATTTCTTTCCTGTATGTCCTTCCTGTAATAGAGCGGCTCTTTAGGTAAAATAACGGCATAATTTACGTTTGAAATAAAAAACAAACAAACACTGGGATGCCAACTTAGGTGTGCAACTCTGCGGAGACAGACATTCTGTTTCACAGTGTAAATGTCAGCTCATAACTTTGAGTGAATTGTTTTTGTTTAACTAAATGATTCTCAGACAGTAAGACGGTGTTGTATTTTTCCTGTTGTCACAAACGTGGGACCTGGAGCCTCAGCTCTCACTTTGTGTCCTCAGGCGTCTCTGTGGGGTGTGACGGCCCTGTGGCTGGCGCAGTCGATCCTGGCCTTCCTGCGGCTCTACCACTCCCACAGCCAGCACATGGGCGGACCCTGGCTGCACCGGGACAAAGAGTTTCTGCTCGGACAGAGTCCCACCGAGAGCATCTCCTCCTCGTCTCCCCGTCCCCCAGCAACTCCCACCATCTTCATCTGACCGAACAAAAGTCCCCACGCTTAACTCCACTTTGACATTCAAAACCTCAATTTTCTCACCCATGACTTCTGATGGTGTCAGTCTGCATGTGGTCCTTTTTACAGAACTTCTTTATGAGAGCCCGAACAACAAATGGTATTTATTATCTGTCCGCCAAAGATGCTGGAAGCAGAGCAGTCATCCTTTCAGGAAATTCTGATTTTAGATACGCTCAGTATCCTAACGTTTGAATCTGAATATGAGAGGGATTAAGCTCACCTCTATCATAGACCAAAAGGGATTTTATAGCATATATCTGAATTAATCAGATTATCTGTAGATGTCGCCAATGATCTGGTAACTAAATGGTACTTAGTTATGTTTGTTTTGCCAGTTTACAACTTTATTTTTAACATGCTTTATTCATTCATGCTACCCATGACAGTGAAAGCTACCAGGTGGTTTCTTTTCATTTTACTGCAGCCTGCTGTGAACATATTTAAGATGCATGTTTGTTTACATTTCTCCTGGAATCCTGCATTTTGCACAGTCCTTTTCCTCATCAGTGAGAAAGTGGATATTTAGTTTTTTCTGAGTATTAAATTCAGATGAACGCTGACATATATTTCTTGTGAAGTGTGAGCCGGCGAGCTGGATGTTCTGTTGGACACGAGGGGGAAAAAAAACACCACCAGCCTTCTCTGGCCTTGTGACGATTTCCATTATGATGCTGTTTGTGTGGACACAGCCGCTTTCATGATGTCAGTGTAGCGGTCAGAGCCAGCCCGATTGATCAGCGTTGAGTTCAATTGGCAGCTGTTTGTTGGGTGATATGTGAGTTCTAACACTAAGAGATTTCTATGGAGGAAACAATTAAAAATGTCTCCTTTATTTCTGCTGTTGCCATTGACCAAAGCGGCTGTAATGACACACATACTGCGGAGCAGGAAATCTGAAGGAAGCAGAGAAGAGACGGTTGTGCCAGCTTGAACTAATTATGACGTTTTAAATTATTTTGTACTGTTTTACGTGTTTGTGTTTATTCACTTATGTTTTTGTATTTTTCTTGTTTTCAAATAAACCACTTCCATAAAACCTGAAATTTGTTCTAACTCAAAGGAACCCCACATACATGTTCTTCTAAACCTGATCAAGTTTCAAGGTGAGTATTTTCACCTCATTAAAAAGAATAATTTTTTAAAGCGCATGACCCAGTGTTCAGTTTTCTACCACAGAAAAGCAGGCCGTGGCGTTTTCGAGGTCTAATTTTCTACGATGCATGTACTTTGAGATAAAACTTTTTCAACTTCCTGAATAACAAATCTTGCTTGGGGTCAAATTTAAAAACATTTACACTAAAGGTGCAGTGACATTCCCTGACGATAGATGGCAGTAAAGAATCATGTTCCATATAGAATAAAGAAGAAGAAATAAAGAGCCAATCACAAACCAGGGCACCAGATTAAATATTTTTCGAGTCAGGTAGTCGCATTTTGAGTTTGTACGGTCTTACATTTTATTTTAAAAGGAGACATTCATCATAAGACAACCAGTTTCCCGTGGCCGCTGTAAGAATGAAGCTAACGGACATCAAAAAGTTAAAAGTGGCCGAGCTGCGGATCAGACTCACAGAACTGGGGCTGGACAGCAGAGGACTAAAGGCTCAGCTGGTGGACAGGCTGTGGTCCATATCACAGCCAGGGCAGCAGGAGGAAGAGGCCAAACTAAACAACGACAGCTCGCCGGTGTTGTGCGAAAAAGTGAATGTTTGCGAGAATCTGATTAAGCTCGCGGGAGCGCGCACCGCAGCCCGCTGAGCGATACCGTAAACCTGCTTTTCTCTGGATTAAACGGTCAGGACATGCAGATACACACAGTTGCATTATAATATAGGCCTAATTAAATTATAATATAGGCCTAATTAAAGATTCGAAAGCTTAACGTTTGTCACATAACGGCAGTTACGTGACAGACATGTTTCTATACTCGGTCTGATGACTTTGTGTAGCCCTGACATTGGAGACTACACTACAATAAATATGATTTACTGGAGGGTTTTCAATAAAGATATGATAACTTTTGCAACGATCCTCGTGACTCTGCATTGTTTTTTATCTGATCTGGCCGTATATAGCACGAGTTTCCCATGTTTCTATTTGTTTTGCAGTTTTCAATCGGTTTTCACCTGTCAAAAATTGATTGAAAGCACAGTATAGTCACTCAAAGGTTATTTCTACCTAAATATGACTAGATTTCCTTCAGGAGATGCATGATTTAAAGATCTGAGCTCACAAAACAGCTTGGAACTCTTTTAAAGGACCATTACAACACAAAATAGCCATTTTGACTTGCAAAAAATGTATTAAAGCCCAAATACTGTTATTCAAAGGTCATATCTGCCCAAATATGTCTTGATTTCATTCAGAAGCATCCTATTTAAAATAGAACAAGTCATTTTTAGGCAAAAATCACCTTCCTCATTTGGCCTTTAATCAATTTCTAGCAGGGTGTTTTGACCTCAGCCGACTTGCTAGAAACTGATTAAAGCCCAAATACTGTCATTCAAAGGGGATATCTTCCCAAATATGACTTGATTTCATTCAAAAGCATCTTATTTTAAATAGATCAAGTCGTTTTTAGGCAAAAATCACCTTTCTTCAACCACATTTGGCCTTTAATCAATTTCTAGCAGGGCGTTTTGACCAGCCGACTTTTTCAACTTCCTGAATAACAAATCTTGCTTGGGGTCAAATTTAAAAACATTTACACTAAAGGTGCAGTGACATTCCCTGACGATAGATGGCAGTAAAGAATCATGTTCCATATAGAATAAAGAAGAAGAAATAAAGAGCCAATCACAAACCAGGGCACCAGATTAAATATTTTTCGAGTCAGGTAGTCGCATTTTGAGTTTGTACGGACTTACATTTTATTTTAAAAGGAGACATTCATCATAAGACAACCAGTTTCCCGTGGCCGCCGTAAGAATGAAGCTAACGGACATCAAAAAGTTAAAAGTGGCCGAGCTGCGGATCAGACTCACAGAACTGGGGCTGGACAGCAGAGGACTAAAGGCTCAGCTGGTGGACAGGCTGTGGTCCATATCACAGCCAGGGCAGCAGGAGGAAGAGGCCAAACTAAACAACGACAGCTCGCCGGAACCGCCGGAGCCAGCGGACATCCCTGCTCCGTCCTCGTCGCCGCCGACAGAAGCTGGTGTTACTGCGCCGCATAAAGTAGACCGTGGCAGAGGGTGCACGGACGCGGGCACGCAGACGGAGCCGGACCCCGGTCAGCCTGCTCCACAGCCGGAACCCGAGTGTGTTCCTGGGCGTGAGGCGGCATGTCAAGCCGGGACAGGAGGGCCTGGAGAGGACAGAAGTGCTGATCTGTCAGAGGACACGAGGAGAGGAAGGGCTTTCTACGAGTTCAAAGAGGAGATCAAATACAAAAGGTGAAATAGTTATAGGGGAGACATGACACGCGCACACAAAAGGACCCTACACAACTGCATGCACAGCACCAGTGTGGGCATGAGTTATTCCTAAAGGTGGCATTAAAGGAGTGTATGAGGTTAGATATGGACCACAGCGTTTGTCCCTTTTGAAAGAAAATTGGAAAAAACATACTTAGCATTTATTTTTTTATTTTTAACACAGTTTTGTTTTGTTTACCAATATCAAAACAATACTTTCAATTCAGTTTTTTTCTTACAGGGACACATATTATGACCCTGAATTAACTCCAGAGGATGCACTTTCAAAATTCTGCATTTCAGACTCTTTTTATGAGTAATAATAATTTTTATCTACAATAACATGACATGTTTCATTTATTGAGGGCAGTTTCCAGAAAGCTGCTGCATATTTACCTCACAGAGGTAAAATGTGAAATTGCACAAAAGTGAGGCTTAAGTGGTTGTCATCGCAAAAATAAGGGAATAATGTTTATTAATCAACGCTGGCCAGTTTTGGACTCAAAGAGAAAAAAAAAGACTTGTGTGCATCTCTTTTGTGATCCAGAGCCAAATCACCAGGTCCTCCACAGGAGAGTTGTGAGGCAGAGGATCATGACGAAGATAAAGTCAGATTAGATCCATGTAAGTTTGTAATGTATTTCTGTTTGGGGTTTTATCTGGGAAAAAAAAAAAATTATGTCCCCACCCTGCTATTGGTTATTCCACAGATGGCTGCCACCTCCACTTTCAGGTGGGTCCAGATGGATCCTGCGGGCAGCCTCGGTTCTGGGATCGGTTCCCTCTGCTGTGGGCGGGCTGTCGGCTCACTCATGGGGTGCTGCAGGGCAGGGTGGGCTTTGAGGTCAGACTGGAGAGGAAGTTGCTGAGTGAACAACCAGAAGACCAGGAGGTCAGGCAGCTGTACGGTTTGAGAGTCGGCTGGTCTGTGGCCGATGCCTCTCTGCTGCTGGGTGAGGATGATCATATCGACATTTGTAAACGATATCCTTGATAAACATCTTTTTAATGGAGGCATGTTGGGTTTCCTACCAGGTGAGGATGAACTGTCTTTTGCTTATGATGGATGTGGTAAAAAGGTCTCGGGTGGAGCTGAAGATGTCTTTGGGGAGCCTTTCTCTGAGGGGGACATCATCGGCTGTTACGCTGTGAGCTGCCCTTTTTTTCTCCTTGCTGTATTCTTGAGTGGACTTTACTCTGATGTCCATGCTGTGTGCTCCATGTTTGCAGTCCTTCTCTCCAGACGGGGAAGCTGAGCTCTCTTTCCATAAGAACGGCCGTTCCATGGGTGCAGCCTTTTCCCTGAGGTCCTCTGTGCTGCTGGGTCGTGCTCTGTTCCCTCACGTCCTCTGCAGGAGCTGTTCGGTCCGGCTGATTCTGGACCCAAATGCCCCCCCGTGGCACCCCAGCCCCCCTGGGTTCACGCCACTGGCAGCTGTCCCTGCTGGACAGACTGTTCGCTCCCCGTCAGGTCCTACCCCCAGAGCACAGAGGGAGGTGAGATGTTGAGGTGAACGCCATTAATGCCAGCAGTCCGCGAACTATAAGATCTGACTGGAAAAGTCTCTTAAAATTGAGATAAATCAGTCTGAGGGCAAAGCTGTGGACTCGCTGATGATTATGACCAGAGCCACGCCTCAGAAAGTGCCGTTCTTAAACATTTCATCGGTCTGTTCCTCCAGGTAGTAATGATGGTGGGTCTTCCTGGTTCTGGAAAGACGCTCTGGGCTCGTACTCACATGAAACAGCACTCGGAGAGACGGTACAGCCTGCTGGGAACTGAGGAGCTGCTGGCATGTATGATTGTTAGTCAAAGCTTCAGGTTCTCTCAAGTTACACATTCACTGTCAAATATGATGATCCCCCTGTGCCCAGCTGGTCTGAAAGGTGTGTGTGTGTCTGTGTGTGTGTAGAGTGGTGGTCAGAGGGACCACCAGCTCCAGCAGGCCTCTCAGTGTCTGACCGATCTGATAAAAATAGCTGCCCAGACTCCAGGGAACTACATCCTTGATCAGGTAACTTAGTCCAGACATAAAATCTGAGGTTATTAGATCTGAGGTTTATTTGAACCGGTTAGTTTAACTCGTGTCTGTTTGCAGTGTAACGTGCTCTTCTCCGCCCGCCGTCACAAACTGCAGCTGTTTGCGGGCTTCAGGCGCCGGGTGGTGGTGGTCTTCCCCTCGGCAGATGAGTGGAAAAGGCGACTATCGCAGCACCGGAAGAACGACGAGGAGCACGTCCCAGAGACCGCCCTGCTCAAACTCCAAGGTCTCACAGGCTCAGAGTTTTTAGAAGACGTTTGTGTCTCGCTGAATGATCAGATGAAGCATCGGGAACACTGAAAATGTAGACAAGCTGCTCTACTTTAACCGTCAGTGCTCTCAGGGTTATGGCTGATGAATGCGTGTAATACACAGCGTTGTGTGCCAGGATAGATGGTACCTTTAAAAAGCCTAAAAAAAAGTACATTGAATTTTGCTTTCATAAAAAGTCTTACATCTTTCCCTTTGACAGGTCTATTTTCGTTATTAGCTTCATATTCTGCTGTTACTTGCAGCTAGTAGGAGCTGTTATATTGTTTTGAGAAAAGCCTCAAACTACATAAGCTGATTATGGTTAATATATTCCATTAAATCATTAGTACTTGTCATAGAAGGACAGCTGAGGTGGGCTCCCCCCCCCGAACTGGAATAAGTGGGTTTAGAAAATGAATGGATTTTGTGTGTATCCATCCATTTGAATTCTCTTTACTTTTTCAAAAATACCAAAAGCTTGTTTCCCTCCAACTCCAAACGTTATTTGGACTTTGAGAAGACACAAAGCGGCATCCTGAAAGGTGGGAGCTCAGGGAACTCCCACCTGCTGCTAATAGTCGGTCAGTCCCCGGAACAGCTGACAGAGCGTGGCTCCTGCTGCCAGCTCCATCGACAGATTTAGACTCATTAGAGCAGCTCTTTGTTCCGAGTGGAGGTGTTTTGGGGATGTACTACAAACAGAAAAGAGAGATTATGTCTATGTACCCGGTTGTAGGAGTTTCTTTGGGACAGAGATTTCTAGGCACGCTGAATCTGGTTTTTGTTTCTTCTGTCCAGTCAGCTGCAGCCTGCCGGAACCTCAGTCCGACCTGCTGGAGGAGTTGCTGTTTGTCGAGCTGCCAGCGGAACGGGCCGAAGCTCTGCTGGAGGAGTACAAAGAAGCAGCTCGCAGACTGCTCCCCCCCGTCCCCAAACCAGAGAAGAAGAAACCCAGACCGTACAGGAAAAGACCCCACCCTCACGGCCCTCCGCTCTCACATCGCGTCCCGTGGACGGGGCTTCGCGGTCAGCAAGAGAAACGATGGATGCGATTTCCGTTGCCCGTTTTTAAAAGTGCTTGCTAACACGGGTGTGTCGTTGCAGGATGGAACATGCACACGTGGAACCATCAGCAGAGCTGAAGTCCAGCTCCGTCCGGACGGCAGCATTACTCATCAGTTAACCAGGAGACTGAACTCTGGCCACACCAGCACGGCGCGGAAACCCGCTTCAGCCAACAGAAGATCACCACTCACCGTCTTTTAATGATTTTATTTTTATTCAAAATATTTTTTAACTTCTCATTGGACAGTATTCAAAGTATGGAAAACAAACAGAGTCTAATCACTGTTTGTCAGCGAGCTCTTCTAGGGACTAACTCGGCTCTGCTCTTATGGATTCTCGTGGGTCAGTTGGCTGCCGGCGCTGCGTCCGGCTTCACCATCTGATAAAGCAGCACGGCTCCTTTGGCTGAAGGACACAGCTCCGACCACAGAGGGCTGCTTCTGTTCAGCAGCAGGGCCTCCTGCGACAGAAGAATTCAGCACATTAGATGCTTCAAACGATGGATTGCATACAACTTTATAACTTTTCTCTTAAAGCCCAAAGCAGGATGCTCACTGCACTGAGGACGTGCACACCTCAGAACAAGGGTGCACTCTACTGACCGTTCTGCTGAGGAACACCACGTCCGTGGACTCGTTGGCTTCTGCTCCTCCTTTCCAGTAAAGCTTTCTAACGTCATCGGAGGTCAGGGAGCAACTGAGGGCACACAGATTTAAATAGTCTTTACTGAAACCAGATGTTATTACTGCTTCTGAGCTGCTCGACACAGAGGTTAGTGGCCATTTTACTGGCCACCCCAGAACCTTAGCCTTAAATAAAAATGACTGACAATTCAATCTAACTCATCTATAACAGGTTGATGCTGAATCTTGCCCATTTTTTTCCCTTTTTTTGCTCGTTCTTTTTGGGAAGCATTCAGGAAATGAACGTGAATGAACGTCCACCATTGGACTGAGCTACAGCTTCTCTGTCTTATTCTCTGCATACCCAAACAAGAGAACATAAAGTTTGTGAGTTTTTATAAAAAGTAAAGTGTGCTATTCTGGTTTTGTGAGTTTGGTCTTTGCAGGATTCCGGTCCAACTAGCAGTTCAATGCATTTGTAAACACACTATCTGCCTGAGGTTGAAATTGGACTTCAGTTAGTTTCTGGGATTAATAAAACATCCAAGGACTTGTATACCTGACAAAGAACTCGGCACTTGGTCTCCCTGCACTCGTGTGGTTCAGGGCGACGCCCATCAGGACCGGTTCTCCAAGGGCGCTCATGGGCACATTCACCTGGTGATGAGATAAGTTTCACCTAAAAATGTTTGTCAAATCTCTACAATCCAATTAGCACTACAGCTTGTTATTTCAATTTAGACTGTGCCACAAGTCACTTTGCCTTTAAACAACTCTCAACATCAGAATATTCTGGAGAACAGGATAATCCCTGAGCTGCACAGGGAGCAAAAGGAGAAGCTATGAGTAACTGTGAGTACTTTTTTACATCAATATTTGAGGCATTAAAAGAAAAAGACATATTGCTAAAGTGTAAATTTTGCCATTGTAAATACCACAGTGTCATGCAAAACTGGCTAGTAGGAGGTAGAAATCTGTGACCTTACAGACAACCCAATCTTCATTTCCCACGAAACGCCATTAAAGAGCCACACAAAGTAACGAGCTGCAGAGCCCTGGGACCTGTCCGGTAAAGCAGAGGGTGGATGGATGAGGAGGCGCCCACCTCGTCCCTGATCTCAGCGCACACGGAGCAGAACAGCTCCGACACCACGGCGTCCGGCCTCTGATGCATCATGACCACAGAGATCTGATCCTCCTTCACCGACTGACCCAGACTCTCACACACCACCTGTGGAGAGCAGCGACGGCGCCAATGAAAGGCGGGTTCTTCTGGAGGCTCTCGATTGGTTTACGTCACCTTGGGCTCCGGGTGGCCGCCGGGAATGTCCAGGAGCCCCCCAGCCTCGGCCACCTTCTGGCTCCTCCTGATGAAGACCACCTGAGCGTCTTGCGTGCACAGCACGGCGCCCACCCCCAGAGGCTGAGCGAGGAGCGCCAGGCCGTCGCCGAACTCCGCCTCCCCGCGCTGACGGAGCTCTGCCACCCCACGCGACCAGTTGGTTCCGAGGTAGTCCTTGTAGCAAGTGAGGCCCAGTCTCAGGGTGAGAAGCCTCCCGGGGTGTGAGAGGCGTTCAGCAGCAGGGCTCTTAAAGTCTCTGCAGTCACAGGCGGACGAAGCATGCAACAACACACTGGCTTCATGGTCTGTGACACACTCCGCGTTTCCCGTACAAACTACGCAGCCATTGCTGATGTAGGAACCTTTCTGAGCTGTGCAATCCTCCAGTTTTTGCTCATCCTGGTCCTCTGCGCTCTCCAGAGAGGGAACACAGGAGGGACAGGAGCGATGTGAAGGTTTTGGAGAGGCTAAGCAGAAGGAATGCAGTCTGAATTTGGCCCCATTGAAAAGCCAGGGCTCCTTGGAAAGCCGCTCGGTCCAAACCTCATCGATTTGACGCTCCAGAGCCGGATCTGTCCGCCTGTTGTAGCTGACAGGAAGCAATATAACACTTTTGAGGTTTGAGATATATATATATATATGTATATATATAATGTTCCAAGGCAACTTCAGACATAGACAGTTTCAGAACAAAAGAGGACCTGAATACCTTTCAGAAAGCTCCACCTGTACTTGAGACTTCAGCAACCCTCTCCAGTGTGCACAATGCAGCAGCAAAGACACCTCAGGGTCCATCACTGCCCTCTTGGATTATCATCAGAGCTGTCACTTTGTCATTTGATCCTCATTTAGGGCTTTAAGCTGTAAACATCACATTTAAAAAGAGGGGAAGTGAAAGTTGAAGGTGCCATAAAAGGTTAAGTAAATTGTGAGTCATTTGTAAAGGTCAGTCAGAGTATGTCCTATCACATTTCCATCCACTTATTACACTCCAACAGAAAGGCGAACACAGAGACAACAGCAGGTTGTTAAAATCTTGGTTAAATGAAAGTATCACTCTTTCGACAGCAAACAGCTGTTTCATCTAAGATCAACGCTCATTACATTTGTGACGTTCCTCAAAGGCAGGCATAACTTCCTGTTGCTCGTCAGCCTGAAAACCTACATTTTCACACGTGGCACATTTTAAAGAATGTATCTTTTCTAAAAATAAAAAAATACTATCAAAATCTTGCTTATCATCAGACAAGATTAGTAAATTCTGCTAAGTAAACTGGGATTAAACTAAATAAAAACACCTCTCACGGGACTTTTTCATCTCTAGTACTGATGGCATTATTGCATTATTTTGTACTTGCATTCATGTTATAGTTTTTGGACTGTATGGAAATAAACAGCTGATAAATTATGGATCGACAACTTCAAATGAAGGTGTGAAGCTCTAAGGAAAGAATAACGCATGTAATGTCCAGATAGAATTAAAATGGTATAACTGTACCACTTGGTTTTGTAGTCTGAACAACATTATATTTAAGTACCGAATCTGAAACTTGTATATTTGGACTTTTCTTACCTTTTCTCAGAACAAATACCTGTAAAACTGCACAGGGCAGTTGCTTCTTTCCTGGTTCTTTCCTGGAGTGTCAGAGTGAAAATGAGCTCGCTATCGCCACCTAGGGATCGAGTGGAGAACTGCAGCAACAGTGATGCTCCGAAGTAGTGTAAAAACAAATAAACACCCCTGTAATTGCATATCATAGCCCAAAATCCTTGTTAAATGCTTGAGTAAATCAATTTATTTTTTATTTTATCACGGTCTTAATATTGACCAGATACTGGTAGAGGGGCGTTTTGTTCTGTTTTGCATCAAGACACCGAAAATAATCTATAGCTTCCGGTAATATTTTCATAGAATTATCATGGTGTATATAGGTATGAAAGAAATATGATTTTGCCATTTAACTTTGCCCTGAATTAAACAAGTACAATACATTAGGATTTTGTGTGGGTTTAAAGTTTACGTTTTTCTTGTTGGAGAAAATCAAACGAAGATCAATTAATCAAAAAACGACTTTGCTTGTTTTTAACATATTTAAGCACTCTTTATCATGACTTGGTTCTCTTGGGCTCTGGGTGGCCGCCTCCTGGCTCCTCCTGAGGAACACCACCTCTCTCGTGTTTTTTTATTTATCCTTGTATAAATCATTACGAATAGTTTGTATGGTCTCTGTGTTTTTAAATCTATTTTAAATGAAGGATTAATTCTATTTCCGGTCTAGGTGTCGCCAGCTCGATGTGTTGTGCAGTTCCAGCGTTACGAAACTGAGTTCCCTCGGTATGTCACCTTTTCTCTCTTAAGTTTTGGGTTTATGGGGAGGATGCATTATGAGGCATGGTCATATTTTATATTTACACTTGACTGGGTGCCAGGAGCTGAATGAAAGAGTTCCTTGAAGTTAACTGGTGCATGGAAATGTTGTTAACACCCGGCTAGCTTTAGCTCGTCCGGTCAGGTAGCAGAACATACTGTTCCACCTGGAAACTCACCAAGTCTGTCCGCTTTTTGCCTAGTATATTGACATGTTATAAAACCATTAAGAAGCATCTGTGCACTACCCGTTTGTGCACTACTTACAACAAGTTAGGTGGCACTACTTTTAAGATAAAGCTAAGTTTCCTTACAGTGGACCAGCCCATAGCTAAAATTCAATTACACGGTGAAACTCTGAATGACAGATGTTTAGATGTTTTTTTTTTGTTAACCACACTTAACCAGACTTTGTTAAACAATTGTAATATTGAGTGTTGGTTTTTGACTGTGCTCACGTGTCTTGTGTTGTGGTTCTTAGTCACGTGTGGGCAGACAAGCGGACAGCTGCTGACTAAGACATTTTCAATGGGAACGCAGTGAAAGGTGAGAAAAGCCACAGCTGGATGCTTCCCAATACTCTGTCGGGCAGCAAACGAGATTTACTCTACAGCATGTTCAAACGGGATCAGAACTTTCAGGGACATGCTTTCTAAATTATCGCAAAGTGTTATTTAATGATACTTTCAAACCAGAATATATTTAAGTATCTATTATCAATGTACTTCTGTCATATTTTATTGATAAAACAGAAGCACATAAGAAGTTATCTACCACTCATCTGTGATATTATTTGCAGTTGTGTTAAAAAAACAAAAGGATGTGATCACGCTGTCTTGCCTTTATTCTTAAATGATTCCATGACTGGCTTTGGTGTCATTCTAATGTGTTTTTATCAGTTTTTTTTATATCTCTGTCATGGGATGTTTCTGCTCTTCATGTGCAGTATAGCAAATAAGTGCTGTTTTTAAGACTGGAAAAACAGAGTTTCTGAAATGTTTCCCCCCTTTCTGCATTGGCTGTGTTGCTCCTCGGTCAGCTGGGTGTTCTCTGTTTTTCACCGGCTGGAAACACATGATGTAGTCTCTTATATCGTGATTATCAAATATTTAAGTCCAGTCTCATAGAAACCAAACTGTATGCCGTCCCATTCTGCCGAGGACACTGGTCAAGAGTTCTTGTGCAGGTGATAGACTGTCCAGGTGCTTAATTTGTGCTTTTCCAAGTTCCTACTTTTGCATTCTGCCATGAATAGTTCATTGGTTCTCTTCAAAGATAGGTTTTTGACTGATTTGTGAATGGATTTCCCTGCCTACATTTCAAAACATCTCAGATTTGATTATATTCCCCCTCTGGGCAACTTCAACATGTGAACAAACTGAAAGATTTGTGTTTGTCCTACTCCTCAGATGTGTCTGTAAAGATGAATTTTCATCTACTAGCTGATGTTATCCTGTTTTTCCTGGTAGGTCAGTCTGAGAAGTACTCATCATGCAGTTGGAGGCTCAGCTGCGTTTGTGTCAGAGTTGCCTCTGGAGCTGTAAGGGTGGACTACGGATGCTGTCCCAGAGCTATGTGCACAGGTAGAGTTTTAATGTACATTTGCGTTTCTTTGTCTTTACAGTTTGGTCTTAACTACTGAAAACAACTGTGTGATTTTGCTTGTGTACTCTGTATTCGTACAGGTCTGAATGCCTGCTTGGTTTTGAGTTGTTTGCTTTATCACCACAGAAAACCGGTGAACTACTACGACCTACTGGGAGTCAAATCAGATGCATCAACCGAGGAAATAAAAAATGCATTTTTTGATAAATCCAAGAAGGTAGATTGTTTTCTTCTGATGAAAAAGTTGAAGTTTGTATGTATGTTCGATTAAAACACAAAGCCACAAGAGGGCAGCGTCTCGCTGGTAAACCTGTACTTGCTGACTGTTCCCACACTGGGCTCCCTGGCTGTTTGTTTTCATGTTGTGGCTACCAGAGCGATTTAGGATGGAGATGTGTATTTATATGGTGGTTCTGGTATAATTTGGGGATAAGACATCTAATTCTTTTGGGAGTAAAGAAAATAAAGCTGGCTTGTAAGTTCAAACCAAGCATGCATGACTACGTATGTGTCCCCTCCGTGGGTTTCCTCTCTTACTCTACCGCCTCGTCCGCAGCTTCACCCTGACAGCGACCCCTCCAACCCAGAGCTGCACAGCCAGTTTGTGAAGCTGAACGAAGCCTACCGAGTGCTGAGCAAAGAGCTGAGCAGGAAGGAGTACGACTTCAAAATCCAGCACCCCTACAGCGGGGGGGGAGTCTTCAGATCTACCTCAACTCAAGCCGCTTACAGAAGGTGAGGACGGCGGCCCAGCCAAAGGCTTGTGCCCTCCCTCGTCCTTCTTCATTTATCACTTCCTGTGGAAAACACACCTTGCTGATGCTCTTTACAATGTGTCCCAACATTGGTGCAGGCGGTAGCGGGCACTGGACATGACAGCCATTTTCCCCTCTTGTGTCACTTTCCCCCCTCAGCTCGGACACCCAGGAGGGCTTTCGCTACTGGGGACAGTTTCACCAGTCTCAGTCTCCAGAGATGACCGCAGAGCAGAGACAGGAGAGGAAGAAGAGGAACTTCCGGCTGGTGGCCTACTGCGTCATCGCCATGATGCTCAGCATCGGAGCCCACATGGTCTTCTTCAAGTAAAAGAAAACAAACATTTCCCACACAATACTTTTTGCATTTTTTTTTGTTCAAGTGTGTCAGCAAAAAAGGTGGAAACCTCTCCACAAAAGAGGTCCGATGGTGGTGAACTAATCCTGAAGCGGGATTGTTTCTTGCCAGTTCTGAGCTCACCGGGAGGTTTTTGGTGCTGCCCATTCACACCCAGATGGCACCCAGAGGGATTTCTGCAGACAATGCAGACTTCTGAGTCATGTGACTTGGCACAACTTCACCACTGGCCTCGGATTTGTTTCCACACAATGACTCTGTGCCACTTCTCTTTGTCAAAACTCACCTCTTTGTGATTTTTGCAGCTGTTTCAACAGCTGTCCAAACTCAAAGAGACCGAGCGCCTGCTGACAGCCGAGATTTAAGCTCCAACAGATATATCCTCTAATTGGAAGCGTGTCTCCAACTCTTTCAGGAAACTGGAAGAAGTTCACAATAACTTCATGGATGAGAAAGATCGAGTCATCACGGAGATCTACAATGACGCCAAAGAGAGAGCCAGGTGAGCCGGCACCCCCCCCCTTACACCACATAATGTTTATTCTTCTCTTTGACACGTATTGGGGAGTTGGTTCAGGCTTGGTAAAGCGTGTTGCTGGGACTGACAGCAGCTCTCCTGCGGTTTCACAGGGTCAACGGTTTTAAGAAACAGACCGAAATCCTGCGGCAGAAGCACGCCGAGTTCCAGGAGAGGTACAAAACACGCAACGGTGGAGACGACAAGTAGCCTCTGCGGCTGTCTCTGAGATAATGGGAGTTTCCAGCAGACGGAGGACGTGGAAGACGTTCTTTAAGGACTTGTAGTTTTATTTTGTTCTGTTTCCGACTTTCCCGCCCGTGTTTGACCTCAGATGTGATTCTGACACAGACCACGGGCGCTAAGCGGGGGAGTGTCATCCGGCCATACAGGTGTTGCCGACAGACCACGCTGAGCTGTAAATCACTGGGCTGGTCTGGGGAACTATTTATGGTCGATACTTTATTTGAAGTGTCTCGAGTGTCTGCAGGGTCCAGGTGCAGCTTGCGCACATACTGTTTGTACAACGGAGCCACAGTGAGCACTCTAAAATAGGAACTCAGTTCTTTTCATGCGTCCGGCCTCAGTTCTGTGGCGTACGGCGGGCAGAGCCAGCAGCCTTTTAGTAGAAGATGAGAGCTGATTACAATGAGAGAACACCAGTACGTTCTAAAAGAAGGTGACCGGTGTCCTTGAGGGCCCCCGATCAGGTCTGACGAGCATCAGGCTGTTCGGGGAGAAGAGGCGTGAAAAAGGAAGTATCTGCTGAAGTACCCTGTTTGCACATTTCTTTCATTTTGGACTCAGCAGGAAGTCTGCTTCTTAATGCACAATTTTCTGTTTGTGTAAACAGAAACCACAAATTCCCAATATTATGACTTGAGAAAGTGCCACTGGTTAAATTATTGATGGCCAATCTGTTATTAGAATAATAGGAATGTAAAAATATGAAAAGTAATGCAAAGAAGCAACACCGAAACGCGTGTTAATGATGGTTTTCTGAATGTCCAGAGCCAACATTTACCATTTTGCCTGTCTGTTTTTAGGTTTTTGAGGTTTTAGTGTTGTTTATCTGTCATTGAATGCCTTATGTATTCCCTCGAGGGACGCAAGAGTGGAACGATTAAAAGATCAACTTTTTCTCATCGGTCTTCACTTCCTGTTTGCTCTGTCTGTAAGCTCCAGGCGGCTTCCTATTTTACCGTTTTGCTCTCGTCCTCCTGAAGTGAAACTCATTTCCCCTGCTCAGCAGAGATAACAGGAGGCTCAGACCTCCAGCGGCACACAGCAGCCTTTTAATGAGCAACTGCGCTCAGCTTTCCGTTTGGTTGTTATTAGATAATTATTTATCTGCTCTGCGTCAGAATCCAGAGCCGTTTTCCATCCCGTCTTTGGCGAAAGAAGCCAACAAACCTCTGTAACGAAATATCTGTAAACGACAGAGTTGAAACCTGTGCGAACAGATCAGCCAGTGGTAATGATGCATCTGCATAACTTCCAACTACTTGTGACCCAGAAGGGAGGCTTGTTCTGGAGCGCTCAAAATGGGGCTGTGACCTGTGTTTGAAGAGGAGATAGGACCGTTTTCCTCGACTGCCTTCGTTCCACCGGCGGCCCCTGCCCCGAGACATCAGCGGGAGATAACGTACTGTGTCCCCGCATCGCTCACAGACACCCTCGCCCTCATGTGGCGTGTGAGTGCCCTGTCATAACCCAAACACGCCATAATGACTGAGATTGTGGTGTCGGCGTGCCTCCACACACACACACACACACACACACACACAAGCAGACACACACACGCAGACACACACACACATAATAATGAAAGAAGTGGCTGGTGGAGAGAAAGAAGCAGCTATGAATACAGTTTTAATTGTCTTTTATGTTTAGCATAATGAGATGTGGGGATAGCTGTCAATCAAATGCTGGAATAAAGCCCCGACATGCACATCCTCTGTTTTTTGTTCCACTGACAATAAAACACCACATTGAAAAGGCAAATATTTGGCTTCAGTCTGACAAACAGATGCGATCCTTCGGTAGGAAAAGGGCCAAATCCTTCACCAGCAGTGCTGTTACTGGAAGGAGAAAATAGCTGTAAGAGAATAGTTTAACTCAAAATCTGAACCACTGATGGGGAAAAGTATTCCGGATGCTGTAGCTAGGTCATAGAGAGTAATTAATGCAAATACATCAGCTCATCTGCTGAAATTAACATTTTCCTGTTAGATAGCTTCACCATAAACAACATGCTGTCAATTTGTCATGAATCGTATTTTATTTTAAGTGTGTAATAACTGGACTGTTTGTTGACATTTTTCTTTTTCTCATCAGATATTTAGATAAAAAAGATTTGAAGGATTGTGGTGCCAAAATTCTGTCTAAAACGCCCCATTTTGAAAATCATCAAACAAGCAGAGCAGTAAAGATTCTTTTATTTGGTCTAAAGTTTATATTTATAGAAATTTAAAATTTTATTGAAGCATGACAGAGTGAGCATGTTTAACATCTTTATTATAGCTTACTAATATCTTTTCAGGAAGCATTCTGAGAAATTAGGGGCCCGTAAAATTAAGATTAGTTTTGCAACCTAGGATGAAGGTTGAAAAGGTTTCACAAACTTAAACCACTGTAATCTGCAAAAAACAGTCATATAAAGAGAAGGAGAAAACACATCTAAATGAGGATGAATGCCCTTGTTGATTGACACACATATAGCATCCAAAGCACGTGGGAAAAGGAGAAGATTCTCATCCCAGCGTAGCTCCATCTTCTATGCACAGTTTTCCATAAATGAAAGATCTCAAAACAGAAAGAAAATGTGTTGTGGGCCATGGAGAAAAATATTAATTAGAAAATTATCCAAACAATCGTCAGTTTTCCTTTCTTTTTTTTCATATTCAAATAACAAGATCTAACAAAGAAACACTCAACATGTGCTGGTCTTCCATGTCTGCCCCTCAGGGGGACCCAGACCCATCTTAAAAGAAGAGAATACTCAGGAGGCACGACCTCCTAGTCCTCAGAGGACAGCACGACCCACTTGCATTGGGGGCCCCTGGAGGCCCCTGACCCTCCCCACCCCCACCCCCACCACCCCCCCTCTCCATGGGACCAATAGAGACGCTGCACCTGTATCCAGTGCGCCTGTCCCGTTCGGCGAAAGTTGGCAGCGCAATAGTTCCGCTGCATGCGTCTCAAGGGCGAAAGGAAAGGAGGAAACCGATCACAATAACAAATGAAGACTACCTTTTCCTCCAGACTCTGTGTGTCTGTGTGTGGCTGAGAGCGGGCTTCCCCTCTGCGGCCGCTGCACGGTCGTGTCAGCGGAGGACCGATTTCGGGGTTTTATTTATAAGGAGGCTTCCAAAAAAAAAAAAACCTGGGAAGATGCGCCTGGAGGGGAAACGTCACATTTTCAGTTGGAGCGACAGTGTGGTGAGAGCGTGACCGAGCCGAGGAGCGGAATCTGAGGCGCCTCCCGCCCGGACAATGCGCCAGAGCCGCGGATCCCCGCCGGAGCAGCGTCCACAGGACGGGCTGATGACGGGATGTGGGCTTTGTCGTTCTCTATTTCTCAGACGCACGCGACTATTTGATCGCGCCACGTTTCAGCGGGAATTTGTATGATCGTTCTGTCACGCCACGCCGGCTGGACACCCCCCCCCCCCCCCACCCTCACAACCCCTCCACCCCACCTCTAAAAAAACCGGCATCACTGGATCAGGACCGAGGCTGCCCATAATAATAACATTTTTTTACTTATACAAGTTTCTGGGGGAACTAAAAGGAAGGGTGCCAGTGTTATACATGAAATATAACCTACAGGCATCTTCTCTCAGTTTTTTTCTAACTTAATGTGGGCAACCTTTATTCTCAGACAGCTGAGTTCAGTTGTTTTGTTTTTCTAACTGGCTTTCGGTTATGTTTAAATACTAATTCAGGCTCAAATGCATTCAAGCGAAGTTAACAGACCAACATCCATAATGCCTCCTTGGGAGCCCTTTCAAGGGAGGGAGACTGGAGAATGAAAGCTGGATATTCGCGTCTTTAATCGGACACAGCGGCGAAGGAAGGAGGACAAGCCACCTTCGGGATTTTTTTGGATTGCTCCAAAAAATACTTTTTTCCGTGTCCCTTGGAGTCCTGCACAATGGGGATTATGCTTCAAGTTATTCTAGGAATGTTTCAATTCCTGCTGCTCACCAGAATACCGACGTCCCATTCCAAGGTATGTATGTCTGAACGGTTTGACCCCAGAAGGGTGAAGTTTGAGGCGTCATTTAGGCCCCGTTTTACAGGTCTTCCATCTGTGGGCTCTCTTGAGCGTGTATTCCTAGTTACCCCAGAGGTCAATGACACCTGTCACCTCATGCCCTGCAAGACAAAACACAATAAACCTTTAGGGTCTGAGGCAGTTCATCTAAAGCTCTGTCATTATCAGCCAGAGCTATAAAGCTTTATCACCTCTTCCATGTGGTATTTTGCTCTAAATCTGACAGCACATAAGTGGATTTTCTAAGCATTTGCACAGGAACTGGCCATCTATATGAGCGGTTGATATGTTGCCAGGTTGTTGCAAATCCTCCACAGCCTTTGCTTTGTCTCTTTTGTTAGAGCGTCATTCATAAAATGTTCTCTCAGACTCTGTATCCATCAGGGGATGGAAGGTATGGGGGAAGGTGTGGGTCACGTAGAACAGACACCGATAAATCAACACAGACTTTAAGTGAGTGGTCCGGTGCTGCTGGATGTGTGCTTTATCTCTGTGCTTTTAATTGGAGGTAGGTGAAAAGATGCCTCTGTTTGGTGTTGCCTAAAGACTGGGAACACAGTGAGCAGCCAAGTCTCCCTGGCTTGGTCTAAAAGTAACAAATCGGCCTGCCAATTACCTCTAAAGCTCACTTATTAACATACTGAGCTGTGTAAAAACGGGTGCTTGGTTTTAGAGCTATGCTGATTATTCAGCTGACGTTTACTGTGCCGCAACCCCGAGACTGTCATCAAAGATTGAACGGCTTGTAGGGAACAGTATACACAAATAACCTTATTTTACAAGAGCGAGGGGGACCATTGGTAATTTGATTTATTGACGGTGGTGCAAAGGAGTTTCAAGAAGGAGTTATCTGGAGCTGTCTTTGTTTAATAAATGACCCAAGACCAAATATCAGTCAGTTGGCTGTTAGATTAACCGCCTCGTGATATCAGCAGCTCAAAACTACTTTGCATTCAGATGTTTTTTATCATCAATAAGTTTTCCTAGCTTGATTTATCACTATTGATTGCGCTGATATGGCAATCTGTGTGATTTATGTGCTCGCTTCCACACACACGCATGCAGAGACCTGCGGGCTCTGTTTTCTTATTTACGTCTGGGGACTTCTATCAGGAACAGGCAGTGCTCGGAGGCGGTGTGAGACTCGGTGCTGCTCTTTACTGTATCTTTCAGTCATTTATCATCCCAGACGCTACACGGCACACAGGAGCGTGCACCAGAAAGCCTTTTCACCTTCACACCTCCATTACACGAGACTCCGCTTTCACGCAGCGGGATTCGTTGACAGCTTATTTGAAAAAGGGGTCACCTTCTTGTCTCGTGGCGATGAGGTTCAGTGTAACAGAGCTGATGTTGAGCTCCAGGGAGACGTCTCTCTCTCTCTTCACGCATGCACACACACACACTACCCCATCTGTATATTGAGCTCAGGGAGTGGCTGGAAGTTCGATGGGTTTGACTGTTGACAGATAGCGCTGCCAGTGCAGATGGCTCTGGGCTGGCACTCAGGAGAGTGTGTGTCTGTGTGTGTGCGTGCCAGATACGGCTGCCAAAAGGAGCTAATCTTAGACTTTCTTCACAGACTGATACAGAGAAGACACACTAGTTTCGCATCAAACCAGACACAAAATGGCTCCAGTCCTGGATGAACTCAGTGGTGTTGATTCAATGTGGGCCAAACCTGTTTGTGTGTGTGTGAAAGGGGGTGGAGCAGTTAAAAGCGGGGGGGGGGGGGGGGGGGGGGGAAAAGAAAGGGGGGGGGGGGGGGGGGCAACTGGACAAAGTCTACATTCCCTAACAAGTGGCCTTGGTCTTCGTGCACATGTACACTCAAAGTCAGAGCTTTATAATCCCATTCGTCTTTCTGTGTGCTTTTTATTAGAGGGTCTACTAAAGTTCCTTGTGTCGAAATTATTAATATGGCATCACAATGAAATCATCTCCAAAAAGACTGACACAGTGATAAAATGTTTAAAAAACAACAACCAAATGCTGTGTACTTTGAACATCTTATAGCTACGTAGGTAGATCTGAAATCCATGATCTGTGAACAGCTTTTGATTTCCCTTCCATCCACTGATGGAAGGGAAATCTCCCATGAAGAAACGCTGAAGCATCTTGAAATTCCATCTGAAGAAAACGGGACCTCTGTTGGTCAAAAGAAAAACTGCATTTGGAGTGTAAAAACGATTCCATTAAGGTAACTTTTTCTTCGTAAGGAGAGCAGATTGTAGACTTTTCTATGGTTTCTTTTCAATCCAAACCAAATGATGTCATCTGGTGAACACATAAAAAAATTCCATAATTTACAAAGCGCGAAAGCGACCAGTCAAAAGACTGCATAAAGAGTGTATTTTAGTCCCAACCATCATTGTGTTCTTACTCTAAATGAAATAAGATGGGTAAACTGTTGGCCAACATGTTGCTGAAATCAGTGCGAAGCCTGTTAGCAGTAAAAATAAAATGTAGCCACACTGCCGAAGATGAATCCACTTGCTGTGCCCTGTGCTGCCGAACCTTTTTTTAAAAATGACATTCATTGGATAAATATGACCCCATAAAAGGATTAATCACCATTTCAGTATTCTAACTCGTTTGGTTAGTTTTCCAAACTCAAATGGACAGGCACTCCCTAAGTGCTATGAAATTATTCTCATGAACTGTTCAATAATAAAATTTATATTTGTAAAAAAGTTATTATTTACACGAAATAATGTGTTGAAAGCAACTATTTCAGGTCATTTATTGTGGTCAAAAACCAAATAGCTCAATGATTTAAAAAGGTGGTAATCTTACATCGATTTTTTGTAAAATGGAAAGGAGTGAAAATTAGGATTTCTGTCCTTGAAATGGACTATTAAGTGTATGAAGGTTGAAATTCAGTTTGAGAGACTGTGAGAAATCCACCACCACATGACTGGATCTGAAAGTAGGAATCAAAGTACAACAAACATTTCACTATGTGTTGACTATTGAGTAACACAACTGTGCTCAAAATATCTACATTTAAACCGATCGGTGCCTCGAATGTAGCAGGCAAAAGACTCCAGCCTCTCCCTCCAGCGATCCCAACGGGGCTGGAGATACGGTTGCAATCTGATCATGCAAGCAGGCAATTTTTCACTTTCAGTGGGCCAGCCGACCACATCCATTCAGGACGTGTGTTTGATTTGAAGCCAGAAATGGAGCTTCGTGTCTAATGTAGCCGTCACACCTGCTCTCACCCTCTTTCAAGTTCATCTGAATATCAAAGTTCAGAGGTTTTGTTTTCTTTCTGTTATCTACCAGCAGGCTTTATGGAGCCCGTCCTGTTCTGATCCCAGGTGTCAAATATGGTGGTGTTCATTAACGGGAAATACTTTGATCTATTGGTCTGTTTCAGCAGTTGGTGGGTTTTACAACAGCGACAAATAGGAGGCGGCAGATAATAAAACGAGCCTCACTGCAGCTATATGATGGTTTACTTCAGTTCTAACTCATGACTGAAGGATTAACCGCCAATAAATGACCAACCTTTGCTTTAAATCTGATATCAAAACTGGACAAAACTGTATTTCTTCTGCTTTTCTTCATCGATCTGAATGCTCTCTGTCAGGCTAAATGTTTTCTGGAGACCCTCTGCCATGCAGGCTTTTTATATGAATTTTCACAATTCTCGTTGACTTTTTATCCAGCTTGCTCACTGGCGGCCAGCGGATTCCCCCAAATCCAGGGAAGGTCGAGAAGGTAGGCTCCAGAAGCTTCTGCTAAGTCCCCCCCCACCACCACCACCACCACTGGGAGCTGAAAGAGTCCAGCTGAAGCCCACCCTTTGTGCTTTGGTCCACCAGTGCGGCGGTGGCTGGAGGTGTACTCCCGCAGCGGCTGCCAGCCCCGGGACACGCTGGTGGAGGTCTGGCGGGAGTTGCCGGGGGAGACCCACCACCTCTTCATCCCGTCGTGTGTGTCGGTGCGGCGCTGCGGCGGCTGCTGTCCTGACGAGGCCTTGGAGTGTGTGCCCCTGCTCACACACACAATCACCATGGAGGTACACACACACACACACATACAGATAATCCCCCCTGTGCTGTGGTGAATGATAAATGTGGAGTGTGTTCTTCTGCTCGGTGTGCAGCTGATGAGAACGTCCTTCATGAAGCACGAGCTCATTGAGCTGCCCTTCGTAGAGCACAGCCAGTGCGAGTGCAGGTATGAGAAACACACCCCGGGTGTACTGAGACATGTGCCTACTTTCCACTGACCTCATTGATCTTTTGTCCGCATGCAGGTTAAAAGAAGGATTCCAGTCCACACCTACCACAAGGTAAACCGCACATCTTCTTTTATTCGTCCTTTAACCTTCCAGCTGTGGTTTGGATGTCGGAAAGACCTTCTTTTCCACTGTTTTCTAATGATATTTGCAACCCCTGCATCCAATCTCATACACAAACTCCA
This sequence comes from Menidia menidia, assembly GCA_907169785.1. Taxonomy (NCBI): domain Eukaryota; kingdom Metazoa; phylum Chordata; class Actinopteri; order Atheriniformes; family Atherinopsidae; genus Menidia; species Menidia menidia. Next base: position 7,925,596 of record CAJRST010036666.1, read on the forward strand.
CACTGAGGACAAGCCTATAAGTTGGCGGGTGATAAGGTGAACTGAAAAACAGGTTCTTATCGTGACTATGGGACATAGTAGCAGTAGCTCACAGTCACAGGTGAACAAACTGTATTGTATATGTCCAGCTTATTCAAGCGATGCTTTAAAGTGTAAAGGCAGGACCATCCTTTTTAATACATGAAACAAAGTTTTGATAAATTTTTTCATGTGCGTCCTTTTGTCATGACTAAGTAGAGAGTTATATCTTTCAGTTGTGTCACATCATCTGTGGGTACAGGGAAAAAGTGCACGCTGACCTTTACTAAACCCATCATATGTCTTGAGATTATACTTCACAGGAAACGTTTAGATTCAGAGTCTTCCAGCTGCCAACTGGAAAAACCTTTTAATACATCCGGCAGAACACATGAACACATAATGCTGCAAGGTGGAAGGGCTCCAGGCAGGTTGTGGTTATATATTATTGGTCTGTGAGAGCTGACTGATCAGGATAACTCGCTATTATGCAATTTCTCTTTTATGGTTTACTTATCTAAAGGTCAGCAGGACTTTAGAGCTTCATAGTTGTGTTCAGTGGACAAAATCGGCACACAATATGTTATGTTTTATCAAAATCTTTGGTCTGCAGGCAAAGAGACAGGTACTAAAAGTAAGGAGGCCGTCAAGTCCTGCTTGTAGAAAATCAGACGCTGAGTGCTGTGGAAGAACCATTTCTGTTGGATCCTGGTGTTTGTTTGTGTGTCTCATTCTCGCAGGTCCAGGCAGGCAATCACATAATTGCATCTTTAATGTTTATGTCCCCTGCTTCCTGTTAGGATACGGACATAGATAAATAATTCCAATGTATGTGTGTGCCTGTAAATAATAAATCTAATTAGTTTGTACCTTCAGTCAAAGGTCATGCTTCTCTTGGATTGCATGTGTTTTTTTTTATTTTTACATGTTTTTCTTCCATGTGTCAAAACTCTTTCATATTTCAAATGATGTTTTCAGATGAGCTGTGTGTGACTGTGTGTTACTGAGGGGAGTTAGCATCTGTGTGACTCTCTCCCAGCCTCCCCTGGGACGGCCCGCATCCTGTTGTCACCATAGTGATGATATTATCTCCTCTACCATGTGCTCTCTCACAGACTGACGGAGCACAGACAGGCATTCATAATGCTAAATTGGAGCTCCAGAAACAACAACAGCCGCAGCTGTTAATAATGTCACGGTAAAGCTGGTGAAAAACGGCCTCCATGGATGGCCTTGGTTTAACACAGGCCACGGATTAATAAATGGAGGCCTGATACGGCTGATGAGGACACCAGCGCATACTTAGGTGAAACAGTCAGTGCTGTAGAAGGGCTGCTCAAAAGGAATCAGATGATATAAAAGTAGCTTTCTCTGGATAACACTTTCTGAATCATTACAAACAATTTTCAAGCTGACAGTGTGTCCTGCCAATGGATAAAAAACTGTCTAAGCTGAATTTAGCCATTTTGATTACTTGAAAATGGTTCAGTAGGTCACACTGAGCCCCTTCATGCCCTGTGCTAATTTAAAAAACCTAAAGAGTAATGAATGAGAGAAGCAGTCACATAAACACGCTGTAATGAAGTAAAAAAAGGCACAATTTCACCCACTGAAATGAGTCATATTTGAAATTTAGATTCAAAAGAAAGAAAATAAGAAAAATCCCAAAAGAGTAACATAAGTATTCAGTGATCATAATTGAATCTCAGAATTTGTCAATATAAAATGATAAATCCTATTTTATTCAGTTTAAAACTTTTTTTGTAATTTCTGACACAAAGTTATCCAGTTTATCCACCCCAGATCAGCAGGCTTTCAATAACAATTACCAACATGAATAAAATGCGATTAATGGACATAAAACCCATAACTTTGCAGATTTAGTTAAAGTCAATCCAAGGATGCATTCAACACTTGGTGGGAACTGGATTAAATGTTCGGTTTTGTAACAGATGTCAGAACTGGTGACAATATGTTGCACATGAACTCCTGACCATGTGTGGCAACATTTGTCTGTTGGATATTCTCAGGCCCATTCTGAAGCCAGCGAGAAAAGGCAAGAAAAAGGAGGGGTCGAAGTCCAGACCGAGGAAAACTGGAGGCACCAGAGCTGCGTAAATCGAATTTTCCCCACCCTTTTTTTTTTTTTTTTTTACTTAGAAGACTTGTGTTGATGTTTGTACTAAAGTTAGTCAGTATTTTTCAGTTACTCTCAGGCTCAATGTGACTGTTTGGATTAGAGAAAACTGGGTTATCTGGTCTTCACTATTACTGAAGGACAATTTGTTTTACAGCCACAGCAACAGTCAAGGTCTCACCCACACACACACACCCACCCACACACACACACACATTCACACACGCATATGCCATAATCCGTCGTTAAACTTCTTAGTCCCGGTAATTAACACAGCATTTAGTCAGAAGTTAAATAAAATAGGCTGTCTGTCATAAAGAGTTTAACTGAGTGTTTTACATTTTTTACAAGAGCTTTGAAAATGTACTCTGTTGTACCATAAACTTCACGAATCTTGCACAGAAAAGGATAAAAGAGTAAGCACTCTTTCCTCTCTTTTCATTCACTTCCCCTGCACTTTGCTGTCAGTCATTTCCGGCCCCTGGGGGCCAGAGGTGGCTACGATTGGGTGTGATGTCCCTCAGCACCCATCCATCACCCAAAAAAAGGCTTTATTCAGAGTCTGGCAGGGGTGAAATCTGTGTAATTTGCTCCCAAATGCCACCTCCTCTGTGCATGCCAGCGGCAGGCGTGGTCACGGGGACGGGAACAAAGATGGCCCCTCTACGCCTCATTAAGTTACTTCATTAAAGCCGCCAGCCTCACGGCAAGACTGGAGCAGAACTAGCTCTGGTTAATGGACCAACTGATGCAAGCAACTTTCTCAGACTTGGACTCAGAGAGCGAAAGTGCAGGACGGCTAGAGGTGGAACTGAAGGCCTTAAAGGCAACAACGCAAGCATAGCCATGGTAACAGACAGAGAGACAGACGGACAGAATGAGCGGCGAGCTTGTCAGCAGCTTCAGAAACATTATCCCACATTAGTCACACATCTCCCACACACTGCATTGTGTGGGTCTGTGTCAGACTGGCAGCACCAATGTACGACAAACCCTGATTTTTAGCCACTTCATTCAATGGCTCCATGTAAAATATCTCAACTGCTGGACAAAAGTAATGTCATTTGTGCTGTTTTTTGGCTGGTGGAGTTGGAAATGCGTGGTTTCCAACATAGATTGAAAAGAAAAAGGTGCGATGAATGTATTGTTGATGAGTCATGCAGGCTTTGTGATAAATAAAATACTAAGACGACCCCATATTAGTTTACCATAAACAAAACTTTGGTGACCACATCCAGCCAGTTGATCACATTCAAGCTCAGCTGTATTACACATCCAGGGCTAAATAACAAATATCTGTCTTTACATGCTCTTTTTTCCAGTGGGTTTAAAAATTCATAGTGATTATCTAATATTAGTTCCTGTGCCTTTTTGCTAGTTTGACCAAATTTTGCGCTTTAAAACAGCGGTGCCCATAATTCTGACTGACACTGAGCTGTGTTATTAAGCTGAATGCATTGCTGTGTAGCACTGAGCTGTTCCACCGGCTGTCTTCGTAATCAGCGCCCACTTCTAATCTGCATCTGACCACGCCGTTTTTTTTGCACCTCTTTCTCCACACAGAACCCAGAGCCCCTCTCCACCTACCACGTCCTCCCCTCTCCCGTCGTCACCTCCCCCCTCCTCCCCGTCTCCCTCGCCCTCCCCGACGCCGCGCTGCCGCCCCTGCAGAGGGAGGAAGTGGGCTCTGGATGCAGCGTCATGTCAGTGCAGATGCACCGTGAGAGAACAGAGCTGCAGCAGGAGAGGCCTGACGCTCAACCCTCGGCGCTGCAAGTCAGTGCACACAACAGAAAAGGAAAAAACGTTTTACCCCACCTCACTTGCATTAGAGGCATTTTGAGCGCGTCTGATAATAAATCTGGATTCACCGAACTGGAGACATAAAAACAGAAACTGAGAGTGATGACGGATGCAGGGCTTTAAATTAATAAGTTGAGATCTAATTTTAGAAAAATGCAGTCAGTGAACCCCCTTCAGCTCGACTGTGTTTCCCACAGTTGTCCTCTAATCTGTCCTCTAATACGTTGCTTCCAAATGTATTAACGAGAGGATGAATAATCTTAGTAAGCACGCTGTGGGTGGAGGGTTTGTGTAGCCGCTTCTTACTTTATTTTACACTTTGCTGTTGCTCACTTCAGGCAGTTTTACTTCCCCCTTTGTTCAGTTTTCCATGATTTTTTTCAGCCCTTCCTTACCTTTGAACCTGGTTTCTTGCTTTATTAGATTCTGGCTGTAGAATTGAGCATTTGGATTTTTTTCGACTTTGCCCTTTCACATACTCTCTGTCTCTGGTTACTTCGCTGACTGCCAGCTTGTGTTTGACCCTTGCTCTGATCATTAAAGTTGGATTTTGGACTTTAACCAGGTTGTGGTCCTTCAATCTACAAATAAGCTTCTAATGTGAGTATGTTTGATCTGGAAAATGAAGGGCGGGAGCATCAGAGGGGAACACGTATGTGCTCAGTTTCTGACCAGACTGACCAGACGCAGTTGAGGAACCATTCATGAGAATCAGTCTTATATCTGTCGAGAAAGATTTCATGCTAAAACTTCCTCTTCTTGTTGTTCTTTGTTCCAGATGTGAAGCCCTGAGAACTTGATGTGTCCGCCCACTTTCTTTATATCCCGCCAAAGCCCTCTCAATCACCCGCTCTCAGTGTCGGTGCCATGGACAAAACAGACGCTTCGACATATCTCACGCCGAAGGAGACATTAGTAGCAGCACACAAGAACCTTTTTTTTTTGTAAAATCATTGCGGCCTCAATGTGCTCCAGATCTACATGTGTGCAAAGCAAACGTCTCTCCACCTCGTTGCTTGTACATGCGTGTACATTGATATGACATCACACAAGTTTTAGAAGCTCGGCAACTCTGAGGGACTTTGGGAACGACATTTGCAAGAGAACATATTGCGCTGTGGTTTTAGAATCCAACAACTTCCTTTCGCCTGGGAAATTGCTGCACGGGTGATGTGTGGAAACGAGAACCGTCGTACCCTGTGAGGACAGAGTGGATGACCAGGACAGGCCGTGCACACGTATACCACGTGCTGACGCTTCAGGGGGAGATGGGAGCGTTTGCTCGGGGCGGAGACAGATTCCAGGTGGAAGCCTTGAGAAGGTGATTTGAGAAAACAGCGCCTGATCAGATCACCGGTGGCCATGTGAACTCAGACACGCCAGAAGGATGCAGACATACTGGTGGACTGGCTTCTCAGTGTTTGTGGACCTATAGTTGAGCTGAATGCCGGGACGGAGCGCATCTGTGTGGTCTCCTCGCTGAAAGACGCAGATGGGTTATCCCTGCACCCGTTCCCTCTCATTCAATGCGTATGACCACAGGCTGGCTCTCCAAGCCGCTTTTCCGGCATTTGTTTAATTTGAGCCTTTTGTGTCCGTCTCTCCTCAGCCTCTCAATTGAAAGGAGCCGCTTTGCTTCTCTTTGCCTCTCTTTTGGGCAGTGAGGAGAATGACAATAATGAGGCCTGGCGGCTCTCCACCGCTTCACACACAAACATTCACATGTATAATACCAGAAACACCTTCAGCACTATATATACAGACACTCACTCTGCTACAGCACCACACCATGCACACACACACACACACACACACACAGACATGCAATGTGAAGTTAACGCAGGTAGCCATAAGCTTTTGTGCCAAGATGTCAGTTGTTTATTTGCAATTGAAATATTTCTGCATTGAGAATAGTCTAACATGCCACTGTTTTATAAGTAGTTGCAATTCTGCTGTAGGGATGATGGAAAAGTTATTGCAGAGTATATTGCAGAATTTTCTCTTTGTTTTGTTGGTGTTCATCTTTAATCCGTCTGCATAACGAGTCACGCTGGGTGGCCTGCTAAACCGATACCCAAATGTATTGAATTTAAACAGAGGCGGCTCACACAAGCCACAAATAGGAGACCCTATACCTTACAATGTGTAATTCAAACAATCAGTGGGGTGGTGTTGTGTGCAGCACACAGAGTCCAAGCAAACAGCCGTCCCCAGTGCAGTGAAAGGAAAACATGGCTATTGTTGATGCACGTTAGAGCCCGGATGAGGAGAGTATTATTCATTTGGAACATAACTTGTTTATATTCTGACCGAATCTCACGGTTCTACTCGGTCTCCCTGTGTCGCTTTATGATGGCTTGGCTGCTAGTTGGGAACAGCGATTTGAACTCTGACTGCTTCTGTAAGGTTTAGTTTCTGAGCAGCTTGTCAGTCAGTGTGAGGAGCTAAAGCGAGAGCTCAGAAGACCTGAAGTGGCAGGTCAGGGAGTTTAAACCCACTTTTTATACCTATTCAGAGCACGTCTGCTGTGCCAAATTTGACTGAGAACATTTTACCCGTGATGTCCTAGGGTTAGGATTAGGGTAAGAATATGAGAAGCAATAGCTTGAAAACGCCATGATTCATGTCTGTACTCCCCCCCACGATCTATACGACCCTGCTGAAGAATATTCACCAAGAAACAGCGTGCAGCCCAGACTGAATTATTTATGCGTCAGCTTTGAAGCAACATAGCTTTGTTTCTTTGGCTGCTGTGATAAGCTTTGTATTTATACTTTTCTGAGATGAGATATTATTTTTTCCATGCTCCTTTTTTACTGTTTATTGCTGTCAATCAATACTTCAATCACTACCTCTATATCAAAACATACTAATGACCAAGTATTATAAAGTTATTGTTACTTTCTCAGTGAAAGATCAGAAGATAACATGTTTGGCAATAAGTCTCTTATGTAGAGACTGATTATCACTGGTTTAAAGGAAGTTTTCTAAAGGGAAAGCCTTCTTCATGACAGGAGAGCTGCACTGGTCCTCTGAATACAGACCGGACACTGTGAGACGATGGGGGAAATGCAAGGGTTTCTCATGGGTTTTGTTACGGCCTCAAACTACTGCTGACCCATCTTGGATATCAAAGAAGAGATTGGGGCAATTCACTTTTGAGTCAGTTCTATTATTAGCTAAAAATAAGCTGAAACTGTCAGCTTTGCACAAGGACAGGAAACAGAGAAGGAGCAGCTGAAGTGGTTCTGTCAGATAAACCCAAATCCACAGAGGGGGACACTTCATTTGCTGTTTTATAGACAGATTTTCAAAATGCACTTTAACCCTTGAGATTGTTTGGCTGTTTCTTCTGAATTTCCACCTGAAAAATCCCTGAATAATTGTCTGCAGCAGCTCAAGAATTGGTCTACGAGGCCAAACTGATTAACCCTGGGCTCTATAGAGAGCCCAGAGACTCTTGGGCCAGTTGTGAATACCTTCTTGTCTGCATCACCAGGTCAGAGTGAGATTTTTACTTCTGCTTAATGAGCATAAATAACAGGCTCATTACAATGAGTCGGTAATGCTAGAATCCATCCTAAAAGCAACTCTACCTAGTTTGGTGTGGCAGAAAAGGAGCGCAACAATGCTGCATGCATTCTTTTGCCTTCTTAGCACCCGGCTGCTTCACCCCTGTTGTTGTAGTTATAGTGAAGGATCCAAAGGCAGGCTCACAGCCAGGAGGGAGAAGGATGTGAAATAGATAAGCTTTTATTCAACAACGAGAAAAGTCCAGCAACACCGAAATCCAAAAGTTCAAAGCAGAGCGCGGGCAAAGTTAACATTTATGAGGACCACACAATGGCGATCTTGTAAAATAACAAAGCAAAGTGGTCCACATATACTGGGGAGTATGGATAAGCAGTTGTTTGCGGACGGACAAAAGGGTCATTAGTAAAACCAAATAGCTGGATAAGATAAAAAGATATATATACTTAAACAAGGGAGACCTGAGGAATTTAAACCAGCCTGCTGATAGCCACAGTCTTTTGTGAAAGTTCCACTTTTAAACAAGCCTCATAAAATGGCACGTCGAGTTTTTTTAAAACAGATGGTGCTGGTGTTCGGACCTCCAAAGTGGAAGGGGTTAAAGGTCCTGTTAGGCAGATTATGTTACTTTAGGACAGAGCCAGACGAGCTGTTAAGCCCTGTTTCCAGTTCTTCTACTAAACCAAGCCACCCAGCTGATGTAGCTGAACTGCACCGTTACCTGTGGTATCAGTCCTTCCATCTAACTCTAAATAAGAGGCTAAAAAAGTGTTCTTTTATTTAAAATGTTTCTGTAGGTTTGTTTTTAATTTACTCACTTGTGTGTGTTGCTCTTCATGCAGAAATTATCGGTGTGGCTATTTCATGATAGGGAATTCATTAATTTTGTCAATAAGCGAACAAATGCTTTGGAGAAGCCACGACTTCCCGAACATCAGTACAGATTGCACCTGTGTTTGAGATTGCAGAGCACATTTAGCAGATTAAAAAATGGTATTGAAATAAATTATAAATGTGTTGAGGGCAGAAGTGACACCCACTTTCGATTTTGCAGACATCCGTTAAGTGTAACATTCCACCTAGACGACTCGTCATCGGGTTGAAACTTTCGTGACCAAATTTTCTTATTTCCAAACTTCCAATGATTATGAACAATAAAAGTAGGAACAGCTAGCTCTAATGAAATGTACAGTCTCTCCAGATATACAGCGTGGAACTGTCAATAACCTTATCAAGTGTTCTAGTCCTGTGTGAGCATCAAACATCAGTGTGCATTGTATCAGCACAGCCTACACTGTACTGTTAAGATAGCCCTGTTCCAGCCTCCAGTGTCTTAGGCGCCTATAGATACCCAATACTGAACTATATAACATCTTATAATCTGTATCCATCCAGTGTAAGACGTAGCGCATACTCTAGAAATGTATTTGTAACTTCATTTTGCTATTCCTTGCAATGAATCTCCTATCTGTGGATTCATTACGCTACTGTAGACAATGTAGAGTGAGATTACTCTTTTTTTTGTTTTGTTTTTTGCTGCTACACCATTTGTGCCCTTTTATGATTTCTTTGTAGGGAACAATGCAGGTTTGTGTTGTATTAGCTCATAGCAGCTTATAAAGCCAGTTAATCTATTCAGTGTCGATGTCTGACTGTACTCTGCATTGTCAAATATATTCAAAATGATACCAGAATACAACAGTGATGTTACAGATGTTATTAAAGGAAATGTCTTATTTTTCATATAAACCTCTGTTTTTTTTCCTGGACATCTGATGTTCTTCTGCTCTGAAGTCCTATCCTCTATTCCCTCTGTGCCTTTTGTTTAACCTCTCATTTGATGGTAATGAAAGGTAAACAGGCTTTTTTCATTACATTGCCACCCTGGGAGTTGGGCACTGAGAAAAACTACGTATGTGATGTGACATGGTGTTGTGAGACATAATATTGTTCCATCTCCTCCTTTCATTTGTACTGCTGAGTCAGAGGTACAAAGGTGTGCAACCCCACACTGTTTCTCTGGAAAATAACTCGTCATTTACTCAGGCACTCATGGGGGACTCATGTTTACCTGTACTTCAGATTCATGATGCTTTGCTGCAGGGGCTTAAATGTGCAAATGTGGCAACAATGTCCAACACAACTTCTAGGAGTTTGTGTGAGTTGATTCAAGGGTGTGGAAGCACTGTCTGCTGCGGTACCAGCTGATAATGATCATGAATATTTCTGGTTTCTGTTTACATTTTCAAATTCATATTGCAGGGCAGACCAAAGACAGGCGGGGGGGGGATCATATAAGAAGTAACATAAGTACACTGATTCACGAGCTGTATCTTTGAAATATTTAATATAACACAGTGAAAAAATAGTCCAGAGAGAGAAAATGAAAGGAGAGGGATAGAAAGGACAAAATAAGAAAGACCGTGCAAGAGAGGATGAGGATCTAAGTGCTGCTGCCAACCTCTCTGTCGAAGGGCATAATGCCAGCACTAAATTTAGCAGCAAGATTAGGCAGACAGAGAAAGCAAAAAGGGACAGAGTGAGTCATATATCGTCACACGTAAAAGATTCATTCCACAGTATGTTTTTATTGCTCTGTGCACCTCAGAAATCCTCAAGAATTGTTCGGGAAAAGCAACCCAACATGCCTCTATCAATATCCTTGTGATTTCATGTACTAGTTTGCCCTCCTTTACATGTGCACGTGTCTGCCCCCCTCTACATCCCAGCTCCCCTCATTTTTTGGCTTTGTCTCCCTCAGTCTCTGCACTTGTATCAGGACTTCCTGTATTTTTCCACCTTGCTTTCTCCACATTCAGACTCATTGTTTGTCTAATAACTCCAACCATGGTTTCCTCCCTGCTTATACAGTATGTAGCAGCAGCTGTGTTGAAGCAGGTACTGGACGCTATCTGGCCCGCAACTCTGTGTTGTTAGATGCTATCAGTGGTACTGTGTGCACAAGAGAAAAAACAGATAAAAAACACTGGGAGAGAAAGAGTGAGATTCAGTTCAATGGGAGCGGCATAATGAAGATACAAGTATGTTTACAGGAAAGTGTTTTTCTAAAAGTCTCCTGTGAATACAAATAACTTTTTATTTTATTTTCCAGAGCAAACAACTCATATTATCGTCAGCTAAAACACGAATCCACAGACCTTGTTGGCTGCAGGAGGATGACAACCTTGATAAAAGATTTACTGCTCTTATTACTAGATGGGAAACAACATCCATAAAGTCAGAAGATTGATTTTGTCAGATGATAATAGCCTTGATGAAGAAATTTGTGCTAAATTCAGTGTTTAACTAAAGAAAGCACAGAGTGATATAAGGCTAACAAATGTTGTCCCAACAACCAAAAACTATTGCTAATAGGAATTCTAATTGCTTAAAAATCAACAAAGTCAACGCAAATTCATCCTCTGAGGTGCTGATGTGGGTAAACATCAAATATAATTTGACAGTATGAATAGAAGAGACACTTTGTGTGGATTAAAGTGAGGTATAAAAGGTGATGGGGAGCGTAGGTGAAGTGGATGAAGAGTGGTGCAGGGCTCCGGGGGGGTGGAGGAGAGCTGGGTTTTTCTGCGGTTGGGGTATGGCAGTGAGGACATAGTTGTGGTGAAGGCATGCTTGATCCTGCCAGGAGGAGGATGCGGGTGCCAGCAGGAGTGAGAAGACATCAGAGATCCTGCCTGATCTTATCTTCCTCTTCCCATACCGTACCTGCAGGTCGACTCTCCAGAGGCAGCAGCCAATCATGTTTTCTGTCTCCTTATCTGGAGCCTTTATGCTCAAAGTAACTTAAGAGCTCACTTTTCCTTCCAGGACAAAATGTCCATGTGGCACACTATAGATAACACACAGATCTATGTTAGCGGGTACTTTTTAAAGTAAATTGTTGATGCTGTAGGTTTAAATAATTCAACACAAATTGAAAAATAGACTGAATCCATATGTAGACTTCATCATTAAATGGTCAAATCTTTTCTCAAAACCCTGCTGTACACAAACATACCTGATAACAGCGGGCAGAAGACTACACAACAATTATTTTGACCTATCGCATCATAATAAAATATGAATATTAAAAAATTATTTCTTTTTTTTTCACATTTTGTTAAAGGGCTAAATGAAGACTTCAAACAAACAAAAATTCTCTCTATTTTTTCTTGGATCAGGCTTTCAAGGGTTAACGTCAGATGGGTTTGGCTCCAGTACCCCAGACACTAATAAAAACAAGAGCATAGATATGGGTGTTTATTAAACATGTACATATCCATATGTATTTTTTTTTTTTTTACCATATCAAAATAAGTTGTTTGGGGGACCTGCTGTGGGGTTGTTTATGATGCAGAAGGTTTGCTGACATTAGGTTGACATTTTTTTCAGAATAACCTTCAACACTAGGCATATCAATGTTAGGATCTGAACATGTGATGCTAATCCTGTTGCTTCCCTTGTTGAGGATGACTTTATTTTCACAAAATATTTTACACTAAGATACAAGGGAAATTAACGTTGTTGTCATTGTATCTCTTTCCTCGGTATAATGTCAAATGAGATCCTTTCTGTCTCCTCCCTCTGTGAGTGGGGACGTGTCGCCCTCTGCTGGTGACCGGCCGACCTGCAGGGATTTTCCTCCTCTGTAAAGTAGACGTGGCAGTGACGCCAATTCCGGAAATGACCCGGATCGGAACTTTAACTCTAGGGTTGATTAGTTCTTACCAGAAACATCGACGGCTCCTGAAAATGGTGTGAAGTCGATTCAAGTAAGCCGGAACAACACTATTCTGTCTTTTAAGTAACCACGAACACGTTAAGGTGTGTTTTGGTTAAAATAAGTCGTTTTAAGATGGACGGAAGCGTGTAAAAAGCCTGTTAGCATTCCTTAGCGAGCGTTAGCCTGTGGTTAGCCGGTCAGGCCGTGATCAGCTGTGTGTCGTGATGGGCGGCCTTTTCCAGACTCCAGATAATCATTCTTACCTAATGATATTTATCTTCTGTGGGGGTTTTAAAATGGCTATTGACTGGTTGTCACTATTTGCTACCGTGTTGTATGAGTTTAGTTAGCATCTTCCTCGATTTGTTGGTGCTAACGGTTTCGTGTCTTATTAAATTGGCCTAATTAGCCGTTAATATATGAATTTGTCAACATCATAGGCTGAAATGTGGTTTTCTCCGTCACCGCAGAAATGTGTGAACATATGTCCATGAAAGATACCCAACCTCGGCTGTGATTTCGTCCGCACATCTGGGGGTGGCCGTTACATTTACTGACCGGACAGACCTCTGGAGAGTCTGGTTGTTCTCTGGCTACAGCGACCAAACGGCGGCAGGATGACGTGCCGCGACCGGACCCTCGAGTTCCAGTCAGCCTGTAAATCCCTCCAGGGCAGGCAGGTATGTAAACACCCGTCACCAAAACGCAGCCTAAATAACATATTACACACCCAAAACCTCCCAATATTGGCTATGAATTTCACCTGTTGTCATTTCTAAGCCTGTTACTTTTGGTTTTGCTTTCTTGTTTATTATTCTCTGTCTTGTGTTGGCTCCAGTTTAGCCTTATCTTATTAAAGTGGACTATAATCAACATTCAGAAAGGTTATTGTGAGATATGAGTCTATGAAGTGGGACTGTATGCTTAGTTTGACAAAAGGCTCACTGCGTACACAGTGAACTGATATTTTATAACTAAGAAAAGAAGGCACAGCACAACAACTTTGTTTTCCAATTTTCTGAACTGACATAGTGTTTAGCTGATAAACAACAATATGGTAAACCGTTTTTGTGTTTATAAGGGGGGAACTATACATCATGAATTCAAATAGAGTTAGATCTTTCTTTTTTTTTGTCTTTCTTTTCAAAATTTGCCTTCTCATGCTCATGTCTATGTCTCTCCTATGCCGTGTCAGAATGGAGTCCAGCCCAGCAAACCAGCCCTCAGTGCTCTCCGGCAACGCAGTGATTTCACAGTTATGGCCAAGTAAGATATCCACAGCCTGTTTTTGCAGCCCATAAATGTTTTTTACTAGTTGGGCTGTAAGACCAGAGACTGAAAGAACTCGCTTCACATTTAACTCGTAATGAGAAATCCACCAAGCCAATTATGTGAATGTTTGTTTTAAGACCAACTCATATTCTTTCTGTTTGTGTGCTTGTAGGAGAATCGGAAAAGACTTGAGCAATACGTTTGCTAAGCTGGAAAAGCTCACCATTTGTAGGTGTTTTTTTATTGTTACATCTGCAGCATTGCAAATGTTTCTCTGCTACATCGTCCAAATAGCTGATGTTTGCCTGCTGATGCTTTGTTTTTTTAGTGGCAAAAAGAAAATCTTTATTTGACGACAAGGCAGTGGAGATCGAGGAGCTAACATACATCATTAAACAAGTGAGTTGACTATGTGGCAGCTCTTGGATTGTGCTGGTCTTTTAAAAATGGATTTAGATATTTATCGTGGCTATTTTTTATCTGCGTCCCGGTTTGCAGGACATCAACAGTCTTAACAAACAGATTGCACAGCTGCAGGACTTGGTGAGGTCCCGCGGAGCTCCAGGTGGCCGACACATCCAAACCCACTCTAACACCATCGTGGTGTCACTACAGGTAATGTTGTTAACCTGACAGTGACTGTAACCGCCCTGCTTTTGTGTTCATCTTTTGCCTTTTTGGTAAACCGACTTTGAACATTAAAAAAAAGTCCTCACACCTAACAGTTTACATTTTTACACTTCAAAATGGAACAAAGCAACATTTATTCATTTTTATTTTTGTTGTTCACAGTCCAAACTGGCGTCAATGTCCAACGACTTCAAATCAGTCTTGGAGGTCAGAACTGAGGTGAGAAGTGTTTTCTATGGTCCAACTTTTAGAGATTTGTCTTTTGAAAGGTGAAAGTTTGGATTATGGTTCTGGTCTCGTCGTTAACTGTCTGTCGTCTCCTTTGCAGAACCTAAAGCAGCAGCGCAGCAGGAGAGAGCAGTTTTCCCAGCCTCCTGTGTCATCTTCTTCTCCAATGGCTAATAACTTCAGTAAGTCTGTCTGCTTCCTGCCTCCCAACTTCCCCCCCGTGGTCGTTCACAATGTTCCACAACAGGCAAAGCCACAATGGTTGTGTCGCTTCATTGTGGCGTGTTCACTCTACACCGAAATTCTTTGATGGACTGGTTCTGTCTCAATGGTTCCTCTTGTGGCGTCACGTGGTTTAAGCAGAAAAGCAGCTGTAATTGGTTGAAATCCTAATCTAAACGCTATATATCCTGCAGCCCAGAAGAAGGTGAGAGGTGGCTGTTTCCCACACACAGGGATGTGGGCATGTTTCTTAAGTATATATTCCCATCTTAAAATCTCAGGACGTTTCCTGGTCTTCATAAAGAACATTGCTGTTTGTTTTTAAGAGTGATAGAGTGAACACACCTTTACTGTTTCTTTGTTCTGTCTTGGAGGTAATGTTTCACATCCTGGCTTAGTTCATCCCGTTGCTGAAATAGTCGAGTTTAAAAAACCCTTTTATAGGGAGTCCAGGTACCTGTTCTTCATACATGTGCTGTGCCACAAATGTTTTTTTTAGAACATTCATATCAGCAATTTCTTCTAAAATTACAGACAGTGCTCTATGGGAGCACATTTTGGAGCACAGAGGAGACGTATGATGAATAAATGGAAAAACGTTTATAAGTGACCTCATTGTTTCTATTGTTATCTTTGTGTTGAAGCACAGGTGGGGTAGTGTCTCTCAGCGATGATGGTATAAATAGTCAGTCTTGTCTGCTCACAGTGTTGATTCAATTTCCCCGCTAATTGCCAAATAATTGTCCCAATATTCTTAAATTGCCTCTTGATTTACGTGAAATGATTCCATGTGCGTATGAATACAATTTGCCACAGTATATTGTCTTTCAGTGCGCGGAATCTGAATTGACAGCTTTAATTTTTGTATTTACACAGCGCATGTTGCTTCAAATCTTCCTTAAAGTAGCACAGGTTGTGGAGACATCTTCACTGCCTGTGTAGACCAGCTGTTGTAGTAGGGAACTGCTCCAATTCCTTGTGAATGACTATTACTGTATTTGGTCCTCTGTAATGCAAAAATGAAAAAATATTTTAGGGAGCCGCAAAAAAGGGGCCCAGGAGCCGCATGCAGCTCGCGAGCCGCGCAATGACTACCAGGGCTATACAACCACAAATTTAAAAGGTACTTCCCTGGAACGTTTGACTCTCAGTGGGGTTAACTAGCTATTGTGAATGCCCGCTGTAGTTTCTGCTTTTCCCCTCTACCATTCAGACTTTCTGTCTGAGCTTGTTGAAAATGAGCGCGCTGTACTTTTTGTCTCCCATCAGAGAGCTCGGTGCTGATGCAGGATGAGTCCCGGAGCATGGGGGCGGTGGCCATTGATATGGATTCCCAGAGCAACCCTTTGCAACTCCAGCTCATTGATGAGCAGGTACACTCCTCAAGCTTATCACAGTCAGACAGACGAGATATCCAAAGCAGAAAATATGCAGCTCAAGTTGTCTTCCCTTGTGAAGAGTATTTGAATTTTTGTGTCATTCAGGATTCCTATATCCAGAGCCGTGCAGACACAATGCAGAACATTGAGAGCACCATCGTGGAGCTGGGCTCCATATTCCAACAGCTGGCCCACATGGTCAAAGAGCAAGAGGAGACCATCCAGAGGTGAGATGGGAAAAGGAACAAGACGAGCTGCATTATTAAAGGCTTGTTGACGAGTCGGAGAACTCAGCAGTGAAAGCCACGTTACACACACACACTTTCTCACTCTGATAACAACCTCCAACATATTCGATGGCCATTATCAGAAGAAACATTATCCGGCTACTTATGAAAGATACAGAAAAAACAGACACATGGTGCTTAAGTAGTCCATAGATTCTTGAAGAAGTCAGATGAAATATGGTGACTCTCCTGTTCCCCCATCACAGGATCGACGCCAACGTGGAGGACACCCAGCTGAACGTGGAAGGCGCTCATACAGAGATCCTCAAATACTTCCAGTCTGTCTCCTCCAACCGGTGGCTGATGATCAAGATCTTTCTTGTCCTCATTGTCTTTTTCATCGTCTTTGTCGTCTTCTTCGCTTAAAGCAAAGAACAACAGAAGACAAGAGGAAAAAGGCAAATTAATAGGGTGATTTAAGCTAATGTTGGACAGGGATAAGCATCCATCAACATATTTGGAGGACAGACTTCTCTATGATGATTTAATGGAAGCCTGGGATCCTTTCAAAGAAATGCAGACTTGACACTTATTCCCAAGCAAAAGACTTGATTTGACAGTTTGGGAAACAATGAAGAGCTTGAACTATGCCCAAATAAAACAAATGAGCGGTTTAAAATACACGCTTTGGATAGAAAGGCAGCAGAAAGCTGCTCTTTATTGTACTTTGACCAACTATTCCTAAACATTTAATCCAAATGGCTATAATTTAATGGTTTGATTCTGCAAACTGTCTTATTTTTTTCCTTTTTGCTCACTCCCTTTTATCTTATTTTTTTTTCTGTTATCTCTCAGCCAAATGAAAGATCTGAGCCCGTTCACAAATTATTTTGCGCATGACTTTATCTTCTTTTTACTGGAAAAGCAAGACAGTCTTGCTTGTCAGCAATCCCTAAGATTCATTCATGATGTGAAACCTTTTTTTTTTCTTTCCCCTACCCACTTGAATTTAATTTTTGCTTTGAAAGTTTATTTGCCAAATGGGTACTGTTATTGAGCTGTGACATGATATAAAGACGTTCAAGACAGCAGCCGCAGCCAGCTGACCCGAGGAATGAAGTGAAATTCTAAGTGTAAAGTTATGTAATGGCTCACTTTTAAATTAAGCTATCTTATTGGCAACCATCAGGCAGGTTTAATGGTTAAAAAGGTTTAATCCTCACTCATGCTGTGCTGCAGAGAGGATCAGTGCTTATGAAGGGGTAACTGGTTGTGAATGCCCATTAATGAAGAGACTTGATCAGCCAGAAACCCTGGAAGTGTCTGGTAGGATGCCTGTTGTGGTTGTTCCCCCTCCTCACATATTGTACAGGATGCAATGTAAATGATAACGGCTTTTTAAAAGGAAAAAAAAGTTCCTATTTTTCCCTGTTTTTTAGCCAAATATTTTGACTTCAGTGTATAAAGTGCAAATAGCTAAGATAACGTATTGAAAAGAGAGCGCACATTAATAAATGAAAATGGGATGCTGGCACTCGTGTCTTAAGGATTTTCTTGGGATAAGAGGATTAGCCAGTGATATAATTAGCTGGGTTATGACAAAGCCATACAGGAGTTTAGTTTCTCTGTACATAAAGCCGTTTAAATCAAATAAATACATCCATTATTTGGTTGAAAGATGGTGAGAAAGTCCCACCTCATTGAGATGCCTTTGGCAAATTATGGCTGGATAGTAGAGTGCTCTTCTCACCAATTACAGTTCAGAGAGGCTC
Organism: Menidia menidia; assembly: GCA_907169785.1. Lineage (NCBI taxonomy): Eukaryota > Metazoa > Chordata > Actinopteri > Atheriniformes > Atherinopsidae > Menidia > Menidia menidia. The sequence continues at coordinate 7,943,538 of CAJRST010036666.1, forward strand.
TCAGGCTCTAAGTGGTGTTTTTTTTTTTTTGCAGGAATTATGGGAAAATGTTCAACATTTCATTCTGTAAGCTCGTCATTTTTGGGGACTGATTTCCCCACCAGTCACCAATTAATTATCCACCATTTTAATGCCTGAATAGCACATCTTTTCCCCTTAAAAAGCAGCAACAATAAAAAAAAAAAATCTTGTTTTTTTGGTATTTCACGAGTTTCCACATTCTCTCTCAGTGGACTATTTAAACGGATTTCCTCATAGCTGAGAGAAGGAATCGTGGTCTTCTTCAAAACTTTGGGGAAAAAAGGCTACTCTACCCAGAATATCCTGCTAATGCGAGCAATTGATTTCTGAGAACATTATGGTCTTGTGTGATATACTACACGACCACCTTTCCATTGCAAAAGCTTGCTGTTGATCCAGTTTAGGAGCTCTCAAGATGGCGGCTCTGTTAAGGAGATAGGCCCCTTCGCCCGTCGCTTGCTGGGTTATTCAGATATGTTTTCCTTTTTGTTTCAGAAATAAAGGGGTTTCTTGTTACTTTTGACTCACCATTTTGCCACTTTCACTCTCACTGGATTGATGATCTGAGGCGGCATGTTTATATTTACTTTTGATTTATGAACATGAACTCAATTTAGACTTTCCGATTTTGTTTGTAAAATCATTTTCCCACAAACAAGCTGGCTGAATAATGTGCAGCCAAATTGAAGAGTCACGTTTAGACGCAACTGCTCTCATATTGAAACACAAAAGAGACATCTTTGTGAAAAAGCCGTGTTTTAATCACACAGAAAATAGCAGAACTTTGTGTGCTTATTTGCCATGATACATACATGAAAGATGATTCCGGACATGATTGTACTGATTCAAGCGTGAGCTGATAGGAGAGCACCTGCCAGCTGTGCTGCTGTTTTGCTGAGGAAAGCGAGGAGCGGCCTGGGCGGCTCCTGTCTCTCCCACTGCTCAAGACAGGTGCCCTGCCTGTTGCACAACACTTTTTCAAAGGGACTCTCCATGAGATGTGTTCGTGATTCATCTTATTTTCAGTCACCCGAAGTATAAAAAAAGGTCGTGCACAAGGCACAACATGGACCGTTTCTGCTGGTGGGTTTACCACTTTGCCTCAACTTTATGTATTAGAGCATCAACTGGGTGAAATATTGAATTAGTTTGGGTATCAATTTTCCTCAAAGCATCGGGTTTAAACCGTTGACACTTCATCCAGCAGCCCGATAATCAGGTCAAATTATAAATTTGTCCAGTACTTTGGTGAATCAACCTGAGAAACTACTTTGAACTAATTTGTGTGCAATTCTAATTATCAAATGATAGCAGTGGATTTCTGACATCTGAGACGGTGATGTTGCCCATAAGTGTCTCAACCTTGCCATGGAGGCTTGTTAGCCACAGCATGGTTAAAGACTGTTTGGTATTTAACCACTGGCACAACAAAATACCTCAAACATCTTAAACGCAGGATAATGCTTTGGGTTTCACTAAACTTTGTCAGCATGTAGACAGTTAAATAGGGATGTGTGTAAGTGCTTTCTCTTGTAGTAGTTTGTCATCATTAGAAAAGCCCGATACTTGGAAAACCAATTTTTTTTAATGCATTCTGTCCCATCTCATTAATAGCCACTTTTCTTCCTTGTTTGTTTATTTGTGGTCACCCCCTTGCATCTAGGCTCATTCCCCTCCCTCTCTCCTTTAAGTGACTCCATCTCTTCCCCTTGCACCTCCTCCCCCCCCCCCCCCCCCCCCCCCCCCCCCCCCCCCCCGTGCTTCACCTCTCCCCTGACTCCTCTTGTCTCATGCCTGGGCGCTCTGCTCGTACGGGGTGATTTCTGGCATGCTCCTGCTCCTGCCCTTCCTGGCCCTGGCCTTTATGGCTTCCTCTTCCCCTTCTCCATCATCCTCCTCGTCCGACCAATCCACTTCCTGCTGCAGATTCCCTCTGGAGCCTCTCATGCCGGTGCCCTTGAACATTTGACCCGAGCGGAATTTTGTGCGGAAAGTAACAAAGGAGAGGCTCTTGCTGCGTTGCTGCTTCTCCAGAACGGGGTTCGGCGTCCCAATGTCATCGTTTCCGTTCACCTCGTCCACGCAGTCGCGCAGGATGGTGCGGAACAACCGAGGGACCTCGTGAACCTCGGGTTCCATCTGTGACACCACCCTCCTGAACCTGCGGCGGGAGGAGGGAAAACGATCTGAGTGGATGCACATCTGGGACAGTCGGGCTAAGACCAAACAGATGTAGACAGTAACGGAAGCAGACAGAGGCAGACAGAAGTTTGCTGTAAAGGTCATCGCGTCAGAAAGGGATTCTAGTGACTGACTTTTTAAGGCCTACATCCTCACGCTTGTGTTTACTTGTATGATTCGCCTGATCAAAAGTGCAAACTACCACAATGTCTGCAGTGATGAAACACACAAAGTACCTGGAAAACTTCTTATTTATTTAAACATTTTGTGGGAATCATTTGAATAATTGTGAAGCCTGGTGGTGTTTTGTAGGACTAAAATGCTTTAATTAGTTGAATGGATCAATATATTGTTACTCCCCTGACTCTGTTGCCTCCCCAGATCCCTACTGTGTCTTTCTACCTCTTCATGTAGCCGTGCTTATCGCCGCCGCCTCACTAGTTCTCAGATTGTATCTTTCGACTGCCCTTTCCAGTTCTCTACATCAGCGCTCCTTGTGTCCCGTGGCCTTTCTCACCTGACGATCACCGGCCCGCATTGGGCAGGAGGGATCTTGGCACAGAGGTCCTGCAGCTCCAGAAGGTCATTGGGAGTGAGCTGGTAGGGCTGTGCCGTGGGTGTGGTGGCCAGCCAGCTGTAGTCGGCTGCGGAGGAGGAGCTCCGGCGGCGGCGCCGTCCCTCCGTCGCCCTCTCCAAACGTATGCGCTCAGTGCGCTTCACCATGGCCCCGAGCTCCAGCATCAGGGTATTGGTTACCAGCTCCTCAGTGGAGCGTTGACCGGGCACTTTGGGCTCAAGGGAGAAAACTGCGGACCAAGGAAACATCTGGAAAAAGATGGAGGGGGTCAATGAGCAGAAGATGCTAAAGAAAAACCTCCATTGGCCGATGTGGTATTATCGAAATCTTAAAATCTTTTAAACTTATTTAGGGTTGTTGCGTAAACAAAAAAAAGTTCAAACTTGATAACGGTTATAACCATTGTTTTACATTTTTCATGAAATTATTTACACATTTAAACATCATCTGAAATACTGCAAATAGCAGTTTAATTTAAGCATTACACGTAACAGGTGCAATATTGTTCATGCACATTCAGACTGTGTACAGAGCCAAATAAAGTCAAATAGATATTACAGATAGATTTTTTGTAACCTTACCTTCACAAAAGGGGATTGACAAAGCTGTGGTGTACTCCTCAGAATAGTCAGATAAAGACTCTGTTAGCAGCAAGGTGGAAAACAGGCCTCCATAGACAGAGTGGATGAATGAGAATCCAGCTGGTGGCACACAGCCTGACTGCCTGGCTACCTTTGACGGTCCCTGGCAAACAGCATGTGTACTTCTGGGTGGTGTGCGTGAAATGAATGTGTGAGTTTAGGATTGAGAATAAGTGTCGTCCTGTATTAATAAAGAATGAGTGATGAGATGAGCTTACCTCGTGACATGAGGCCTGGGCGAGCTCTGTGCGTCAGTGTGGCTGATAGAATTCAGTTTACATAACAGCAGGGGGGCTGACAGCCCGTTGAGATGGTCTGATCCAAATCCATCACATTTTTACCTTTTTTTTTGTTTCGCATGCAATTTTTCGTCCTTTTAAATCATGTGGAATGCTTCATATTTCACACTCAAGCAGACTTTGACAAAAGTATTTTAATCCCCTTTCGCAAAGTTTGACAAAGCAATTTTTGGTAAGCAATCTCTCACACACACACTTTCAGGTTTCACATTTCTAGTCATAACTCTCATTCCAGCCAGCACAAACCTGAAATAAAACTCACAAAAGTCCAGTTAAGTGTCTAGTGAAAGGGCAGAAAATAATCCTTCAACCACACCTTGAATTTCCAGACTGTTATTGTCCGGCATTGTGCTGAGATGACATAACCACTCACATCATCTGTTTTTTGTCACACATACACAGACTCAGGTGTCTGTCCCACCGGCTAACTGACGGCGCGGTGTGTGCAGCTACTGCAGGCTAGTTTCTGGGTTTCCACACCACTCAGCACTGAGCCAACAAATCCCAGATTACAGTCAAATCCATAGCCTACCTGGAAGAATGACTTGTTGTTATGACTCTTATAATCTAATTATAGTTGCCTGCAAGTTGCGGGTGCTACCACTAGAAGATAAATATTTGTTAGTACTGCTATTTATCTCTTTGATTATTAGAGTCTGTACAGCATGCTAAAGATTTGTCTCCGTGACACCAATCAAACACACTCTCTTAGCGGCAGAGGCAATAAGCATGGAAAAATTGACAATCTTTTACTCGTGAAGCTCTTTTTGTAGCCAAATACATTAACTCATGTCTCGTATCATATTTTCTTAAATCAAAATACAAAATAACTGAAGCTGTTTGTTTGATAAATTGCTTTTTTTGTCAAGACACTTTATTGTTAGACCCATTCTGCAATATTATTGAGAAAAATCTAAGAAATTCCTATTGAGTGAGCACTTTTTGTAAAGAAAAATCGCTGGAAGACAGATTAGAGTAATCTGTCTTCTGCCTAAAGGGACTAAGAGAGATTTCAGAAAAAAAAATCTAATGTGGCCATGTATAAGATCATTAGTTTGTTGATGCTGAAATTGGAGACACAACTACGGTGGCCTTTCTATGTGACGCTGTTCCCGATGGAAAGATATTAACTCTGACGTTGACCGCAATAAACTCACCAGTATAAGAAACCTGAGATGAGAGTTTTGCGTATATAGTATGCAAACATAAGGATTTCCATATTTGTCTTTGTGCGATTAAGAGACTTAAAAGCATTTAATAAAATTCCTTTTCTTATATACATTTCTCATTACGTTTGCATTTGTCTGTTGCCTTTACTTTTTATGTGATATTCAGGGTGTTTCTATTTAACACTTGAGACAAAGGTCATAATTACGCAAAGTTTTCCAGTATGGACTCACAAGCCAGCCTACTTCTTTCCTGCTTGCATTATAGAGCTGTAATCTGCATTGATCCGTTACACAAACCGTATGTTTTGCCACAGGCCATGCAAAGTGGAGATGGTGAACCTAAATGCAGGACTAACGTGTAAAGAATTTAAAGTCTTTTTTTTTCCTTCTCAAAATGAACAAAAAGCATTGCCACGGATGAAGCACATGAAGTTTTGCTGAAAGCGAACAAGAAAGAGCTGAGCTGGAAGACAAGTGACACTGACCTGCAATGAGAACGATGAGGAGGCTTTGCCCCAGAACAAGGAAAACCTGGAAAATGTGTGGTGAGATAAAAAATAAATATTGTGTGAGGGAAGCAAACCATCCATCTGTTATTTTTTTGTGCCCGCCGAATCCTGTTCCGAGCCACAGGGGAGCCGCAGCTCAGCTCAGCCCTGCCGACCGGGGGGGTTAGCAACTCTGTGACAAAGGAAAGAGCAGTTTTACCACAGGTTTAAAGGTCTTTGTCATCAAGAAACTACTGGTGTGTATGTCAGGTCTGAGTAGTGCTCAGCATCACCAAATTCACTTAGTTTTTTTATTCTTAAAAATTTGGACTGTAAAATTTCAGTACAATCCAGGTTTTGTTAATCCAATCATAAAAGGAAATGAATGTGAAACAAAGTAAAAACAAAATCAAATAAAAATCAAATGTTGAAGCAGATTTATTTTAAAATATTATGCTCAAATCAAATGAGATATTATTTTTGTTAAAAAAAGTCAGAGTAGAAACATAGGTCATCCTGTACAAGGCCTCCTATCATACAAACACTGAGCATTTTTCGAGCTAAACACGGTATCTGTATTTTTGACAGGAACTTTTTCTCACTTGTATGATAAGAAATTCAGTAGCTTAAAGACTAATTATTCAATTTTCTGGCAACTGATAGTAGTAGTAGTAATAGTAGTTTGAAAATGCACAATATTTAAATGTTTGAAAAGTCTGGACACAAGGCAGGTTATATTAGCAAAAGGACTCTCCCCATACCCAAGCTGTATATTACATGTTCCATCTGTAATAAACAAAACTTCACCTAAAAGAGCACAAATATTCAGCGTTAGTTTTTCTAGCATTGTGTGCTGTCCCTGCTAAACTGCTTAATAATGTGTACCTTGCCATGGTTGATACAAAACCAAAATTGGAAACAGAGCGCCTATATTTTTCACAGAATTGTACAGAATGCATATTGAGCCTCTTTGGCTCATGATACTCTATTTACCATACTACAGGCCTTTTGATAGTTGATTTAGCAGTTCCACCTGCTGTTCCTTTATTTGGGGTAAACTTGACCCAATAAAATAATACCCAATTTAAATCATTCAAGACATTATTTAAAATAGAATTAGCACTGGCGGTATTGATATTTTATACAGCATCCTAAACTGTAAACAGATACTTCTTGAGTTACACCCAATATTTGAATTAAATTTACATATTACAAAGATCGAATTAATTAACTAATTAATGAAAGAATTACTAACTAGCGTAAAGTAACTTTTAAATAAATTCACAAGTCTCGTAATTGGCCGCATAGCGTCGCTAGAGGTCATCGGAGGGTCACATCCCCACGAGGACTTTCCCAAAACATTTGCCTGCTACGTCACCAACCCCCGCCCGCCTCGTGCCAAAGCGACTCGGAGTTCTGTTGCCTTGTCAGTGGCACGAGACTCGCGGCACCCGGTTTCAGATGCCAAACCTGCTGAAGTTTGCCCTGAGCTTCGTCCTGTTCAAAACGGACTTTCTCTCGCTGGGCAGTGACGACCTGCACGCCGGTGCCACGTTCAAAAAGCGCCTCGAAGCGCTGTCACGGCTGTGAGCTCGCGCCCTTTGTGACTCCCTGAAGTGAATGGTGAGTAGCTTCTCCGTGTAGTTAGCTTGTAGCATCACTGCTAGTTTAACTGTCGGTCACTGACCGCTCGAGGACCAAACACCCACTCCAAGTGAAAAGTGAGTCCCGACTCGTCGCAGGAAAAGTCGGGGCTCCATCTCAGACGCTGTCCAAGAAGATGGTAAAGCTGACATCTACATTTCTGTTGTTTGAAGATGACGGTGGTCTCTTTTTTTGTTGGACCTCGTGATCACACTCTCGCTTATCAGAGGCCAGTGTCGAGCGGTTGGATGTCCGAATACTGAAAATGAGGAAATAATTACGTTTCTTATCTTATCCTCTTTAATGAAGGAAAGGGGTTGTTGAAACATGAACTAAATTAGTAAGTACAAACATCTGGATGGTGTGCAAATAGCTCATTAATTTTTAATTGGTGTCTGGACGTTAGTCTTCCTCTAACTGTCCTTAAGTCGACATTATTCACAAACTCCATTTATGTCTGCATTTGAACTTTATTACACTTTTGATATGTTTGTTTCTTTATGTATTGCACAGAAAATCGGTTCAAAAGTAGAGAAGTGTGTATCTGACATGCACCTGACAATTATTATGTAATGGACTGTTCATCAATATTATTATTAGCATTATTTGGCCCCACTGCAACTTCTATGAAAATAATGGAATTATAATAATTGGAATTGGTTTAATTCAGTAAAGTAGAAACAGCCCAAATATACTTACTGAGTTGAACAAGTATTTGAACAGATCTAATGGTAAGCAACAAAGAAATCCAACACTGGGCTTTGTGCTGTGTAGTCATATCACAAGTATATTCTTTGGCTTTGTCTTCATTACTAAGTGGATTTACTCAGATAAGAGGAGCCATAAATTAATTAAGTTCAGTTGTTACGTAGCAGAATTCAGTCAGACAAGTTGCAAAAACCTATGAGGTCCAGGCTTCTCAAATGACTTTAAGCTGTTACTTAGAGTACATCAACTGTAAAATTAAACTATTTTTTGTTTTGACATCTAAATCATGAAAAGTTAACACAGCAAATATTCAGTTACTTTATCACTAATGAAACTCAGCCCTGAACACAAAATGGTGAGTTAACTTGCATCTTTCTGTCATTGAGGCACGACCAGACCTGTGTTCTTGGTCAAATTTCAAACATGCTCAGGCTTCCCTGAAGCAGTCTTATTTCATTTGCTTTTAAAGCTCTTTGGGGGTGATTTCTGGATTCAAAAAGTTACCTTGAGCTCAGGGTGACGGGGTTATTTGGCATTCATAAGAAAATGAGTCTTAAAATAAGAAAGTGGTGCATACAATTCAGAGTGTGATCGTGCTGTCAAAGATAATCAACTTCAAAACATATGAAAGTAAAAATGATTCAATCAGATGTCTCTCTGGCTGAATGTATTATGTTGCTATGGGTCTGATGCCTCAGGGAGACTCTGGTTGTCACAGCTGGGCAGCTCTGACTCAGTGTTTTTCAACACAAACTTCCTGGGATGTTCCCGCAGATCCAGGAACACAAAAATCCTCTCAAACTTCAGCTGTTTCATGCTCACTGAAAACCCTTGCCTAATGGTAAAGTTTTACAGCCAAACAACATCAACATCCTGTTTTTGTTAGTTTTTTATACTTTGTTTAGATGAGACTTAACCATGTGCATGGACATAGACACCTTTGTTAAAAAGTGAAAGAACTGGAATGAAGAAAAGCCTGCTTGAAATTGACAACCTAGCCAAAACTGAGTTTGGACATGCATGGCAGCCTCAAGGCTATCGGCGCCTTAACTGCAGTCACAACGTTTCCGTCATAGCACACATGTGCAGTCGTCATTTGCCTGTTTCTTTTCAGAAACCAGTCTGACTAAATTAAGGCAAGTTTATTACAGAGACTTTATGTTGATGTGTTTTCTCACCATATCAGGCCCAAACAGACAGAGATGAGCTGGGCTGAGGAGGACTGGACAGTGGGACTGCCTGGACGGGTCCTTCAGAAGGTGAAGGAGCTCCAAATCCACAAGGAGCGGCTGTCCAGAGAGAACAAGCAGAAGCAGCTTCAGCTGGACAACATCCATACCAGCCTTGAAAAACAGACTGGGAAGGTATACAACGGGATGTTTATTAATAATTCTTACATCAGTAGAAACATACATTTTCGTCATAGGAATGATTGATTGATAATTTCAGAGTTTACATGAATGTCTGCTTAAAAGTTGTACAGTATATATGTATAGGGTGCCCTGAGTACCAAATCTCAGTTTTATTTTATTGTTGATGTTTTGCATCAAGTACTGAAACAATGTTGTTAAGACTCAGCATTTTATGTTGAGTTTTCTAAATAAGCACTGATGTTGAAACTGTTCCACATTTGTCTTAAGAAATCCAATAACATGCATCCTTTCTCGTCCTCTTTCTCCTCACGTCTCCTGCCAAGTATGAGGAGGTCCGTGGGGAGCTGCAGGCTGTTCAGAGAGAGCTTCAGAGTGTCCGGGAAGAGGCCAAGGCGGCCGTGACCAGCAGGGAGCGGCTGAACCAGGACCTCCACACCAGGCAGGCCCAAATATGCTCTTTGGAGGGCCAGTTAGATTCTGCTCGTACCTTGAACAACAAGCTCACCCAGGAAGTCAAAAGGTCTGCAGAAGCTGACATTTAAAACCAATGAATTTCTTTCTCTTTCTTCTTTCCTTGATATTCTAGATTTGACATTGTTTACCTTTTTGTGTTCTGATGAAACAAGAGTAAGTTGTAAGAGTCACATGTAAATGTCATATAGATTTAAATTGATTAAAACTCTGTTTCCCTGGCGTCGTCAAACAAGTCCTCTGCTTGTCCTTTGTCCGTCTCTGGCAGGCTGGAGGCTGAGCTGGAGAAGCTGCAGAACAGCAGCAGGTCGGCTGACACCACTCTGTTTTCCACACCCTGCTGGAGTTCAACATCACCCTGGGAGCCCAGTGGTACACAGTTTTATGTTTAAGACTACTTAGCTTTTTTCTCAGAATACCCCCTCCCCCCCTTTCTCATATATGCGCTGTATAATCTCAACGGAAGTGGGGAAAAAACATCTGATTCCCAGATGAGCATAGAAGTTGTAAATAAATTCCTTCAGTATTAAAGTTTTCCCAGACCCATTGCTCTCTGGGGGACTGTCGAGTTTTTCTTCCCACTCTTGTTTGAAAACCACAGTTGCTCGTATTCAACTTTGCACAAAGGTTTTAGGCAAAAAGTTCAGCCCAAATGTTTTGTTTTTGCCCTACAGGGAGCCGACAGGAAGAAAGGTCTGGCCATCGAGATGAAAGGCAAAGTCGAGAGCTTCATATCCGAGTAAGTACCAGCTAATTCTGTTATTGAGCTATGTTTGGGCTAATCCAAGACTTATGTAGATATTACACGGAGATTTCTGTTCTTTACTTGTTGGATTTATCCCTTAATATGACTAAAGCAAAACTGCTTGCCTTTGTTTGGATTTTCTTTCAGTTTATCTACTGGGGCTTTTAGCTAATTAATTCCATCATACCACCCAAGTAGTCTGGGTGGGTTGGCATGTCCAAAAATATCCTACTCTTAGATTGATACTGCTTGAATTAAACATGTTCCCCAAAATGTATAATAATGTATAAAAATATGTATATTTTATGTTTTTAAGTTACATTTTGAGCATCTGTTTTTTATGTTTATTTACAAATCAGCACTTTTAAAAGTCTTAGGATTGTGTAAATTTTGGGTTTAGGTTTTCATTGATTCGTCATTCTTTCCTTCCACAGCGACTTCAGTTCTCAGACATGCCCACAGCTTCAGTGCCACGACAACAACACAAGAGCACAACCCACCGCCACCCATCCGACCATTCAGATACCTTTTCCACACCCTCGTCTGTGTTTCCTTGGGAACGTGATGATTCAAAACCAGCATCTAGGAGACGACTGCCTCCCTCTCCCCAGACGCCTGGCCCTGATGCCACAAATCAAGACCCACAGGAGCCCGTGGTTGGAGAGAAGGAGAAGGTCTGCAAAACGGAGGCCGAAGGTGAGCGAGGTTGCTCAGCGGTAACCCCAGCAACCTGGTAGCAATGGTTTGAAAAGGCAGCTGACACAGATACAGCTCATCCCAGCTGTCTCTATCCTAATGTAAGATTAAAAAGTTATCTGGATTACGGTAAGAACGGCACCCAGCATGGTGACACCGTTATCCATTTAACTTGGTCGTCCTGCACTTTGAGTTTGGCCTCTGAGTGGATTGGATTTTGGATTAGGTGCTGGGTTTTATAGTAAGCAACAACATACTGGTCCAAGTATGTTTTCAGGTCCTGCTCACACAAGTCAACATGTCAGCCAACCTAAAGTCTAAAGCCTTCCCCATAGATGGGCGTAACTGTAGCCAATGCTGGTCAACATCTATTTTTGAAGTTTCACTGAGGTGTGATGACTTAATTGCTAGTTAGTGCAACTGGCTGAGCAGGCGTCCCATAAACAGAGGCTAAAGCTGCTCTGCGCACCTGTTCTCACTTTGAGTCCCGGCTCAGAGCCCTTTGTCCTCACCCTTTCTTTGCCCCAATTTCCTTTCCAGCAAAGGCCAGCACAGCTCAAAGCAATCCTTAAAAACAAAAAAATACCCACGTACTATTTTTTACTTGCCTGGTGTGGTGTGGAGAGGTTTTAAATGATTAGGTAACATTTCAATACTAAATAATAACCCTAACCCTTTTTGTCAAAAGTACTAAAAAATGTTGGACCCACATCCTTCTGATAAAATACTGAAAAAATACTGTTGAAGGATTTTCTCACTGTCATCCATTCAGTATTTCTCTGTAAACAGGACCTTTGATAAATTTTATGAAAGAAGTCAGCCTTGCTCTAATGCTAATACTAGTTGGGCAAGAGTGACAGTGTGGGAACCTGCACAGAGTTTTGAAATGATCACATTAGGGGGATTTACCAGGATGGTTTCTCTGTTGTTTCACTGCAGAGCAGAGAGATACAAACTCTGAACAACTCCCCAGACCTTGCTTGATTCTGTTACCAAAGAGTTCTTTGGAGATGTCTCAAGAGGCTTTTAATTTTTGCACCAGTTCAAATGTCCTCCGTGTCCTGTTGCTGAATAACCCCAGCAGGGCTTGTTACATAAGAACTGTGTAGAAGTTGCAGGCTCTGCTGGAAATTCCTCTGCCAGCTCCAAGGCCAGTGTCTTGATGCAGAGAGGCTCTTACTCCACTTTATTAGTCTGATGTAACGCTTCTCTTTCTCTCAGCTCCATGTTTGCTCAGAGGAGGAAGGGAAGAGTTCAATGTGAAACAATAAAATCTGCTGCTGGGACAGCAGTGGGAGGGGCAGTGTTTTTCCTGCTGTTTTTATTGGGCAACTCTCCATAGTAACTACTACAGTCATACAGAAAACATTGTTTTCTTCAATATTTGATTCCTTTTTGGGTTTTATTTTGGTTAATTGTTAGAAACATCAACTCTTTTCAGATTAGAGGTGCATGAATTCCTGAACATATATTTGTGTTAAATGTGATGTAGATTGCATCAAAAGATGGTAAACCAGGCAGATTTTTAGCTGAAAGTGAAAAGAATTAGGCAGCCCAACATCTACAGACTCACTCACAAGTTTATAGTTGTAAACATGTCAGCTGAATTTGTCATGGAGCCAGCTGGTATGGATTGACCCCATTTATGAAGGCTTCAGTGATGTGTTGGTGCTGTATATTTGACAGTTGTTTGAAACTCATCAGAGATTTATTGTTTGCTGGTAAGAGAATAGACAAGATTTCTCATCTTTCTTCAGTTTTTTTCCTTTTTTTTTCTTCAACTTACTTTATCATGTGTGTCTGTATCCAACAGTGTGTCCACCAGTACATTCACCAGAAATACAGAGCCGTGTCTTAATTCTGGAAGACCAGCTTTCTGAGACGGTCAGGACACTGAAGTCAATTCAGAGTGAGATGGTGCAGACGAAGAAGGAGCTCGCTGCCAAAGAGCTGGGCCTGCAGAGAGCCCGTGATGAGCTTAGCTCGGCACACACTCGCATGGCCCAGGAGAGTGAACGGGTAAAAAGCACACAGAGCATACTGCTATTGAAAGTGCTGGTAGGACTGCTACTGCCATCACGCATTATGGGCGTTGGTCTCATTTAGCACATTGTTTCCCTTTCCCGAAATATTATCAGGAATAGTTCAGAGAAAAATCTAGCACGAAGTTCCCCTTTTTTCGTTTATGGCTAAGTTTCATCAGGATTGGCAGTTGGAGACTCCCCTATGCCCCTTTATTTGATGATGGATGTGATTCTCACACCTGATTCATTATTGAAAAGCATTTGTGGTTTGAACCAGCTTAAGAATTTCCTCATTGGATCATCAGCTTAAGTTTTAAACAACTGAGTTTGACTAAATTCTGTGAAATAATGAGTATTGTGCATCGCAGGCGTCTGGAGCCGAACAGAGACTTAAGCAGCTGCAAGAGGAGCTCAAGTGCCAGAGGCAAAATGCAGAGAGCTGTCGATTGCAACACCTACAACGCACCAAAGACTTGGAGAAACAGCACCAGAGGGTGAGACAGACACATGCAGAGTTAACAGAAAACACGCCCTTTATCCTGCTCCTCGATCCAGTCTTAAGGTTGCAGTGTCTGTGTGTGTGTCCAGGATCTGACAGAGCTTCAGAAGGAGAGGCAGTGCTCGGACAAGCAGCACCAGCAGGAGGTCAATAAGCTTAATCAGGAGCTCCAGCAGGCTAGGACGCTCCACAATGCCCTTCAAGCACAGGCCGATAAGGTGAATACACTCAAAAGTACAAGCATGTGCATTATTAATAGCGAGAGCATCTAGTCCTTCAAAATGCAAACCGTACCTTTTCTCAAGATAAGGTCTGTTCAAACTCTGCAAATTTAGCACTACTTCTCTACTTCTGTAGATGCTTTAGTTTACATGCCCTGTTTTTCTGCCCTTTCCTGCTTTTATCTCTTTATCCCGTCTTCTCTCTCTTTCTCTGTGGCACAACTGTTTTCATTATAAGTACACAAAGTCACTAAACTTCTCGTTTCTTCTCCCACACATGTTTTTTGCCGTTTCCCCATACTCTATCCACTCTCTTAGTGTTTCTGTTCCCATTCAACCCACCCTCCCCTCTGCTTCGTCCTCTTCTCCTCTCCTGTCCTGTCGGTTTCTCCTCAGTGGAAAGTTTGAGCTGCAAAGGTAATGACAGTGTGACTGCATTTCCGACAAAGCTTTGGTTTGGGAAGCTTGATACAAACTTCTAACTTGTGTGTGCAAATAGTCCACAGTAAGGACAGGGAGCAGCTGCAAGACAGTGGAGATTGTAGTTCATATTTATCCATATAGGAAGCTTATAGGTTAAAAGTTCACCGCTCCTATTTACAAAAAAATCTGTCACAGCCTGTATTCCTATGATATATACATGTTATGAATAAAGTAATTTTTTATCCTTTTGTTGTAACCCTATTTTCCCTTAAAAGCTTTACTATGTTGCCTTTGAACCACACATCTTGTTTTGTGGCATTTATTAGGGTTACAGAGGCTAGACACACAATAGAGAGACACAATCTCAGGTGTGATGAATGATGTAATCACCAAGTGTTCATAACTGCTGTATTTGCGCTTTTTTATCATTGCATGTTTGTTTTGGTCAAGCGCATCCCACTAAATCTGTTTTTACGACCACATATTCTCTGTTCTTTTTTTAAATTAAATTCAATGCTTGGATTTTCTTAAAATGGCAGAATGCATTTTAAAAACATTTGCATGAATTTGACAAAGTATGATCAAATCAGGTCAACTGATACCAATGAAAATCTAGAAGGAGCCATTTGATTGGTGTGTATGTATGATCAATCTGTAGTGTTGAATTGTTATTATTATACATGCAAGGAAAAGAAAATGGGGTCATATGTTTTCACTCCCTTAGTGATGTTGTTCTCTTGCAAAAGAAAATGGTGAAGTTGCAGCCCTTATTAGGTAAATTACTGGACTTAATTAGATTATTGGCTCAAAAAATATAGAAAAAAGCCCAGCAGGGTTGCTGGCAGTTTTCATCTAACCCTGCAAACCTGAGAACTAGTCTGATCTGCTATGTCACCATGGTTACTGTCCCGTTTCATGTTCACTGTACTTTACACCTTTCCAGCCTTACACCAAGTAAAATTAGAAGAAAACAGTTAGAGCCCAGTTTTTTCTTGAAGAAAGGTAACGTGATTACTGAGTGCTGCCACTCAGTATGTGCACTATCATGAGAAAAGATGTGTGATGTGATGAGAACTGCTGGGAAGCTGATTATTAGCTAAATATCTCTCGCCCCCAGAGAGATAGACAGTCCCTCATGCATGTTATTGATCACTGCCTGCTGAATCCTTCACTGATCCTGATTCATTAACCCTAAGCTGCATGCTTTAATGTCTTCATTTGGTCCTTTTTGTTTGTGTTTTTGTATGTTTTTTAAAACTCTTACTGTTTTGATTTCTTTCTTCAAAAATACATTTCTCCCTGTCAGTTTTCTAGCTGCACATGTAATGATTTCCTCTGCCAGCTGTCTCTGCAGAAGCAAGCGTTAAGCAAAGACTTGGACTCTGTTAAAGAGAAACTGAAGTGGACAGAGGAACAGCTGAAGGAGAGCCAGAAGAAGGAGGGGCAGACACAGGCTAAACTGACGGTAACACACTAACAAACAGTGATTGTTCTGACCAGTGCTTTCTATTTAAATTTTTTTTTATACAAGATCAATAATTTATTTACTGAGCTCCATGCATTATTAAACAACTAGACTCTATATACCATCTGTCTCTGTTAATGGATAATGCTAAGTATCTAAATCAATAATATGGGAATTGTTGCTTCTTCAATCATCCTGTCCCCTTGTTCTGTTTAAAACGGATGTTGGATTTGTCAGATCTGAAAAATATGAATTTAAAGGGAGCTGCAGAAGAATAAGGGTTATGTTTCCTCTGTCAGGTGTTAGTATGCCTGGTGTTTAACCTTATCGTGCTTGCAAAAAGCCCACAGGTGAATTTTTAAATGTGGATGTTGAACCACCGAACCTGCTCACGATAAAGTCCTGCGTCCTTGGCTAAAGTTACACAGAGGGCAAACAAATCGTCACACTCTGTGAACCAGACTGCAGCGCAGACGCTAATGCCACCTTTATCTGCAGCTTGTGTGTCTGCGGTTTGTTGCTGTTGTGACACAGTGTTTACATGTAGCTCTCATACTCTGCTCTCACACAGAACAAAACAACTCTCCTGGTGGAGATGTTTCACATTTCTGATGTGGTTGTCAGTGGCGTTGATTTAAGATGATATGTTGAACAATGCTGATTGTGTTATCTTAAGAAAATAAAATAAAAAATAAAAATAATTTTGGAATGTTCATTCCAAACATTGTAAGAAACTTAACTCCTCGGAGTGCCTAAACAATAAATGCCCTTATTGTTCACTTAAGAGAGCAGTTTGTGTGACAGCAGTCAACTCACCTTATTTGTTTTTTTGCCAACCCTCGCATTAGGAAGCAGTGCGAGAGGCGGAGGGTGTGGCAGTAAGCCTCGAGCAGAGCAGGAAGAGAGAGAGAGCCCTGGAGGAGGAGGGGAGGAGACTGTTGGAGGAACAAGCTGACACCCTGCGTCAAATCAAAGAACTGCAGAGTAAGGAGCGACTTCTAGGACTTCTATGACTTGTCAGTACTGGGACATTTTTACAGACCATAGATATCACATTATTGATTTTTCCTTGAGAAAGTGCACTGCCAAGGATTATACCATGACTTTTAACCTGAGAGGAAGAATGAAGTGTAAAGTTATCCTAGGAATTTGATAAATTAGGACTTTTGATCAGTGTTTCAGAATAAGCTTAACATTAATATTTACATAATGTTTAGGAATTTGTGATGCTAATGGGGTTTTCTTCTCTCTTTTTTTTAACTCCAGATGAAAAATCTGTCTTGGTGGCCCCTCCACAGCCTGTCCAGTTTTGCCCCGTGGCTCAATCTTTCCCACTTCATTCTTCTTCCACTCCTTCTCCGCGACCACCGGCCAGTAGTAAGAGGTCTTTAACTACCCAAGCTGAGCAGAACAGGGAACAGGAAGGTTTCGATGGGAGACGCCCAGAGGTTACAGCATCGTATCCCACTGATAGAGAGCCAGGAGAAGGAATTGATGCTGAGCACATCACTGTCATCACCAACTCTGAATCTTTACCAAGAGTTGGACAGACAAGCAGTTGCGACGTGTCTCAGAAAAACAGAGGAGAAGATATAAAAGCCGACATATCTGGCACGCCCATCACCAGCGCTGTGGATGGCTGTGGATCAGCAGGTTCTGAGCTTTCATCTCTGCCACAAAGTTTGACGCTCTCTGCTGGACAGGCC
The DNA here is from genome assembly GCA_907169785.1 of Menidia menidia. Lineage (NCBI taxonomy): Eukaryota > Metazoa > Chordata > Actinopteri > Atheriniformes > Atherinopsidae > Menidia > Menidia menidia. Next base: position 7,960,889 of record CAJRST010036666.1, read on the forward strand.
CCTCTAAAATCCGAACAGAACATCTCTTCTGAAGATCTCAAGAGGGAGAATAACCAGCTGCGTTCAGAGATTTGTGATGTACGCGAGGAGCTCCAGAGGCGGCTGGACGACCTTGAAACGCAGCGAAGGGCTGAGGCAGAAGCAAGAACCCGCCTGAAGCTGCTCAGCCGCAAAAATGCCAGCCAGGCAGTGGAGAGGGAGGAGAGAGACCGGGAATTAAAGGCACAACTGGAGAATGAAAAGGCTGAGACAGAGAGGCTGAGGAAGACCATCACTGCTTTGGAGGCAGAGATTAGGAGAGGAAGGGAGGAGGAGAAAAACACAGCACAAGATGATAAAGAGAGTGAAATGATAGAATTTAATATCCAGCTAAAGAATCAACTGGCAGAAGTGAAAGCCCAGCTGGCCTTAGAGAGAGAAGAACGAAAGAGAGAGGAAGAGGACAGAAACCTAATTATAAGCAGAGATGCTGACGTGAAGAAGGAGATGAGCATGAAACTGGCAGAGCTTAAAGCTGAGATGGAGGACTTCAAGCACGGAGGTCAAGAGTGGGCAGAAGAGGAGAAGCTCTCAGCCGCTAACAGCCCCCTGACATATCTGACTCTGCATGACAATGAATTAAACTCCACCGACGTTTACAGTGACAACAAACTCCTGCCTTCACCAGAGCAGCACCTCCTCTTCTGTCAGTCCACTAACAAACTCAACATGCTGATGTCCACAGCAGCACCGGACATCATCCAGGAGGAGCAAACGATGATGGGTGAGCAGTCTCCTCTGCTCCACGATGCTCACACTGCTTCCGAAGACACTCAACAGAACAAATATGGACGCTCTTCCGTGTCCGACCGCCAAATTAGTGAACTTCCCACCTCTGATTTGGCTAAAGAAGTGGAGCACCTGCAGAGGGAATGTTCAAAGGAAGCCGAGCGTGCAAACCAGTACCAGGCCAAACTGGAGGCACTACAGTGCCAGGTATGTAATGAAATAGAAATAATTCATCTTGACCAAAATTGACAGATACATTTTCATTTTACAATAATATTAATTTGTTACATATATCTCTTCTGAAGATTTGTGAGTTTCTATAGTTAGGAAAGACTAAATACCACCAACAAAAACAGAATTTTTTTAATGCCTGTGTTAGTTCTAATCATCAATTGGAACATAAAGCGATTTTGAGCTGGCATCAAGATGAGTTGAGGGGATCTGATCAATCTGATCAAGTTACGCACTGCTTGCGAAGCAGATGGAGAAGATTTGATCTCTTACTTATCTCTTCTTTCTTAAAGTGGTAAAACCTCAGTCCTGATGGAAGCTAATTAATCTTTGTGGCTTAATGGAATTGGAAGCTGAATGTTTGCTTAATACCACTGAGATTTAGTCTTTTACCACTTTAAAGATATTAGCACATTTTACAATAGACCAGTTGGTGGAGTGGAGGGCCGCATGTTTGAAGTGGAGGGCCGTATGTTTGAAGAGTCATTTCCAAAACAAACATACAGGCTGTGGCGGCCTATTGCCTCTGTCTGACTTTCTGCTCTTAAATGGTGTTTTCCTCACAGGTGACACGGCAGACGCAGCAGCTAACCATGGCCTTTGAGAACCAGAGTCAGCACATCTCAGGCCTTCTGACCGAGCTGCAGGAGAAGGAGAGGGCCCTCCAGTGCCAGGCAGAAGAAGTGCTGCGATACAAGCAGGAGCTGGAGGCATTAAAGACTGAAAACCACAAAGAGGGGAAGACGACAGTCAAAGACGGGGAGGAAGTGGGATCAGGAAAGGAGAGCTTAACTGAAACCTCAAAACAAGAAAAAGAGTGTGCGGTCTCCTTTCCCACTGAGATTTCAGATAATGACTGTCAAATTGAGGGCAAGACAAAAGTAACAAAGATTGAGATATATGATGCTGAAACAGCAGCTGCTACTGACAGCGGTGAAACAGTTATATCTGAAAGCTCTGTGGACTCGAATACCTCTTACTGGCACTCTGACTCTGCCATAGAGGTGACGGAGAGTCCGTGTGGTCAAAATGGAGGTGCAGCAGATATTGTTACAGAACGCTGTGCTCTGAAAGGGGAGAATCAGCAGCTAATAGACAGAACAACGGGTGTGACTGCCTCACACAGCAGGAACCCAACGTTACAAACGGATAGTGAGAACCAGGAAGCTCTAAGCACTCCTTCATGCGCAGAGCAGGAGACACGAGTGATGCCAAATGATGCCAGGACTCAGGGACAGGAGTCCTTACAGGAGAATGAAGACAGAAGTGAAAATTTAGGGGGGGAAGAAAGGAGGTCCAAGAGTGACGAAGACCTGGATGAAGAGTCTGATGCCCTGGTCGACCTCCTACACCAACAGGTAAGGAGAGTTGTTTTTCTTTGATAAAAGTCATTATAAGTACTTTATAAGTACGTTGTTTCTTTACTCATTCATTTAGATAATGTAGAAAAGCTTGTAATTTGACTCCATTTGTCCCATCCAGGTAGAGGCTTTGCAGATGAAGGTGCGGTCTCTCTCTGAGGAGACCCAGCAGCAGGCTCAGGAGATTGCTATGTGGCGTCTGGCCTCCCAACCGGCCCCCACAACCCCGGAGCAGATGACTGCTGCCACCCTTTCATCAGATGAGCTGCCTGACATCCAAACTGGGACCACAGGCCACACTCAGCCGCCTGTGAGGTCCGCTCAGAAAACCCAGGACAGCATCACTGTTGTCAGAGAGGATGAGTTGTTCATCTGCTGTTCCTCCAGCAAACTGCAGGGTCGCATGTTGTTATCCAGGTAACCTCAGCTTGAGTGTAATAATAATAAAACGGCATTCATTTCTCTCATGTGTCTTTTAAGTCTATAATGTAAGGCCATGCTCGTTCCTTTCTAATGTCTCCTGTTTACCTTTCTTTGTTTTACCACAAGGTTGCAGAGCAGTAACCCTCCTGAAGCAGAGAGCCCTAATTCCTCTGAAAAGACGACCAAAATGCAGGAAAGCAGGCAAAATGCTGCTGAGATCAACCAGGTGATTTTTTCCAAATCCTTACTCACTTGCATACCAGATCACTGTGTATGTTACACACTCAGTGTTTCCTGACTCTGTCCCTGGAATTTTTTGTGCTAAATATTTTAAAGTTAGAAGGAATTTGTTTGTTTTTCTTATAAATAAAACAGTTCAGTGATTTCAAGGTAATTTCCCTGGGAGCTCTGAGTGTGCAGACAATGAGTAAAGATAGGACTAACAATCCAAAAAAGCTACTTTAAAGTATTACCAGTGTACCCCTGAGAGAGTCTTATTTGTGGTAAACAGTGGAATGGAACATGCAAAAACCAAATTATGCACACAAAGCACCTTTCAGTGATAAATGGGTAAAATGTGTCTCAATAATTGTCAAGTCATTTTTATATTACTGCTAATTATATGATTTTTTTCAGTGAGTTTGAAGGGGAAATGAGCCCTATATGAATAAAGGACTAAGTCTGTGCTACTAAAATTTCTTATAGATAAATTTGATTATGGTGGGGTTTTTTTGTTTGTTTTTCTTCTAGAAATCCGAAAAGCCAGAATCTTTTCCATGCCAGTGCAAATCCAAGAGAGAGACTAAAGACGTTGCCAAAGATCCCCTCAAACCCTCGGGACCAAACCATGCCAAAGCGGCCGAATTTTACTCAGAGGAGCCAGAGGCCAAGCCAAATTCTTTCATGTTAAACAGCGAGATAAACGCCAGTGACACCGCAGACCAAGATGAGAAGACGGAAATGAGATGTGTCAGCACTCAGACAGAAGACAGTCTGTATCCTCATAGGGCTCCAACCAAACAGACTGAGGAGGAAGAGGGGGCTGAAGAGGAGCTGGTGGAGTCTCCACCCGTCTCTCCCATCCCAGTTTCTGACAAGGTGGAGTCAGGTGACAGGATGCTGTTTTCTGGATCTTTTCCCATCCCGGCCGACCCGGCTCGCCTGGCAGAAAGAATCCGCCGCAACAGGACGCAGTTGTCAGCCGCCTACGATGACACAGAATACGAACCATACGGCCTGCCAGAAGTTGTCATGAAAGGTAACTTTGCTGGTTGAGTTATTTTTTAAACTACTTTCTTAACAAAACAAACTAAGTAAACTATCATCACAAAATCCATCCAGCAACCAAAGCAGGTCTCTGATTCCGGGGATGAGGCCTAAAAACACTACCGGCTCTGCCCACAGCAGCAGGCAGACAGCTTGGACATAGGAGCTTTAGGCTCAGAGACAGCTTTTTGTATTATGATAGAAGCCAAAATCAGCCTAAAGAGTGAGTTTGTAGCAGCTAGTTTGGACTTAAAATGTTAAAGTAACCTGTTACATGGTTGTAAGTTTCATATGTAAACTTAAAACGTTTTTTTAAGAAAGTATCCTTACTGCCCCCAAGTGGCCACCAAACATAAAAGATGTCTTTGCAGATGTTTCTTATTTTTTTGTATTAAACAACTTCACCTTTCAGTTGTTTGTTTCCCTTCCAGCATTTCTGGATGCTCATTTAACAAAATTGTCTCTTTTAAAATGCGACAGACACAGGAAACATCACAAAGAAAAGTTATTTGGTAATAAGAGTTTAGAGTCTTCTCTGACCAAATGTTTGCACATTTGTCTCAGTAAGAGGTTTGATATCCTTGACTAAAGGACTTGACTTGACTTGTCTGCCTGTTATCTGTTTATCTTCTTTGTTTTTGCTCTTTCAAACTCTTGATTATTTTATTTATCCTGTCCTCTCCCTTCCTTTTCATTATTCAGGTTTTGCCGACATCCCCAGTGGTCCCTCATGTCCGTACATTGTGAGAAGAGGTTTATTGGGAACAGCGGTTGTACCCCGTTCGCAGAAAGACCGGCAAAAGGAGGAGGAGGAGACAGATTAAAGAATGGCAACAGGCGGCATCATGTAAAGAATTAAAAATCTCCCTCTTTTTCTAAAAAACAATGTTTAAAGTAGATTTTATTTTCCATAAACTGACTTTTAAAAGCATTTATTGGAGGCGAGTCTCGATGATGATGCTGTTTATCAGCCGTTTATGCTGATCAGTTTATTCTCTCATCCTTTCCATCAGTGTTGTTCTCAATCGCTTTGTATTTTTTGACCCCTACCTGTTAACAGATATCGTGGAAGGAACCGATCAGGGTGGGTGGCTTCATGGTGGACCTGATTGATGACCGATTGCTGCGGCAAAGAGACGTGAAGGTGCTGAGCATCTGAAAGCCAGGGCACTGCCACAACCAGCTGTAGGCAGACTGTACTTTGGCACGTGTGCCTGCAGGTAACTGGGCCTGCACAGACAGAACAATGGCCTCCACTGTGGATCTTGAATGTTCTAATTGTCACCATTTAATCCTCAAATTGCCGTGTGGATACCCTGCTGTCCATCACAAGCTGCCACTTTACGCTCACCTGCATATTAAGGTACGAATGTGGTGATTTGGTGATTATGCTTAGCGTTTTATGAACCACTTATCAAAAGGGGCCAGTTTGTTTTCAGTAACTCTGAACTAACCCACAGGCCTGACCTCAGCTTACTTTGAATCAAACTGTGCCTCGCTGGTGTTTTTCTAAACCATCGCTTGTCAAGATAATGTTGATTTGTTTTTCAAACGCAGAGGGTTTGAACAGGCGGCGTGTAGATTTTCCTTTTTAAACCTCTTGATGTGGCTTATTTATGGACAATTGAATGTGATGGATTTGTGTTCAGCTGTTTACAAAGTTTTGTGTGAAACATTAGCTGTGAATATGAACATGTGTGCCCTCCTCTTGATGTCACTGTTTGTATAAGTGTGTGTCGGAGAGAGTTGGGTGTGCGCATTTCTATGAGTCAGTCTAACCTGCACTGGTTTCCGCTCCATGTATGGTGATCCACACTGTGCTCTCTGTCCTCTCTGTCCTGCTCTGTTTTTCTGTCCTGTTTGACTTTAGTTGGTTCTAAAGCAAATTAACTTAAAAACAGTCATGTGAAGCTTTTGTTTAATTTTTCTTCTTTTGTTAGAATACAGATAAATGGATAATGTGTGTTTGTAATGAATAAGATTTAATTTAACTGTTCTGTGTGACATTTAATGCACATTTATTGTCACAAAATTCTGAGTTTTTTAGTTGATGCCCTTCAGTGGCGCTTCAGCAGCAGATTTCACACCTTTGCTTACCTGCAGGATAAGTTATTTAAAGCACGGATTCCTACTCAGTCAAGTCCACTCGTCTGTATTCACCTGGAAATGAACTCATTCAAAGGTGCCGTCTGCTGAGTCAACTTTTTGTAGAAGTGTAGAAAACAGATATTCTGTCACAAAAGTCCAGTTAATGAATGCATTTCCCTTTTTTGAGGAATCACGTGGCAGATGAGAAGATGAGTATTATTCGTCAGTCCCAGCTAGAGATTAGCATAGTTTCAGGATTACTTTTATCATAAATGTTTCAAACGAAGCAGATTTACTTTTACAAAGACCAGTGACTAAAAAGATTAACTTTCCTGTTTGATTTGTGTTTTTGTAACCTGTGTAGACTAGGGAACTTTTGAAAGGGACATTTTTGTTTTTTATCCTAGGTAAGCGTGCATTGCTTTTGTGGTTGTTTTTTGGAAAATACTGTTTTCAAACCTATCATGAGATGCATTTGTGTTTGGAGTAGAGATGCAACCTAGTGTTTTTGGTTGTTGTTTTTTTTCCTATGTTGCAGATTTTTTTCTTATTCAATGAATGGCATAAAGATGAATTTCTGTCATTTTTCTTTTCCTTAAGCTTTGAATTGTTGAAACGTTGGCTTGCACCTTTTACGACCACAAGACGAACTGATTTTTTCCTTCGAACAGATCCAACAAAAATGGACCTGCAGTGTGTCATTCTCAATCTTTTATACTTTTTAGTTCTGTCTTGATGTTTTTGAAATTATGAATCCTCAAAACAGCTTGAGTTCATACTGCACCAAAAAACACCAACATTAGTTATTAACATTAAAAGAAAGAGAAAAAACAGAAGCACCAAAGAGCAGGCGGATGAATAGGCCGAGGTATCCTTAGGTTGTGCTCACTTGGTGCAGTCAGTCAAACATTAAATGCTTGCTGTCAAGCAGATATAAAACAAATCGGCTGAATAGAAGTTTTTCACTGGCCGATAAATCGGAGCATCCTTAGTTAGAAGTGCTGTGATTTTTGTTTTTTGTGAAGATTTTATTTAAAGTACTTTCTTGGCCACAGCTTGATGATTCAGTTAGAAAACAGCTGCAATTAATAAGTGCTGCCATTTATCTGCCACCGTGGACGCCTCTCTCTCTCTCACACACACACACACACACACACACACACACCTCACCTCCCTCGCCTGTATATCTCTGGGAACTGTAGTCTTCTGGCAGCGAGGTGGGATATTCTGACTGAGAGCAGGGAGACTCACTGGGACTTAGTTGCCTTGTTTTTGACACTTTTATGTGGATGTCTCTGTGTTGTGTTTGTGGCCACAATAAAAAAACTTGCTCTTACTTAAGCCGTCGTTTCTCTTTGAGCGCCTTCTAGTCTGAGTCGTCATGGCTGTGCACTTTATAGACCATGTTGTGATGTCCTTTTGTTGGCTGTTTATGAGGTGCCTTTTTTTATAACTTGAGCATAATTAAGTCTAAATGAGGACCGCGGTCCAATGAAAAGAGCCCAGAGTGTTCTCAACTGTTACATCTTGGTTAAATCACATAAGTATTTCCGCAATTACCAGAGTCCTTTTCCTTTGCCTCTTAGTCGTAAACACATTGTTGAGAAGGTGATGAAGCCGCTCAAGGAGCAGCAAATTAAGGGGTCAAAGGAATAGATGTACTTCCCAACTTTTAGAGTCTGTTTAATTTCATGATGCACATCTTTCTCAGGAGCTAGAAAAATTGTTAACCATAACTCTGACTTTGAAGAAACAAGTGTCTCTTATTACTTTCCGAAAAGACAGAACCTGAAAAGGCGATGGATTTAGAGAGCTAAACCCCCCCGCATCCAGCCCAGGAAACTCCGAGCCCCTCTGCTCTTCCTCTGCAGCGACGGCACTTAATCACACTCTGCAGCTCTGCGGCGCTCCTCACTTGTACTCGCACGTCACCGCCTCGTCCCTTTCTTCATCTTCTCCTCCTCATATGATCTGTTCTCCTCTTCCCAAGTGATGTAGGGTCACGAGAATGGGAAAACACCTTCCAAGGAGAAAACACAGACATGCACTTTTGAATTTGCGCCACACGCGCACAGAGCTGCTAGTTGAGTGCTGAGTAGTGCAAGACCAGCTCATGAGCCAAACTACGATAGCAACTTTTCCCTAAACTCAAGGTAAGACATGCTTTGATAAAATCTCTCTGCAGCATTTTTAATAGTTAACTTTGTATTGATTGCAAACTATGGATGTATCAGTGTTTTATTTTTTTTATTTTTTTGGTCCAAGTTTCCCAAAAGTGTAATAGCAGATTTTCATGAATGTTTAAAGAGATTGTAATCTGGTCGTAAACATTCCTGTCTATGTCGGTTCTCTGTGTCCTGAAGGAGCTGATATTTTAGACAAATAATGTGCTCCAAAGCTTCATTTTATGATATACGGACATGTTCTGTCAATGCAGAATCTACATTTGACAAACATTTCATGGAAATATATATATATACACACTCACACAGTTTTCTACAAAGAAGAAAATTAGCTAAAAAAGTCCTGTTATTCAGCACATTGGACCGGACATGTAGTAATTGGAATTTAATTACATCTGCATGAGCTCCATTTTCTTTATCTTTCTAAGTTCATTAGTGATTCCTCCCTCAGTCGGTCTCCTCTGAGGGTCTCTTTGTCCACCCCTGGAGAATGTGTCACGTTTACAAACAGGCCTCCTCTTATGAGACTGGGATGTTTGTGCTTGTTGTTCGGTCTCTTGTAGACTTAACTGCAGTATTTACATGAATGGAGTACTGTAACCGAGAGCCTAGTTTTCCTAATTGGGGTGAAACTTCATGACCACAATATCATGAGATGGTATTAAATCCCGAAATTTGAAAACATTCATTCTGAGATCCATGTTGTATGTTTCTGGACATTTTTTGTAGTTTATATTCTGTTGTCATTACAACTCCCAGAAAATCATTTTAGATCTTACAAGCTTGTAAAGAACGCTCTGATGACATCTAGGTTTGCAGTCCAATCAAGATGATTTAAGACTAACAGGTTTCAAGAAAAACATATTTTTTTCAATCCTCCTTCTAAAAACGAGGAACAGTTTATTTTTCTCTGCAAGAAATCCCTTTTAGAGGAACCCTATGCCTTGAATCTGCAAGAGAACAAGCTGAAGAAGATGGTTTTCATGTCTTGATTACTTTTGTCCATCTTAGATCAATTTAGTCTCAAACACCTGCTGTAATGTAAGCCTATAAATAGTCTGTATACGTCTTTTCCTGGACTCATGCTTCTTTCCAAACAGCTCAACTCATGATTTATGACCCCACCTGCTCCTTTGTTTAATTTAAGATTAAATCTCAGCCTGTCTAACACGTCCCTTCTTTTTCACTAAATCCCCCCTTGCTTTTTATCTAAGCAAAATATCAAAATATGCCTGTGTAGGTTTAGACAATGATAACTAATAATATCAGGCAGGGCCGAAGCCGTGTGCAGGGAACTAGACCCTCCACAAAACCAAAGCCGGCAGTCCATTAGTGCAGAATGCTAACAGTCACCCAGACTCTGGGAAATCTCAGAACACTGTCAAGGCCGATGTGGTGCCGATCAGGGCTGGTCGACCCCGGCTAAGAAGCTCCTAAATCTTAGTTCTGTTTGTTGGAATGACTAATTCAAAGGTAAACGCAGTTCAAAGAAAACATGAGAAGCCAAATGAAGCTAGGCGATACCCAGGTTTTTAATTGAGGTGAAGATGCATCTTTGGAGGTTTGGCAGAGCCTAATGGCTTGTGAGGCCGCTGGCAGGGTGGGCTGTTTATTGTCAGCTTTTACCCTGTTTATTATGACAAATTCCCTTCAGTGTGAACATTTATTTAATGCCTCACACACTGCGCCTTTAGACTTTACACAAGACTTTTTCTCATTGTATTCTGACCAGATCTTTTCTTTTGTGTTCCCAAAAGTGTTCTTATGGCTTGAATTAGAAAGAAGTCAACCCACAATCCTCCTCCACTGAACTCTAAGAAGACGGGTAATCAGGAAGAAAGCAATCTGAGAGTCAGAGTGGAGAGGAAAGAAGAGTCCGATGTATTGCCACAAGACCATTTGGGAAGTTTTATCATGGGATGAACTCCTGTCATCAGTGAGTTAAGGTAGTGTTTGCATTGTAAATGTTCTTTATCTGACATGAACGACATAAGAAAAGGCAACAATAGGGACATTTTGCTTGCACACAATCTTTTCCAGATCAGATAAGAGTCCACGTGTCTCTGTGATGAGTGGGAGTCTTTTAAATGGTGTGTTTCCTGGCACACTCAAAATGTAACAGGCTCCAACGTCAGTGATGTCATGCGCTGCGTCAGTGTGACACAGAGGAAATCTTTATCTGAAAGAACTGATTAGTTTATCTGGCTGTTTAAAGAGCCATGCCATCCGTTTTCACAAACGTGCTCCATGTTTTTTGTGGTTCCATACGCTGTTTAATACAGTATTTGCTTCTATAAATTTGCCAAATGTCATATTCCTAAGCTACAGGCACTTTGGTTGTTTTAACATTAAAAGACTCCCTGTAGTTTTTACAATGGTATAGATAATGTATCCTCTAGAGAAAGATTTCATTAAACGCGTACAGTTAGATTGTTTTGTTTTTTTTCATCAAGTTTCACAGAAACTCACTGTGCTGTGAAATGTGACTGCTTTGCGTTCTTAGACCAAAATAGTTCATTGTGAATGCCCTTTTTGTTCCTCATCTCTACCTGCGGCCTTCATAGATGTGGGCACAGGATTACAGAGGAGATGAGCAAAATAGCAACTTCAAATAGGAATTCTTGGCTAAAAATTGTATAACCTTTAAAGTTTATGTTTCAGCTGACTCATTCAGCTGGGGCATCGTCTCATCATAAAATGGTGAAAACAGGTCTTATCACTACATAAACTGACATTTCATCAGAAACTACTCCCTTTATGCCCTATAGGAAATGGATAAATAATAGCACAGAGTATAATGCTTTCCCACCATGACTGCATCTGGCCTTGGTTTCACACAAAAACATGCTGAGATCTTTCAAGTCTTCCAAGAACACTAAAGTAGCTTGTTCGGTCATATCCGTGCTCACACCTACATAACGTCTCTAAAGGAACTTCCTGTTTATGGCCAGCTGTGTCCTAGTGTTTCCTGACTGAGACCCAAACCAGACCCTGGCCTGTGAGCTCGGAGCCCAAACCCTGGAGGGGCAGGGGTGTCGACCGGGAGAAAATGCGATGCACCACCGTCACCACCCTGCTGACAGGGGTCATGTTGTACCTGGGAATGGGAGCGCTTGTTTTCGTCAACTTGGAGACTCCCAAGGAGAGCGAAGCACATGAAACCCTTCTTAAAACCAAGCAGGACTTCCTCATTAATAACTCCTGTGTCACAGAGTTGGACTTCCACAACCTTGTGAAGGTATCATTGGACACACTAACCAAACATCAACCTAATCCTGGTCAGATGTTGTTCTTTTCAAATCTCAGTGCTACACTGGGTGACACAATTCAAGTCTTTTTATGTCGTTGTTTTTCTTTTGCCATTGAAGCCCATATAAACAAATCCTTTTCCCAAGCAGGCTTAAAATGTGTTGTTTTTCTCCAGGGAAATTATCCATTTGGGTCTTGATAATGTTTAATGTAGCCCCCCCCAGCTCGTTTAGTCATTTTCCATTCATATATAAACATAATACTCTATACTTTCAAAGTGAAACTGTTTGCCGTCCCACACACAGCACAGTTTGAGTTTTGGTAGTTGTCTGTGACCAGTGTGAAGTTACAATGGGACGCTTCCTTTTTTTTTTTAGATTAAAATAAACCATAAATTCCTTAAATGTCTTTATTTTACAGCCATTAACAATGCCCAAAGTGGATGTAAAAATAACTTGAAGGCAGCAACTGGGTCGGAACGCTGACGCAGCACGTCTGTGAAAGAGGTCTGAGCAGCAGTCAGTTTCAGCCTCGTTTATTGGCACTCAGCCCTTCTTTCTACTGGATTGTTATACAATGTGAAACCCGGCAGAGAAAACTTGCTAAATTTGGTTGCTGCTCCGTCTTGGCCTTCACCCTCTGGCCTGCTCACGCACACACATTGCGCTAACAACCTCTGTGGTACAGGTCTTAGAGGAATGCTGTATATGTTCACACACACTGATAACAAGTCGCTTTATGCTGGTGAAACTTAAACCTGGTTTCAGATCGTCAGCCCTCAAATGTTAGTCCCGCCCTGAAAGTTGATCTTACCCAACTACTTACTGCATGTGAATGTCTGCCTGTTTGAATATGTGGCTCTCACACTCTCAGTGGTGCATTGCAGTTTTCAAACTGGAAAAGTTCAGCCACACCACTGACTGCTTGTTTTGTCTGTCTTTTTTTTTTTCAGCCATAAGAAAACATGTTAACAACGTCTCAAAACACTGGCTTTGATTTGAGGGAGTTTTGAAATGCTTTCCAGTTTGCGTAAAACTAAGAAAAGCACGACACATGACCGTAGTCTCACACTGTCTAGCGTTTTCACAGCTTCTTGGTGAATGTCACCCACAAGAAAGAAACCTATGTTCTAACATTTGGCTGCAGGCTGAAGAAAAACCTTCAACTGATTTTCTTCCCCTCATGAACTGCGTTATGTCACTAACAAGTCATTGCTGCGGAATAACTCAGGGTATTTACTGATGCTTTTCTGTCTTATTCATTTTTACATGAACAATTCGGCTGCTTTGTTGTTCCTGTCCGCGATGTGAAACATTACACCTCACTGCATATGTAGTAAAATGGGACTTAACTTCACACTAGGTCAGAAAAAGCAGCTCATCAAATCTCAAAGCAAGCTAGTCCAAAAAAAATCTCAATAACGTTTTGTAACACTAATAAATTGCATTAATGTACGGATATTCACAACCTTGAATGTCATGTCAAGTATATTTTATAAAAGATATACACTTTTGTATTAACATGTCTCATTACAGTTTATTTTTCTTTTTACGGCCTTTTCAATTTGACTAAAAAGTTAATGTTATTTAAATCAGTTGGACTAAAAACAGCCAAATGTAAAAGAGGCATTTAGAGGTGCTCATATGATCTAGTTAAATTAACTGCTGTTCGTTGATTTGCTTATCTAAAATATGCTGCTCAGTGGTTACACTTAATTATGTGCAACTACAAACATATAGAGAAAAGAAGAAAAGATATACTGACACTGAGACTTAAATTGGTTTGAAGGATGACTTACTGGTGAGTTCCATCCCTCCCCTGCAGAAGGTGATGTCTGCGGTCGACGCTGGTCTGGATGTGAATAGCCTTCCTGCCAATTTGACCAGCCGCTGGGACTGGGCCTCTGCCTTCTTCTTCTGTGGTACCATCATCACCACCATAGGTAAGTAGTAAGTAGTCTCACCTGCAGGTGAAACTTTGCCAATGGTTCTACAAATTGCTTGAATATGAAAATTAATGCCGAATGCTAAGAGAGAAAGTGAGTTTCTTTGATCTTGAAAATGAGTGATCTGCCTGTCACCTACGAAATATATTGAGATTGAATATGTTATATCTTTGTTGTTTTAGTAGTATCGGGTATCTAAACTGGTGTCATGGCCTGTGTCTTTGCATCTGTCTGCACTGGTACTGCTTCAAAGTCCTTATATTTATCAAAAACAACTCATACTTTCAGCTTCACAGAACCAAAAATAGATGTTGTGGAAACCAGATTTACTTAACCATCTGCTCAAAGCTTATTTTTAGCTTTACAAAATGTGTGTTTCATAGAAACGGCATCTCTGTTTGGTTTCTGACTTTCCTCTTCTCTTCAAAAGGGTTTGGAAACCTGTCTCCTCGAACATGGTTCGGGCAGTTGTTCTGTGTGTGCTACGCCCTGGTGGGCATCCCCATGTTTGGCATACTGCTGGCTGGAGTGGGGGATCACATGGGCACTGTCCTGCGGAGAGCTGTGGCCAAGATTGAGACCCTCTTTTTGGTGAGAATGGCTGAATTAGCTTTTGTGTCCAGGAACTTAACTTTGGTTTAATCAAACCGGGTCAAAAAGAACCAATTTCACATTATCAGCTGTTGACTGAAAATGTTTGTCATTTGCTTTAATGCCAGAAATGTAATTCATATTTTTTTAACGTTCTTACATTAAACAATAATTATATAAAGAATGTTTGTATGTCAGAAGGACAGTCTCCTTCTTTTCAAAAACATGTTAAAAGTATGTAGAAAACATAACAGAATGACAGATACTGCCTTCATCATCAGCTGAGTAGTAGAGATCATACACTGGTTTACGTCTACATATTCCTAATTATTTACTGAAAACTGTGTTGTATGGTAGAAATGAAGTGATCGGAATCAAAATAAACACAATAAGTTTTTTATTTCGTCTACGTCAGCATACGCTGTTGTGTCCCTCTTTCATAGAAACGTAAAGTCAGGCCCACCACAGTTCGTGTTATTTCGGCTGTTCTTTCCATCCTGATTGGCTGCCTGATCTTCCTCGCCGTGCCAACAGTCGTGTTTCAGAGAGTGGAGAAGTGGTCATTTCTGGAGTCGCTTTATTTTGTGGTCATCACTCTCACCACTGTTGGATTCGGAGACTACGTGCCAGGTACTTACACACAAACACACACACACACACCTACACACACAAACCCCTTAGCCTACAGCTGGAGAGATTAGAAGGATTGTTTCATTTACTGCCTGAAGGTCAACCCATAAAATGAATCACAATTATTGGATTACTGGTCATTTTAGATTTAGCTTTTTTGAATTTTGAACAGAAAGCTTGCTGTAAACATCACTTCTTTTCAAAATCTGCATCACATCAAAGTGAAAAACAAGACCACCAGAAAAAGAAAAGCAGTCTGCCCCTCACATGATGTGAACCCTTTTGTAAATCCTTCTTCTGTGCCTCCAGGTGGAGCGTACGAAGGCGGAAATATCTTCAAGCCTCTGGTGTTGTTGTGGATAGTGTTCGGTTTAGCCTACTTTGCCTCCATTCTCACCATGATTGGGAACTGGCTGAGGGTGCTGTCCAAGAGGACCCGCGCTGAGGTTCGAGAGTCATGGCTTCACACAGCAGAAGTGTTAACACAGACCCCACAGCGGCTCTCAGTCTTGTCCCATCATCTCTCATGTTTCCCTCTCCATCCCTCAGATGGAGGAGCTGAGGGCCCATGCCACAGACTGGACCCAGAACATGTCCATGGACTTCCGCATCCCAAACCCTCTGGAATTCAATGACCCTTTTCTCCTGCAGCGCCGGCGCTGGAAACGCAGTGAGCGCCGCCGCATGCGCCGGGGAGCACAGGGCACTCTGGGACACTTTGCTCGAGGGGGATCTGAGAATGGACACCTGCCAAATCGATGGGCTGCCCTCTCCAGCTCCATGAGCCAGCTGGAGGCCCGTTCGTCTTTGGAACGGGCCGTGGTTGTAAGGTCCAGGCCGCGGGTGAGTGTAGATGGCGTAGCAACAGCGGCGAGGATCAGGGGTGAGGCCGCGGTGGGCGTGCCTGGGAGGTCGTTCCACCACCTGCTGCTGCGCTCGCTCTCCCTGCCTGTGACCCGCTCCACCTTAGAGCTGGATTCTGCAGGCGATGCCATGCAGGAGGGGTACCCCTCTGGGTCTGAGTCGGCATTCGACTCCAGGTCAGATGGCTCCTCAGTGTCGTTTTCAGACATCAGGAAGTTCCAGCCCTTCCCTGCAGTCAACATGGTGGATGAGGGGGGGGTGAGGGCTGCTCGGAGGACTGCGGCACCGGAGAAGGACAAACCAACTCCTGCCGAGGACGGAGCATCTAAAGTTCCTCTCAGTTCCTCTCCTCCCCCCACACTGCATCCAGTTCGTGCCCCCCCGCCAGGGTGCCAGCTGCTGGATTTTTTCGGAGAGAACCTGGCGTACATTGACGAGTCATCAGACACACTGAGTGACCGTGCCCAGCCGGAGGAGAGGAGGAGACGTCCAAGAAAACCCAAGAGAAGAAGCATGAGGAGGCAGTTGTCACACAGGTGGAGCCCCCTGCAGGTGAGGAGACCCAACAGTGACATGCTGCCACCATCAAACCCCCCAACACCACCTCCAGAGTCCTCGACCTTAGACCTGCCCGAATCCGAGAACCAGACAGATTCAGCGCCAGCGCTCTGACATCCACACTCTAAGTCCATGTGACAGAACTGAACTACACCTTTGAGTAAAGGTAAAGGTATTAACGACATAAATTACACTGTCAGTTTTTTTTTCAAAGGTGTTCCAGTATCAGTGTTTAGCCTCACAAAATCAGCTACCAAATCAAGCCATTGTACTCTGAGGCTAAAACTGCCATTCACTGCCGGCACGACTAACTGATTGTTGTCTAAATGGACTTCACCACGTGGGAATCATACTTAATTTTAAACTCAACCACCCCTTGTGTAAACAGCTGATGATATGTTTCAGTTCGTTCAGGAGCCAACGTGTCACGTCTCTATCCAGCTGCCACCACATGCAGTCGCCTAATCTTTTGATCTCATTTTCAGCCAGTTCCCAGCAGCCTCATTCCACTCTAAACCTCAGAGTTTAGAGGGCTTTGTCTCACTTTTGGGGGCTGAGCAGTCATGGGTGTGACGGCAGCAGTCAGCCACCCCGCATCCTTAAAGGCAACTGACACATTAAAGGTAGTGCCAGGATGTACTATGTGAATTCTTATAAATTGATCGTTTCTTAGGTAATTGTGAACTCGCTGATCTGATCACAGTCTAACGTGTGTGCATGAAACTGTACTTGACTTTTTTCATTGGTTAAAAAGGGTTAAAAAAATCAGACGAGCACCTCTGAGCTCTCCTCAAGTATAAATGAATTCATGTAGGATTATGCAACCTTTCCTCTGGCCGATGGATACAAGTTTAAAAAACATGTTTTTTTATTTTAAAAATGCTCTGCAAAATAAATTACTTTACTTTTTTTTCCAACTTGTTTAACCTATTTATTATACCCAGATAAAAACTATTACATGCTTTAGAATGTATTAAAGTATCAGATCCCTGATATGAAACACATATGGGACCACTCTTAATGGAACAGTAGTTTCTCATCAGCATACAGTTGAAACTTGGAACTGTCTAGTTTTCAGTGTTAAACGGCAGACGTAATATGATCTGAACCCTCCTGAATGAACTCAGGTCTTAGTGGATGATGGATGAACAGTCGGTTCCTAAATTCTTAGAAGCAGGAACTACGACACCAGACTGTTGTGGCATCATGCCCTCCGCCGGGGCCAAAATAAGTAGCTGACAGAGCTCACACTCAGATCCTGGCTCCCACATATTTTGTCACTTGTTGACAGAAGATTGGAAGGAGAAGAGGATGGCTCATAGTGGTGTGCTGAGTTAAAACCATCAGCAGTATTTTCATTTAATTAATTATAAATCTATCTATGAGCATTTTTTCTCTGCTTCTTTATCTTAATTCTTTAGATGTGATTTGAAAAGGGGTGTTGTGAAATAATTTGTTCCACATTTATGCAGCATTATATCCATCAGCTTTCAACATTCACTTAGTTTGGTTCAAATTTAGAGACACGTTCAATTACATCACACATTACTCAGTGACTGTTCAATTATTACAATTGATGGTGAATATGTGCTCCATACACCAAACGAAACAGGAGTCTTCCTGCAAAATATGACTAGTATATAATCAAATCAACCCTCTTAATCTAACCTTTACAGATTAGCCTGTGGGTTTAATCTTGGAAGGTTAAATGCAGTTGAATTGTCATCAGGTGATTAGTTCTACCAAGAAGTTTAACAGGCCTGTTGTGCATTTGGGGAACGAGATCAGAGAAACGACGCCCTCGTCTGTGTAAAGAGGGAATAGTTTTGGGTTTGGCCTCCCCGTTTGTTTTCTCCCAGCAGGGCCTCGGCTACATATTAAGCCTCAAATAGAACTTGTAGCGCATGGCTTTGGAAATGCTGAGGTTGTGGATTGGTATCTTGAGCTCACTCCTGTGCCTCGTTGCTTCTTCGCTGCTTGTATAACTTTATTTTGTGTTTATGGTGTCCTGTTTCCCTGAGAGCTATATTTGAGTTGAGCTGCCAGAAACGAATGGGGATGACTTCAGCCTGAAGTCTCATCCAAACCGTGAATGTGAGACAAAAACCGTTTTCCGTTAACCCCTGCCTGTGTTTTACAGCGTCTATCAAAGGGTCTTTTACATTTTTCTCATTATGAAGGGCGGGTTAACGTTTCAAAAGCCAGAGCCCATAAATCATGGCACATTTCGCAGTATGGAGTCTAAACATGCCAGATATATGTATGTGTGTGCTCTCTGTGCCCCAGGGGTCTATGCACACACTCCAGGTCAAACGCAAAAACACGCCTGATGAAAAAAGACGTGTGTGTGACAGAGTGGGGGTCAACGTCCAGAGCAGACATCCCTCGCAAGGACAGAGGAACTCAGTGTGAAAGGAGCTCTACCGTGGGATAAATACAGGTTGGACATAGCAAGGGGCAGTTAAGTGGAAAAGACTTACAGATGCTGGGGCTAGTTTACTCAGGGGCGGCGGGGGGGGGAGGGGGGTAGCCTCACCACAGCTGAAGAGCTGACACCCCAACACATTCACACACACACACACACGCACATTGTGGCTTAGAAAAACAAGTTTACTGCAATGGCTGCAGAACAGTTTGTATCTCTTTAAGCTATTTTGACATCAGACAGCTTGGATTCAGACCTGCCTCTTTTTTTGGGTTTTATTTTTTTTAGTATAAACAGATGTGTTGTTGCATTCAGCTTCAGATCATTGAGTGCCTATTCACTAAAATAACAAGGAACGCGTGACCTGCATTTGGCAGTCAAAGGGTATTGGAAAAAAAAAAAAAATAGACCAACCAATTACATAGATAATCTGAACCGAAACACCACTCCCAGCAGAGTATTTTCCCCACTGCATCAGCAAACTAGAGTGGAGAGTCAATCATTTGAACCGATTGTTCTCCAGAGCATAGTAAACACCAGCCATTTTGGAAGCAACATACGGCCCCGGGTCTTAAGCCTCTGAGTAAATCTCCAATTTAAAAATCAAGAAACCTCTGCTGCTGTAGGGAGTAACTGAGTGCTTTGTTAATGACAGCACATGTTTCAAAAAGACTAAAAATCACACCTACAGTTTGTCTTTGAGAGCCACTGCTGTAGGACTTAATGTGATTCACAGTCACTATTTATGGCATTACGTTTATCCAGTTTTAGCAGTAACCATCCATCCATCTGTCTATCCATCCATCCATCCATCCATCCACCAACTTCTGCCAGCTCGTCCGGGGGATCCCAAGGCGTTCCCAGGCCAGCCGGGAAACAGTCCCTCCTGGCTCTTCCTCCTGGTGTCATCCCGGTGGGACGTTTCTGGAACACCACGTCCTAATCAGACGCCCGAGCCACCTCCACCGGCTTCTCTGGATGCGGAAGAGCAGCGGCCCTACTCTGAGCAACCGAGTCAGGTCTCTACACGCTGAGCAACGTGGATAGGAGTCAGCAGATAGTTTTTGGGGGTGGGGGCACACATCAATCCTTTGTTCTGCCATGGTGACTCATTTAGAACTGTTGCGTAAAGTTTTGACCAGAGTAATGTTTGAGGTGTTCGGTTACACAGCAGCTGGCCAATTCAAAACCAATATTTCCTGTGGCCACCGCGCGACTCCAGTGAATTCACGAAAACCACCGAGTGGCTTAATACATCTAGAGCTGGTTGTTGTGGCATCCGTGTGTTTGTCTGTACCAGGCCGTTTCCTGTACAAAGATTTTATAGTCAACCAAGTTTTCAAAAACGCATACGCAAACATGTCTTAAAGAATATCCACGTCTAACCTTTTGCTGGGTCACAGACAGAACATCTGGTGTTGATGGTTTCATACACAATCACAACAAAAGTCACAATAACACTTAAGGAAACGTTTCTGTGCTATCGCGCATGACCTCACCAGCCACACACACGCACACACAACACACCCAGTCGCTCTCTGTCTCCCTCTCACACACACAAACCACTGGCATACCAGAGAGCCTATATTTAAAATGAGCCCCGGGGATGTTTTTTATTTCCAGAGTTTAAACATTCTATCAAAAGTGGTCGATGTGGATAGTTGGGTGTACAGAGACTGAGAGAATCAGTGGGGCTGATGGTAAACATAGGTATGACTAAACATAATCACAGTATTGGATGAGCAATGAGTCAACATTTTTTTACAATAAGATAATGAATGCATATTCAGGGAAAAAACAAAAAAGCTTGAGAGTGTGATTATGGAATGTTTGAGCCAGACCTAAATAGTTACAAATTTGCCAAGGCTGCAAAATACCACCTTCCAAACGTGTAGCCGTTCCAAATTCAGCCCTATCATCCCACGTCTCATTTTCAAAGCCTCTCTTTTCTCCCTCTCCCCTCCCACCACAAATCCCAGAACCTCGAGCAACAGAGAGAGAGACACAGAGGAGATGAGGAGAGCGTTTAAATCTGGCGTTCCGTGAGTGGTCGGGTCGGTGTCTGGAAACCTTTCACATCCTGTTTACGCCGGGCAGATTGCAGCCTGGGACCGCAGAGAGCTGGCACGGCCCCTGCCTGGACACAGCTTCTGCCTCTCCTCTCTATCTGTTCCCTGCCTCCTCTGCCTTTGCATCGGAAGCCTGCAAACTTTTCCACACCGCCCGCTTCCGATCAACACTTTCAAACTTAAAGCAAACAGGCTCGGTTCCGGCTCAGCAAGCCGCCCTCGGCCGCAGGGAAACGACAGAAAGGGGATCAAAATGAGGATAAAAAGAATCCTTTTTCTGCAGCGGCCGGGCCAAATGTGGCCAAATCACACAAAACCGCCTTCAGACTTTAATCTCCAAGCACAGGTTTAATAGAGCACTGTTGTCACATTTACAGAGCCCCAAGTCATCGAAAGAAAAGTTCCAGAGAACTAAGAAATAAGGCCGAGATATGCAGAAATGGGAGGAAATGTTCTTATTCTGATTCAAATAGCATTGGAAAAAAAAAATCTCACACGTCTGTCAAAAGGTAAAGCTTATTGAGAAGAGAATCCATAAGAGAGGATCAGTTCGTGGTGTTTGTGTAGGTCTCCTCTGGGTGTCCCTCAGCGGCACTTACAGGATTTGACCACCATATTGGAGAGCTGCTCAACACGCGGCGTGCGCCCAATAAAGTACATGATGGTGAGGGGCTCCAGCTCCTGAGGAACACAGCACGGCGAGGCGGAGGCCTCGGGGTTCAGCTTGTTGTAGAGGGGCAGGATCTGGCACGGGAACAGAGATGAAGATGGTTTTTATTACGGACCATGGAAATGTATTTTCGCCTCAAATGATGAAGTCTTGTGTGAACATGGTTTTTGGCCAAGTCTGAGCACTTTCGCTTAATACACTGGGGAGATTTGAGGCTGTTTTTCTTGCACTGCCAGGCAACCAAGTAATGGTTTGACAAAGTGGGGCGAAATGAGCCTTTTCAGAGTTGCATAAGAAGACTGGGGCTGTTTTCATGTCTGAATAGTCACAATGAAGCCAAAGCCTGAGCTGCTATGAGATGCTGGGCTAATGGAGAGATGTTAAAACCAGCTCATGTTTTCCACATTTCGATAGATTGTTATCTTTCCCATAAGTATACAAACAATTCTCTTAACTGACAAAGCCAGAACAAGGTTTCAGGATTGTTGAGTTAATTACAGACACTAAAAGGACTGGAACCTCTTGTTCGTGCTCAAATCCCTCACTTAATACTAATTTAAAACAGTTTTGACAGCAATGTTGGAGTCAGGCTCGTTGGGAAAGATCCTACAAGCTTGGAATATTTTTCTTTTGGAAGTTTTCTTGGAGGGAACGTTCACACTCAGTCGGGTTGGACGGGGAGCGCTGCAGCGCAGCCAGCTTAAGGTCACTCCAGAGACACTTTAGTGGGTTCAGGTCCAAACTCTGGCTGGGTCGCGTTACGACTCTCACAGTGGTCCTGAAGCCCTTCCAGGGTTCTATTGGCAGTGCACTACAACACCACACTAGCTTGTTGAGACACAAAAGCTTTCCTCAGCGCTCCGTATAGAGCATGCAGCCTTTGTTGGTTATGGTCAGTTAATTGTTTCTGCGCCCAGCTCGACCCGAATAGAGTATTTCCTCATCACAGGGAGCACCAGAGCATCAACACAGTAGTCTACGTTAAACATTAATGATCAAATCATCAGCTTTGTGAAGAATTGTGTGAAGATTTTTTTAAATAGCTGCGTTACAAAATAAGTCATCATCAATCAAACCTTACCTTCACTTATTAATTAAAAAATATTCACTCCTTAGATGTCATCTGCTTTAATCTGACATTTTTTTTAACTATAAAGAATATGAATATCGACTTTCATTTGTCTTTCAAATGATGATTTCCGAAGTGAATTCATTACTGTTAAACATTAAACTCTGGCATTATATCCTACAATCTCCTAACATTTTGCTTTACTTCATTCTATGGAATGTCCCATTGTATTCATAATCACAATTATTGTGACACGAAAAGAATTACATAACAATATATTGACAACATACATTATACTGGGATTGCGATCTGAACCAGCTATTTAAATTGGTTTCAATTATACGCAAACTGTTCCTTTCTTGAACTTTGAATCTATTTAAAGGAACAAAAGACAAAATTACCATTTCAACATGTATCTTTTAGTCATGATTATAAAAACTAGACGTTTTTGGAACCGTTCAGGCCTTCGGCCGAGCGAGACAAACACAGCGCTGCACAAACCTGTGTTGTTTAACAGGCTTCTGAGAGGCGGCAGCTCTTTTATGGCGCTGGGGTTAACCAATATCAGCTAACCGTGGTGTTTGGTCACCGCAAACAATGCACTTCAAACTCATTTAAAGGGAAAACATAACCCGCTTTTCAAACCATCTGTGTATTAAAGTCAGGCTGGGAGCTGACTGGAGTTTGGCCCAAACCAGAGTCTTTTACCAGAAAGTCTGAGAAGCTACTCAGATTTTTCTGACAATCACAGATGTTTCCGTTTATATAATTTGGCCGCGTCTCCATACTGAGAAGTCTGTCACTATTTCCATTGAAATTATTCAGCGAGTAAAGGTCATGAATCTCCAGAATGGATGAAAAATTAATCTGGAAAAAAAGAACTAATTTGTCTTCCCTTGGGCCGAACTGGTCCTCCACAACCATGTCTCCTTGATGGTTGGCTAACTGGGTAAAATGTGAGCAGGAAAAGAACGCAATGTTTTGCAAATCATTCAAACCCATTATTGAACAGAAAGCTGTACAACAGATAGTGGGAGGCCTGTTTCCTGCTGTGGTACATCTCTGTTTGGGAGCCGTCATATCTCTCGGCGGCTTTCATAGTTTTTTCTATGATTTTAAAAACTCTGAAATGCGATCAGATCGCTTTGGCAGCTAGACTTCTCCTCATGCACCTCCATGTTGTCTGGTATTGCCTTGCTTAAATAAGCAATGTCAGCCAGAAGAACATGTTTGAACAAATGTATCCATATCTGCTGAAGCCACTGCAGTGATACATCCCTCCTCCTCTTTGCTTTTGAAGATACTCTTTTACGTGTGCCACTTACCCATTATAAATGAACCTGTTCAGGTTAGAGACGTTCCACCAGGAAGATCTCAGCAATACCTGAATTGTCCTTATCAAAGACTACTTTGTTGTTCCTGTCTCACTGGTTCTGACACGTCAGACACATGCTGAATTGATTGAGTGAAGTATTCTACAGATATTTTTGCATCATTATCATAATAACCACCCTCATTAAGTATAAATGTAAATCTTAAAATGTGCTCCGTAGTGACGTTTGTTAACACATTACATTTGTAGAATAACTGACATCTAGTGGTGGTGTGAGCGGCTGCATGGGAAGTTTAAAAACGGCCTCTATAATCCCAGCGGATGTGGTGGACGCTGTAAAAACAATGTATTTTACTCCTGACCATGATGGGTTTTTAATTTTTACCAGCAGGTTCGGATTTCTGAGCCTAATCGAGTAGTCTGCTCGGCTAACCATCCCGGCACGATACAAATGCTTTGTCATAACATGTTGTGTTTGCATGTAACCATGACAACCGGTAAAACTCATGTGGGTGACCATTGTGTTGGGGGGGCGGGGGAAAGAAGATAATTATCCTTCCTTGTTGTATTTCAGCCCGGAAATATGAATTTGTGCAACTCTGACGAAGTGGTGTAGTGGCGTGACTACGACCAGGGAGAGGCAGACGCAAAGTTCTGCGTTGTTAACTGAAAATAAACGCAAAAGTTATGGCATGACCTTCTCATCTAGGAGGGACTGAAGGTGCTGCTTGTTACTGCAACAGCCAAACCTCCTCCTTCACCCTAAGAGCACCTCTGCTGTGATTTTCCTGAAGGACTCTGATGCAGGCGTAACAACAAAAGAAGAATAAACGTTTCATTAATATCTTTATATAAAACAAACGTAAGTCCCTTATTTCACCCAAAAGCTGTTCTTTCTTGGTGATAACTGTTGCCGGGCTGGAGCAGCTGGCCTTGGGGTCACGGGTCACCTGAGGGGAAGGCTTACCATGTTGTAGTGGTTGTTGGCGCTCCAGAGGTAAGGACAGTTTCCGGCGCAGAAGTTGGCGTTGTAACCTTTTGGCTCGTGGATCCACTTCCAGTTGAGGTCCCGCCTGAAGTCGATGTAGAGCGAGCGCAGGCAGCATCCCTGATCGGAGCCGCTGAAACACACACATGCAACGCGTTTCAGCCGGGCAGCGGAGACCGGCCGGGTCATGGGAAAACGAACACAGGTCACCGCTGAAGAAGCGGCCACGGCCGGGTAATGAGCAGGCCCGGCTGCCAGAGCTTCCCCCCACAGCGCGAGGGTTTAAATAAAACCCGGCGGGCCTGTTTGCCGGCAGCCTAAACACAGGGTCGCTGCTGTCAGCTTCGCCACACAATAGCTTGGAAAGTGGGTCAGAAGCAGAAAAAAACAACAACAACAAAACTACAAGTCTTGGGGGAGTGTCGGTGCTGCCGGTCAAAGGGAACCCGCACAGGAGCGTCTGGACGCAGGCCTACCGGGAGCAGGTCGTGGCGTCTGCGGCGGCGGCCCGCTTCTTGCGGCTCTTCTTGGCCGGGTTGTCCACTCTGTCGCTGGGCAGCAGGGTGAGGATGAGGTGCGGCGTCTTGGTGCTGAAATCGGCCTGGCCTTTGACCTGTCCGGGCTTCCTCATCTGGCGAAGCCGCTCGTCGTCCACACCTACAGAGTGACGGTCAGTACAAGCCCAACCTCTTAAAACACCAACAGTTCTTCCTTTTAAATACTCAAATCTGAGGAAGCTTATCCTGTTTGGGCTCATAAGAGCTAGACAAATAAATATAACTAATAAGGAAGCTAAACAGGTTGTACTGTGACCATTTAAACCTTTAACAATATTTTTAAAAAAACAGGAAAATGTGCTTGTTCCCATACAGCCATAAACACCAGCTATGCTTTTGAACAGTTTTGTGTCTACTATGTTCTTAATTCTCAAAATACTTTAAAGTATACTCAAAAGTTTTACTTCTTTGCAGGAAGTAATACTTGTTTACTCTCCAACTTTTGAATTTAGCTGAACAAATAAAGCAGAAAATGTGATGCAGATGTTCTCAAAAGCAGCCTGACAGTTTCTGATTTTTGTGATTTTTCTGTCTCTTTCTGGCCCACAGGAGCACAAGCTCTGCACACAAGCCCATGCTTGTCTTGCATCAGTATCACAAATTGCATTTTTTCCCAGAGTGAAAAAAATCCAGACTTGGCTGAGCCGAGTGTAAATCCTTAGAGCGCCATAATTTGAGGGCCTACATGAGGCAACACAGTCTGGTATTTAACAGTATCTCAGTGTGTGGAAGAACAGGTTCTTCTTTATTTCTGTACGATAGTGTACGAGTGATTCATGTTTAGTGTTTATTTATCAGGGACAATTCACAAATTGTACCATATATAGCTAAAAGCTCGTAGTATTTTCCGTCTTATATTCACGTGTAAACTCATGATCGCAGGGTTTTAAAAAGGCGTCTGAAAAACGTTCGCAAAAAAACCTGCAGATGTCAAGATATATTTCCAGAGTTTCACAAAAACTAACGAACATCAGGAACACAAAAGCTGCACGAATGAGCGACGGTCCCGACTTCTCCCCCGAAAACATCACAGCTGTCTGACTCAACTTAAGAGACCTGAATGTTCATCTTCATACTTCAAACTAAGTTTCAGTCTTTAGAAATGTCACAGTCCCACTCATTGGCACGGAACTTTCACCTCCCTTTCCCAGACCGGCAAGTTTGTCTAAACGTAAACAGAAATGTCTCCTCATGAATCACTCTGCAGACTCTCCTTTTCATGTTCTCAGTCGTTACCTGAAGGACAGAGACAGTGAGCTCTGCCTTCAGACAGCCTCTGAACCAGATCTCTGCAGCCCTCGGAGAAGATCCGAGATCTCTGATGTGTTTCAGCGAATCTTTAAGGGGCGACGAAAAGAGAGCAGCCACCAACCTGCAAACAGGGCCTCCAGCTCCTCGCTCTTATTGGGAACGATGTTGTTGGTGGCCGGGACGAAGGTGCAGCAGTGGCAGTGGACGCCCAGCTTCAGGCCCAGATTGTTCTCTGGAGTGGGAAGCAGAAAAAAAAGTTTGGAGGGGGCGAGCTTTGAAAAACAGCGCTTGCCCGACGACCGAAGCGGACCTGGATCCGACACCCAGTCCTTGATGGTTTCGGTGACGTCCACGGAGATCCAGGCCCCCTTGGTCCTCAGCTGGAGGGTGCGCGCGTCAATGTAGCGCTGAGTGGAGGTGCTGTCCTCGTCTGGCCTCAGCAGCTGATGCAAAAGAAAAAAAAACACAGAAGAAGAGCGACAGCAGTGTCATTCTCACAAGAAGAAAGAGTAATGACATAAGTAGCTAAAATGGTGGAGACCTGGGTCATCTTTTTTAATCAAAAAGGAACTAAATGTGGACGGGGGGATATAAAGAGGTATCTCCTGAGCAGAGATGAAGCATCTTTGGTTGTAACCTGCACAGGGAGACACACATTCGGGATCATTGGGTCACCTGGTAGATCTCCACTCTCTGTTCTGAGGCCCGGGCCTGCGGGTTGGGAGCTCTGAAGATCCTGAACTCAGCTTTGACCATGGTGCTGTTGGTCAGGTCGACCCCGCTGACGTCGAAGTGGACCACCCTGTAGTAGCGGTTCGGTTCCGATGGCTGCACGGTGTCTGAACGAGCAGAAGGAGGAGACACGGTCAGATGGCACCCGGCTCCTCCGGGGCCGAGGTGTTGTCTCACGTGTAATTGCTGCTGACTGGTGACTTTTAGCCAAATTACAGGCTTTTCAGGGTTATCATTTGATGTATTGACCGGCTTTGCTGGTAGAAAACACTTCTTAATAGTTATGGAACGCGGCGTTTCCTAAAACCGGCAGAGAAGAACTGAAGGATATTTGGCTGCTGTAGATATGAGTTGTGCAAAAGAACATTTCCAACAATCACAACTCCTCCTGTGGACATCACGCTCTCCATTTTCCTGTGTGGACAGATGTGTTTGCTGAAAACTCTGGTGTGAAATAAGGATAAACCCTTCTGGCAGTAAATCAATTTGTAAAAAAAATGCCAATATGGTTCCTTAAAATGACATTTTAGCCCTTTTTTTAAGATAAATGTAGTTTTTAAAAGACCACACAAATGAACAACGTGCAGAATATTCAACCCACGGTGCTCTTTGCGTAAAGCTGACGTGTGAATGATCCATTACAGGACCCACTCCTAAAGAGGGATGCTGAGCCAACATCTGAGTGCTGCTGCCAAAGCAGATGCGGTCAGCACGAGGAGCTGTTGAGTTTTAAGACTCTTAAGTAGCTTCTCGAAATTCTGACTTGACATGAAGGATGCTCTAAAAGCCACCGTCAACACCTTTTCATCGATTTGGTAACAGATCGTCGATATCTCAAATTGCGTAAAAGGGAGTTTTGAGAGGAAAACTCTCCTGTTTCACGGCTTGTTTTGGGGGGGAGATGCGGGGGCAGAGAGCCTCGGCCTCGCATCACTTACTGGAGTCGGTGCGCGGGGGCGTCATGTCGATCCTCTGCACCTCTTTGGCGTAATAGTCCTCTTCGCTGCTCTCGCGCTCGCACGCGGACTCCACCAGCCGCGCGCGGTCCTTGAGCAGCTCGCGCGTGCTGTTGTAGAGCAGGACCACCTCCGGGGGCACGGAGCCCGGCCGCGGGTCTCCGCCGTCGGCGTCGTCGTCGTCGTCGGGCGGGCTGCGGATGCGCAGCTTGCTGAGGATCTGGCCGCGCACCGCCTCGATGCGCCGGAACTTCTGCGCCTTCAGGTTGATGGACTCGCACGTGTTGATGCCCTCCACCGGCAGCAGCGAGCCGGACAGCCGGAGCAGCAGCAGCAGCGCCACGCAGGGCGGCCACATGGCGCGGAGAGACGGCTCCCGACCAGACGCAACAAAAATAACCCCCCCCAAAAACACCCCAAAAAAGTGCGCGCAAAAGTTTACAGTATCAAATCAAAGCTTCAAATCAGCTCCCTCCGAAGTTCCCGGTTATTAACTGCTCATCTGCTCACAAGTGCTTCATCTGGAAAGCTTAACCTTGCACCTTTTTCTATGGTCGATTTAAAATATCCTCACGCACGCACCCGCGTCTTTTGCCACTCAGGAGACAACGACGCATCGTCGATTTGTCTGTCGCAACTACACTCAAGTTATCAAATATGAAAAGGTTATTCTAAATGAAAAAAGAAAGCGTCTTCTACGTGCCCCCCCCCCCTAAATCACATTAAGATAAAAATCCACTGAGAAAACGCATCAAATGGAGTGACTCTTGTTCCAGGCTGCGGCGTCTCCGCGCGTGTGCGTAAAGATGTGGAACAGCAGTCCGACCGAGAAAAATCAAAGCTTAATCCGTCTCCACTTCCCTGCGTCCATCCTCGCATAACTAAGCAGCTTTCAGGAGAGCAGTCATCACCAGAGCTCAGCCCATGTCGCAAATCCTCCAAACAGAAACCTGCGCGGCGCGCTTCATCTGGAGCGGGACGTCTCCGGCGCTTTGGCCTCCGAAAGAGCCATCTGTGCAGCAAAAAACGGACCCAAAAATCCGCCTCAGGAAAACAAAGTTCGTTTTTTCTTTTTTTTTTTTCAAAAAGTCGAACAAGGTCCTCCCATTCGCAGATATAGGTAAACAGAAAGCAGCTTCAACTAAAGCATTCAGGGTAGGGAAAAAAAAAGATTTATGTTGGGAAAACCATGGTGGGCCTGTTGCTGCCCCTCATATAAACATCAAAACACGGGAGGGGGGGGAAATGTCAGACGACATAAAAACACATGACGCAGAAAAACCATATGAAAGAGGTCCTTGTCCTGTGACTTTCAAAAAAGAAGAAAGTTTACAGTAAACAGAATCCCTGCTTTACGGGAGGTTCTGTCTGGCGTGGGCCGGCTGGAAGGATCTGCTGAACACTCTGAGACCTGCTGTGTGATGGCGCTCCATTATCCCGCAGATCCTCAGTGAGAAACAGCCCCAAACAGTCCCTCAGTCTCTGAGGGAGTGGAGGAGGGAGGAAGAGGAGGAGGAGGAGGTGGGGCGGCGTGCCACCGGGGTGAAGGGAATGTGTGTGATTATGGAGGCAGAAGCCGTCCTCCTCTCACCAGAGGAGGCACGCACACAGACAACTGCACGCTTTCAAACGCTGACCTCACAGAGAGGGCTGCTACTTCTGATCTGGGGAGGTCAACCCCCCCCCCCCCCCCCCCCCCCCCCCCCCCCGGGCCTCACCCGGCTCACCCCCACAGGTCCCACAGATCCACCCAACTCTGTCTGGCCCCAGTGGACTGCACCCTCAGTGCTATCAGGGCGGGTGATAAGCGACAAAAACAAAAAAAGGCTCAGATAAATATCCATTTAGATGTTGGTTTATGTTTCATATCAGGGCACGGGGCAGTTTCTGCCACTCTGTGGCCTAAAAGATGCTCCAGTGACTTCTGTTATCTGTCTACTAGTTGTTTGATTAGAAAAAGGAGCATCTACATTTTCCTGGAATTGGTTCCGGACTCCGGAAAACTCCTTCGCATAAGGTTCTCAGAGGTTTGTTGGAGCCTGGTGCGGATGGATCTTTGTTATCTTTAGATGGATAGAGTCCTCTTTGCTAAGCTGGTGCTCACGTCAGCTGAAGCTAGCTTGGTATTTATGACACATGTGAGATTGGTATCAACGTTTTTCCAAAGCCCTCCTCCTGAAATATACACGTTACGCTTCAATTATTTATGGGAGGGATTTCAGAGCAATTTCCAGCCTTGGCAGCTAAAAGCCGGGCCCGGTTTTATTAGATCGCTCAGAAAAAAACAAAAAAACAAAACAGCCCATCCCTTTTTATCTTTAGCTTTTCAAGCTTTCAGTGGAGCTCCTTTCTTTTCACTCTGTTCCTCCTCAGTCTCATTGTTAATTACAGCTCAGCACATGGGGAGGACTATTAATCTGCCAGGGGTGGCTTTTATTGCTGCTCTGCTGCCATCCCATTATACCGTTATTATAGTTGCGGGTGCAGGCCTGTAATTGCTGTAAGTAGAAGGGAAAGGTAGGAGAGACTCAGGCTGCCTCCGGGCTTCTGGTCAGGCCAACCCCCCCCACACTTTCATCGTTGGTCCCTGGCACGATTTGGAAGAATTATGAACGCCGCTCGCAAACAAGACGCACTCCTGTTCTGACTTGACTCCCCGGTTGTCTCGGAGGATCATAAATGATTGGGAGGAGGTTTTCGTTTATCGGGCAGCAGGCTTAAGACGGTCAGACGCACTGTGGGGGCATCAGCCATCACAGGATCCCGCCCAGGTGGGTTGTTGTGTGTAAGTGAGAGAGAGAGAGAGCTGTAATGTGTGGTTTCAAAGGGAGAAAAAAAAAGAAAAAAAAGACTTCCTCCAAAACAACCTCCAGCCTGCCTGCTTTTTCTAACCCGTTTTCCTCCGAGCCAAATATAGACGAGCCACCGCCACGTCATCCGGCCCCGAGAGAGGGTGAGACGGGGTTCAGACTCACATTCTAGCGCGTCCGGAATACGAGTCGATCCATATTTACCCACAAAAACCTAACGATTTTGGCTGTCAGGAAAAATCTGGACAGTTTTATTGAGAAAGAAAAAGAAAAAGCTCAATCGGTTACAAAAATAAATAGAGCCTAAACCACTGGGGGTTACGTTCGGGGAACATTTCCATCTGTTATTCTGCAAATCTTTCCATCGACTGGTGGTATTTGCCACTTAAAACGAAGTACAATCAGCCAAACAGTGTGGCCTGTGTTCCCATGGCACCAACTCAAACCAGAGTCCAGCCCCAATCTGAACACAAACACACACACACACACACACACACACACACACACACGCACACACACACGCAGTCCCGCCTGTGTGACAGATTGGGCTTGAGGCGCTGACGTGCAGTCTACACCTCGTCCTCGTTCAGAAGCATGTTGGGGATTCCTTTGGAAATTGGGAACTCGCGTCCCGATTCGGGACACTTCAGGCATCCTTCGATCACCTCCACCTGCGGCGCGCAGAGAGGGGAGAGTCAGACCCGGAGCCGGCCCAGCATCAGCGCAATGACAAAAACACCGAGCTGTTTTCCACACGTTTTCGCTGCAAACGTGAGCCGGGATTCCTGTCATTGGCGTATGTTATTGTACAAAAACACCATTTCCCTGGAACAGAGAGCTGCTGTAGATTCTTTTAGGAAGTCTCCAACATCGACTTCCTTTATTGTTTTGCTCATTTTAAAAACAGGTAATAGGTTTCTGGGAAATGTCGGTTACTGGTTTATTTTAAGCACCAAATACGAATTGAAAGATTTTTTCTTTTTGTAACTATCTTATTCCTATTTTTTCCATCCACTGTTGCATGGACATTCGACTGATTAGAACATGAACTGATTTGCTAATGGCGTGTCAAAGGTCAATGGTTATAGGCTGAAGGGAGGCCCGGGGCTCCATGAAGGCTCGGGCCGGCTCTGGTCTGACCACATCACGTAGTCGTCGTAATATACGACGCGGCAACACAGTCTCACACCAACCAGGATGTGGAGCTTTTATGTCCAATAGGAACCTTTTATGTCTGTGATAAAAAGCTGGAGGCCTCTTCCAAAATCAATCCAGCCGAACTGTCTTTGCCTCCTTCACACTGGTTCTGGTGCAGATCTGCCAGATGTAAGGCAGCGCCACATTTAATCCAGAGAGGTTTTTAAATCTAAGTTTAATAACTGCTTAAACTTAGATTTAAGTTTAAGAACTTTTTTTTAAATGAGGGCAGAGCAGCTGTGGTGCTACTGGTTTTAGCTTAAAACTTCACAGCGGGTCATTTTTCAGGTTCCAGTCTGGATGTTTTTTTCATTTTCTATTTATTTTCCTAATAATGCATTATTGTGAACTTTTTTATTTTATTTTAGTTTCATGCCTTACATTCTGCATGCAAGCCATGACAGTTAATACATTGAGCCCTAAATTTTGAAGCCTGGCCCTAGTGGCTGGAAGTGGTATTTTATTTAGAGGCAGTTCCCTTTGGCTTCAATGGAATAATGATCATTATTCAAATAATAATCACGTCAGTGTGTTGTTTCATCTTAATGCTCTTCTTACTTCTACTGTCTTCTCTTTCAGTCTTTTCCCTTCTTGATATTGAGGCCAGCCCATTAAGACTTTGTCAAAATGACAGGAAAATGAACTTTTGGTTTCAAATGTCTTGTGTGGGGGAAACAGTGAGAGGGACATATTGTTGGTTGTTGGTTTATAGTTCAAGAATATTTAGTACGTACAACTTCTTTACTCAACTTTTGTCTGCAGTGTTGACACCCACTTAAAACGAGGTATAAAATTGTTAAACATGCAAAAAAGTCTGAAAATTAAAATTTACAACCCCAATTTTTTTTTTTTTTTAAAGCGGAGACAGATGTGTTGGAATTTGTTACTTTTTAACAACTCCATAATCTCCATGTTGGAAATAATTATCCTTAAGAACAGGAAACTCTGCCGGGATCTGCATGTTCAATGAAAAAAACAGCACCAGAGGCACTCGTTCATTCAAGTCAAAACAGGTTTCTTAACCATAATAACCTCTCTGGTGGAAAAAGGGGGCTAAACAAGCAGTAAAAAACAACATGTGATATCATGTTCAAAACAGCTCAAATTGCTCTTAGTTCCTCTGAGATCTACTTTCTTTTTTCAGGTTTATGTGACGTGAGCTTTATCAGGCCTAATGAGGCCTCTGGTGATTATCAATATTACCAGTAAGCAAGCGAGTCAAGAAAAAAGAAGCATGTTGATTCAGATATTTGCTGGAGCTGTGAGGACGTGAGACCTTTACCTCCAGCAGCACGCGGTGCACCTTCTTCAGGAACTCTTCGTTTTTGTCATAATCTGGCATCAGCTCGTCGGGCAGGTCTTGTCGATGACCCAGCTGCGGGGAGGAAAATACACAGAGGGTGACAAGTTTGTTCAGAACAGCTGCTGATTTCACACTGAGGAGAAAAACCATCTCTGACTCACATCCCCAGCCGCCTGGACCAGGGGACCCCACTCCAGTTTGGGGATCATCCGACAGACAAACTGAGGGTTGAAGTCCACCTCATTCACCTTGACCTCGGTGGCCTGCGGAAACACAGCATGACGAGAAGACAGCACGTGACGGTTAGTCTGCAGGCCATTCGGAACTCCAACATCAGCAGCTGTCAGAAAGCACCGACCCTCACATCAAACCAACAAGCACTTCTCCAGTGCTTATATATCTTGTTTCTGTATAAATTACGTGGCATACGCCTCATAGTCGACAGCCTCATAAAAAGATTAATCTTTCTGAAGGCCGAGGGAGGGGAACGTCACGAAGCACGGACATTTAAAACAACAAGGCGGCTTTGCTCCGACGTTAGCATTAGCCATAATGCTAAGCCCACAACGCTTACCTTAATGAGCAGCGGGTATCCCTTGGTAACTCCCTTCACGTGAGACGTCAGCATGTTGTGCGTGAGCAGCTTCATTTTTGCAAACAGACTCAAAAAAAGCCGACAGCCACAGGTTTAGGGATACAGATATCAGTCTGTCACTGACTGGAGAATCAGAAGCGTTTACATGTGGACCGGAAGTACCACTGGTGTTCTGCTGAAACGTTCCCTCAAAAACCTCTCCCAAAACTGTTGGTTCCTTCATTTCAAGCAGTCAAAAAAGTCCTATAATTCAATTTTTATTTGAGAATAGATTAAAGTAAAACATATATTATAAAGGGCAAAATATAATAAACTGTAAACAATAGTTTTGGATTCAAACAGAACAAAAAACAATTGACTGTGAATGATTATAAAGAGGCATTTTAAAGATTAGATATTTTTCTTTGTGGTTTTCTTCTCTTTTCTTTCTAATGAGTATGTATTGATTGCTCTTTTTTGTACATTGGGTCTGCACAGTTACCAAAGCAGCATCATGCTATTTCTCAACTGCTTGTTTTTCTGTCAAAAGAAATTAACTTGTTTGTATTCACAAAGGAGGGATTTCTTTTTTGTGGCTATCAGCCACCAGGTGTGCTATATCAGCATGCTTAAATGGCACCAAAGCATTGGAGAAGTTTAAATTGAAAATCATAAGAGGACCAATTTGAAACACACAATGTCTTCAGAAGTTACATCTAACATCCAACCTCAAGTTTATCAGTTGACCTTTTCATTATTTATAGATATTGCTAGAAAAATTAACTGCCAAAAATGAATCCAATTATGGTCTCAAGATGAAAATACTAAACTTAACTGAACACAATGGATGACAACTCTTGGGTTATGTAGTTCCAAATAGCTGATGTTAGGGAAAACCTGCTTCACCATCAGAACAATGTGGTTTAATTAGAGCTTTGGGGCCAAACCCTACAAATAGTTTTCTGATGTGAAAATTAAACTTGGAACAGATTCCACTGCTGGGGCTCTTGACCCGTATCAGCCCATTGATGAAAAAAAGAAATGTTCCTAATTCTTATAATTCATTGAGACTCAGCGCATGTTCCATATTAAATGTACTTTTCGAAGACACAATTGATAAACAGTCTCATTCTGTAATAAGTAATATAACGAAAGGAAAGGGGCAAACTCACAGCAAAAACATGGGACATGCTGAGTTTTTAATATTCAAATTTTTATTGTTTTTGTATTAATTTTGTATACTTGTTTTTGTAATATACAGGTCATTCATACAGTTTATGATAGTAAATAGTTATCACACACGTGGTGCAACAAGAATCAACTGCCACCTTCAGGCATGCACCATTCACGCTCACAAATGTACATCTCACACACGCACACACACACACACCCACACAGAGAGACACACATCCCTTACACTCATTAAAAGAAAAAGATAAAAATGTAAAATTTTCCTTCCTCCACAATCATCAGATTCACATCCTTCCCATTTATATTTCAGTAATGAGTATGACAATACCTATGCTTTAACAAAACGAAAAACAAGCAGTGAAACATAAAAAATAAAAAAAAATACAGGAAGGCAGCTAAAGATAAAGGACAAAGCAAGGACAGCAGGGTTATTACTCATCTCAGAATCAGGGGCCTAACCCTTCCAGAAAACAGAGCTGTTGGTAAGCAGAACTACCAACTGACATCAGCAAGTCAAACTATTAACTCTGAGTCTTTAACAGAATCCAACATGCTACTAAGTTCAGAGTCTTCACGTGTTTCTATTCAGTCTGGTTGGGGTCAGCGTGAGTTATACTTTTTGTTAGGAGGGTGCAGGTTTGAGGAAGGCAACGAGAACTAGTTAAAAGAGCACTCTGCAAGGTTTATGGCACAAATGACGGCATTGAGGGGAGAGGGTGCATAGCAGAGCCAAAGTTAAAAAAGCAGCATCGTATCACAGTCAGGATGGAAACCATCAAAGAGGGTGTTATCAAAGGACACTTCAAAATATTCCTCTAGATTCCTTTATGAGTAAAATCTGAACAAAGCTGCTCCATTCACATGCTGCAAACACTGCGATGAAGCCCTTTGTCATTCCTGACCCCTTCTTCTAAAGTCTGAGACTCTTCATCTCAGAAGGCTTTTTGTTGTGGCCAAACCTTGTGTTAGTCTGATGTCCTCGCATCGAGGAGGATGTTTTAACTTGTGCCAGGAATCACTGCCTTGACTGAGATACGAACAATCTGTTGTGCTTCAAGTGCAACAAGTCCATGTCTTCAGGTGATCCGCTCTGTTCCGGGTTCCAGCTGAGAGACAGCGGTGATGTATTTGCACAGACACACAAAGAATCTGCTGACTGAGGGACCGAATATGAGAAGAGCTCTTGCTGTGGAACGAGAGGAATAAAATCTGGTACGCTCATATATCGTGGAGCCACCTAAAACACTGGGTGTCAGTAATTGCAGTAGTAGTTAGTTGTCGCTTTTCTTCTTTTTTTTTTTGCATCAGAGCACACATCTAACTCTCATGACTTCACACACCCACACACACACACACAGCTGAGTTTTTCCCAAATCTGGACAACATATTCACACTTGTTCTCCCTCATACTGACACAAAATGCCCTTGTCACTCTTGCGAGTCCTCAGTGCGCCACTTGAGGAAGTCCTCTTTCCGCGCGTCTGGTTTGATCTGGTTCCGCATGCCGCCCAGCAGGTTGGAGGTCGCTTCTGAGGCAACTATCAAGGGTCGGACTACGGTGGGCGGGATCTGTCTCAGGACACCACCCACGGCACCAGGGAGACCCTTCTGTTCGTGGCCACGGGATGCTACATCACACAAAGTCTGAGCCGTGTCGATCACTCCCTGGAAAGCAGAGGATTAAAACACCTTGAGTGACTAAAGAACCAGGATGGTGGCTAAAAACAGTCGGAAATGTTTCTAGAGTGCATACTGAGATCTTCAAATTGTTTAATTTAATTCAGACTTTGAGTTCAGTCTGTTTAATGTGCCACCAAGAGAAGAAAACCTCATCATTTAAGTTTAGCTGGGTGTTTAGATGTTATTTAATTTGAAAAGCTAGCAACAGCTACACAACTTACAGAAGCAACTGATTCTCAAACTTAATTTCATCTATTTGTCCAACAACTGTTTTACACTGGGCACGTCAACTCATTCAAATCCCGGCTGCACTCATCTGCTCAGAAGAAAAAGTAGCATACTTTTTCACTTTAAATGTTGTGCAAACTGGATTTTTTAAATTCTTGGTGCAACTTCACACAGAAGCTGAGTGTTTCAAAGGACAAGAACAAAGGTGTGCAGGGGTTATGTGTGGTGAGGCACCTCTCTGACGGTGTCATAGGCCTTGGCCACTCCCTCTCGGAGGTCTGCAGGCTGGGCGGCTCGGCGGGGTCGACTGCTGGGCGCTCGGCCCTCATTGATGGCGAAGCGATTCAGGGGTGGCGTCGGAGACAAGATGTCGTAGACGGTCTCCGCTGTGGCCTGTTGGAGACGTACACAACTGAGCGTGATCACACATTTGTGGTGAACATGAAGCCTTCACACAATTATTTTATCGTTGTTTGGGATCACAGGTTTGCGCTCTACAACTTCAAACAATTCTAGAAAATAAATTGTGTCCATAGTGAAAACCAAAAATAAAAATGAAGGTTTTCCTGAGTACCTGGATGGCCTGCACAAGCCTGTTGCTAAGTTCGAGAGCAGCCGATGCTGTTGAGGTGCCGAAGGATGCAGCTCCCCTCTGGAGACCTCGAATAATGCGGCCATCCTTCCTGTACTGTTCTATGGGCAACCAGAACAGATCCCTCACTCCGTGGACTGAAGAAAAACAAAGATGGACAGTACGGAGAGATGAGAGAAATTACAATAGACATAAGAAAAAAAGAGCCGAACTCTGTCGGGTTCCGGGAACTTACACAGCTGAACCACTGAGTGCATGGGGCCAACACCTCCCAGAATGCCTGGCAGCTGGTTCTTCCTGATGTCGGTCAGCCACTCAGTGACAGCGTACTGGATCACTTTGTCTACACCAAGGAGACTGGAAAAATAGCAAAGGAAACACTCATAGGAAACACTAATAAAGGAAGTCAAATAGATGGATTTCAAATAGGTGGATCCGGTCTTATAAAGTCAAACTACTCAAAAGATTATGTCTACAAATTTTAGAAACAACCGATTAAAAAAAACACATCTCATTTATCAAGTGAGATGTTTTTTTTGGAAGAGGGTTTGAGTTTTTACCCATGCCGGCAGCAGAGCCTCTTCAGCTTCAGCTCAGAACAGTTTAACTGAGCCAGACCAATCAAAATACCTGCAAACGTCCCCTGAGGGTGAGAGAGAGAGCAAAAGAAAATACAGTCACTACCTGATCAAATGCACTAAAATACAACAGATGTCATTTTTATGAGCTTCTCTCAAATCAGAGCTCTTCAGAGGAAACCACACCTGCTCAATGACAACATGTTTTCCATGATAATCCAGCCAGATAGGCACTTCAGAGGTGAAACGAAACTCCCTGAAAGGGTCACAGAGAAGCAACAGAAAAGCTGTCAGCAATTTAATTGATCACGAACATGTTGGCCATCCTTCTCCCAGCAAAATTACGGACTTTTTATTCGAACAGTGACACTGAGTTTGTCTACTTGAATCCTTAATAATTCAGAGACCCTGTTGACAGCAGGTTCCTTGAAGCCGGTGAAGGATCACCGTCTACATACCGGAAGTAAATTGGCTGGTCAGAGGAGGAGGAGGAGCCGGCGGAGGAGGAACTCTGCTCGCTGTAGGTAGTTTCCACAGATGCTGTGAGGTCAGGTCCCAGACCCGCAGCTGTTTCCGCCTCCTCAGAACCCCTTTGGGAGGGGTCTGCCTTCACTGTTAACAAACACACACTCCTCAGGGCTGGTTTTAAAACAGCAGAAACACCTTAAAGAGCCTAAAATTAAAAATCTTTGCCATGATATCTAATACTAACATGAAGTAAAACTTGTGGGATTATTAAAATGTCAATTTCTATAACCATTGACATAAAAAATAAAACTTGATGAGTTAAAAAGCTAATGAAGCAACAAGATACCATGCTTTGACTCACCTTCAGCTGCAGGGTCCACAGGCAGGTAAGGGTTAACAGAGGAGGCAAGGTTACTAAAAAAGTCTTTCAGGAAAAACAGCGCATCCTGGATGGAAGACCGAAATAAGGCTAGTTAGATGGGATGACTGTTACCTGAGTGTTAGAATAATTTGAATATTTTTTGTTCTATAAAATCACATTGCAAAAGTACAACACAATAAAAGAGTTGATCTTGCTGCCAAATAAAATCATCAAAAAGCAATTAAATCAGCGGGATGTTAAAAATGTGGAAAACAAAACTGCTTATTGTTTGAATCTTTTCTTACATACACAAAATCCACTTTGCTATCATTACACCCACCACTTTATTTCTCCAGGGAAGTATTCAGGCAGCGGGTTTGAATGAAAACTACATTTAACTCTCAATGATGAGGAAATGAGAACACAAAGGGCTTCAAAATGGGACTACACCGGAGCTCGGTCAAACATGTTAGCGTTACCTGGTCTATGTTGAGTCGTAGCGGCAGCAGGCTGACCCGCAGACAGCACTCGGGACCACCGAGGCCTGAGTCCGGACACACCTGCAGGGCCTTCACAGTCAGCTGCAACAAACACAAGTGGCCTCATCAGCATTCTGACTTTTATCAAGCAGAAAAGGACCCTCATTATCATCGGCTGCTAGAGTTTAGACAAAAAGCAGGACAACACATCTCAGCAGTTTGTTCAGAGACTCGCCGTCTCACCATGTTGGAGTGGGCTCGGCGGGGCATGCTCTCGCTTGTGTAGAGGTAGAGGAATTTGTTGATTTGTGATGAGGCCAGTCGGTCGCGAACCTCCAGCTCCTGGACGATGAACACTTGCCTGGAGAGAGGCTGCTCGCCACCAGGACCGACCCCGACCACGGCTGCTGCCACCACTCCCTCCCCTTCCTGCCCTGCTACGGCTACCGGGAATGACTCGTGCTGGAAGGACACCTGCAGGACAAAAAGTTAATGTCTCTCTGAAATATAAGCAACACAGTGACAGCTGCTCACCAGCGTACCTTGGTGAGCTGGATTTCCATCAGGAGCGTGTGCTGACGGCCGCTGCCCCCAGCCCAGCGCCAGGAGTTCTGGGGACGGGAGGGGGCGACAGAGCGAGACGGAGACCCACGAACACCGGCAGGGACAGAACGACTCCTAAAGGGGGCGGGGAAGAGGAAAAGATTCTAAGTGAAAGACTTTTTTTAAAAACAGATATATGTAACAACAAACAAATTGTCTGTAAATAGGAACGCGCCCGTTACCTGTTTGCACTTTGAGCATGAATGGAAATGGATTTGCCACCAAAGTCCTTGCCCCCGTACAAATGCCAGACCACGGAGATCTCCCTCAGCACCACCCTGCTCTGAGGCACCGGGAAGCGACTCGGGGCTCGCAGCAGGTCTGAGCTTCCTCGAGGCCGAGAGAAGTGACTGTCCTTTACCTTGATGGGGCTCTGGGACAGCACGGTCACCACAGGCTCCCCGTCCCTGGGCTGCAAGGTCACACGTGTTGTCAATGAAAGACTGGCACACCAGAGAGGAAGAAGCTTTGAGGAAATACACCATGACAGCAGGGGGCACACTCACAGGGATGCCCATGCCGGGAGCCTCCAAAATGCAGAAATCGTCATTGTCGGTGGAGCCCTCTGAGCCTTCATCCGATACCATATCTGCCTGAGCCTCGGTTGCTGTAGCAACCAACCCGTCCAGGTCAGAGTCCTCCCTCTGCAGAACAGAAGGACTTTGCTTTGGGGCTTCACCAGGGAACAGGTAAACGGAGACAGGTGAGCCTCTTAGCACCGAGGGTGAACCTGCACAAATTCAGAAAATCTGTTAAAAAAGGTTTCTGTCATTCCAATCCTGAATACGACTTAATCATGTGCAAAAAAGCATCTGTAGAGGTGTAAAGAATATGTACCAGGATCTGAACTCTCCTCTCTGTGGCTTCTCTCCGTGTCTATTAAGGCATCAGCTAGGTCATACTGGTTGATCTCAGCTGTTTCAGCTGGGGGGCATGGGAGGACAGAAGCTGGACTCTCTGAGAGCTGGAAGGTAAGAAAACAAAAAAGTTATTAAATCCAGTTAGTTTTTTCCACCCATCTTCATTACAATCTTCAAAATCTACGGGGAGCTTTTCCTTCTCCCAGTAATAATGTCACATCACTCGTGTTAAAACTTAAAATGTTTTCTTGCTTTCAGGTTCTACTAGAAACGTTTCGGCAAAAGTTTGAAGCCGTGAAGCAGTTGACCAAATGTAAATACATAAAATGAGCCTGAATTGCTTTATCAAATCATTACTCATTTTCAGTTTAACAAATAGTGTCTTACAGGTAATTTTTGGCCAGCGATCTCTGTGGGTGAGGTGTGGCGGGGTGGGGGGTGCAGGTCACCCTGGGAGACCAGATACTGCAAAAAATTGATGAGGGCAGCGCAGGAATCTGCACAGGTATGGAGATGGACCACGTTGTTGGAGCAGCGGAGCTCAAAGAGAGGCTGAGACTGGAGAACAAAGAGAGTGTGTAGAATAAACACGTTTGATTTCCTGAATAAGGATCATAATCAGTCTGTAACCTACACTGCAGATGGATTAAATTTTTAAGCATATACATGTCCACAAAATTATTTATCTTGCTTTTTACAAATCATTATTTTGCACATCTCGTTGTGATTGTTTGTAGAGAAAATACTGGAAAACTAATAATGGACTAAATAAATGCCTTCAGATGAGTTAAGGAAATCAACATTAAAGGCATTTGTACACTTCTATGAAACAATTTGAACAGATCTTATATATAAACCTCGATTATTTCCTCAAAGACGTCAGCAAAGAGCTAAATCATAATTTGGGCAACACCCCTTTCGGTTTTCTTTACTGATTTTGGTGCCTTGTCTGGCTGAGCTTGACCGTCGTGTTTAATTGCCGCCTGGAGCTATTATTACAGTGAAACTTAATTATGGTATAACAAATATTTATACAAGTGTGGTCATGTGTTGATTAGTGGTTTTCGAAGGAAATGGAGCTAGATTATAATGTTTTCTTTACGTTTATATATTTTCAGACTGTTTTTAGCTGTTGAATGAGAGGGAAAGCAAACAGACAGAAAACTCACCAGCTTGCCAGTGTTACTGCCTTTCCATGTGGTGATGGCGAGCTCCAGAAGGTCAATATCCAGAACACACACATAGTCTTCATGACGGAGACAAAAGCATATGGTAGTTTTTTATACAATTCAGACTTCTATGAGCTAAATAATTGGATCAGTAAAACTACAATCTCTTGTAACACCTGTTTCTAAGCAGAAAAAAAGTATCCTTTCTTTTTTCCAACTCAGTATAAAGTGTATCCACATCTACCAGAGCCAAACACAAAAGGAGTGGAAAAATGTTCCACGCCTGTTTATTTTAAGACCCTGGTGTACAAAAACCCCCAAACAAATAAAAGTATGTTTTTCTTTAATAACACTGTGATAAGTCATATTACTTATTTTTAAACACCCTGAAATAGCAATTACGTTTTTTTTCATGTTTATTGGTGAATTTTGGGAGCTTGACAGATGAGTTAGTTGCCCTTTAATTTCTGAGTGTATACTTGTTTTCACTCTTCAACAGTTTACTTTTTCCAATTTTAACTGGACTCTCCTTAAAGTCTAATACACAACGTAAGAAAAACCACAGGGTGGGCAGCAGAGCAGCATTCACAGGACCACATCACAGCACTACAAAAGCAGCATGTTCACCAGTGCAGTCTATCAGAGATAAAAACCTAAGCAATGTGCTTATTCTGATTATTTCTGCCACCATTTTGAAGCCTTAGTTAGTCATATCAGACACAAAAATATTATATATATATCCAAATGTCTGGTCTATTTCTTTACATGTCACACCAATTCTTGGAGGTTTGCAGCCTTCAGATAGTGTTTTGGTGGCTTCTTCAACATGACAACAAATTCATGACACCTGTGCATACGCAGGGCTCGGATGGAGTTTTGTTGTTACAAACGTGGTGTAAGGTCACATAACTTGGACAAAATGTTACTGTTTGAGAAATGTAAATTATTGTTCTGCAGTTTTGCGTGCACATACACACAAAAGAAAGAGAAAAAAAAATGAATATAGTAATTTTGCACACAGTTACCAAAACAAGGGCCCAGCAAATGTGTACTGTGATAAAAGCCAAAAGTGGTCCAACAAAGGATAACTAACTAGTGTGGGCCTGTGGGCCTAAAAAAATCGGGGCTATAATCAACCACCACCCTGCTCTGAGTCAACACAGGGCAAAAATTGGGAACGCGTATCTTACCTCTCCTTAGGTCCACAGTCTCAGCCTCACATTTGTCAGAGAGGTAGAGGGCAGAGTCATCCAGGATGAATCTGAAGACAACATAATCGATAAACTAAGACACTAGAAATTATTTTGATGTTCTGATTTAGTGATGCCATATTGATTTAGTGTGCTGAATTATTTCAGTATTCATATATCTACGACATAACTTTCACAATAAATCTGTGATGAGCTGTACCTGAGGTGGAAGGTGGCAGTGTCTACAATGATATTACTAGACAGAGAGAAAGACTCTGCTGTGAACAACACTCTGAGGGGCAGATACAAAGGCCTACAATACAGGAAAAAAGAAGATGGGTGTTTAAGAAAAGGGAAAAGTAAGATGCATTTTCAATTCATTTTCCAATACATTTTCAAACACAAAAAAATTCTGGAAGTACAAACCTGTAATCAACAGCGCAAGAAGCCAGGTGTGTGTGGAGGACAGTGATAACAGCAGGTGCTGTGTATCCAAGAATGGGATCATCAATAACATCCAGGAAGTCAACAAGCTGAAACAAGCAGAGGGGCTCAATCTAAAATTGGCTTTATTTAATGTCAGAGTGAAATCACTTGTCTGTACAAACTAAATAGTTTAACTAGAAGGAAAAAATAACTACACAGGAGCCAGTTATAAAATTGAATTTGTTTAGTTAAACTTACTCATAACAATTTAA
The DNA here is from genome assembly GCA_907169785.1 of Menidia menidia. Taxonomy (NCBI): domain Eukaryota; kingdom Metazoa; phylum Chordata; class Actinopteri; order Atheriniformes; family Atherinopsidae; genus Menidia; species Menidia menidia. The sequence continues at coordinate 8,005,077 of CAJRST010036666.1, forward strand.
CTGAATATAAGTATTATCTAGGCAAGAAGACTGCTGATTTGGCAGGTGGCAATCAGGTGCCAAGTCTGTCCAAACAGTATTTTTCTTCAATGTGTTCTTAATGGAAACAAATATTAGGCACTGCACTGAAAATTGAGTTATAGCAATATGAAGGAGAACACTGCAATGGGTGGTACTTTTATTTTCATTTCATTTAGCTTCTCACCTGCTCGTGCCAGCTGTGGTTGGTCTGCGTCATGTAATGTCGCATAGTGGCACCTTGAAGTTGAAGGGCAACTAGGAACTCCTAGAAAGGCACAATAGAAAAACTTTAAGAAAGAACAAGTTTAAAATCAAACAAGAAGCTGTGTTGATCGGGTGCACGAGGAGGACGTGCCTTGACGTTTCTCTGCGAGTCCAGTGTTATTTTGATGGCTGTTGACAACATCTGTTGCTCCCCCTCTCTGCCACTCACACTGCTCACTCCCACCTCTGTGGGGTAGATGGTAGGGTCCAAGTGCTTTGGTCGAGTGAAGCACGGTATCTCCAGTCGCTGTGGGAGTGGGGTGTCTTTCACCACAGCTGCGCCACACAACATGAAATAAAATGTGATCAGTCTGAACATTAATACATATTATATTATCTTTTCAAAGTGACATCAAATATACCAGTTCACAAAGTTTAAATTACAACAACTCAACAACGGTGCAATCAAATGTCCATCACAATGTGCACCTCGGTGGTAGAGCTCCACTCGTCGGCTTTCCAGACATAGGAAATTGAGATTGGGGTTATTTTGATGCTGTGCCACACTGAAAATCTTGCCCCCTTCCAGGTCAAGCATGATCTCTCCATGACTTTGGTCCTCCTGTATGAATAAAATGCAATTGAAGTGATAAGGATACTGGTAAGGAAATAGGTAAAGCCAAAAAAAGACATAGCACACTTAACTTTAAATTCCACCGATGCCTATGTACTGCTATGTTTACAACTAATAACACACTGTATCAAGGTTGCAGATTGATATCAAACATTAACATTTTAACAATGTCCAGCTCATCCAGTCCAGAGGGCCAATTATAACTTGACATATTGTTCATAATTGGCTACATTATGTTAAAGAACCATTCAATGTTTAGATTTAGGGAAAAAGGTTAAACAGGAAGACTAAATATTATATTTGACTTTTGAACCATATGAATTTAAGAAGAAGGAGAAAATGGTTTCATATACAGCATTTGATAAAGTTAAACTCATGAGCGCACTCATTTAATTAATCATCCTCTTGGCTCACCTTCTTGTCAGTTCTGGCTTGGAGGCGACCCTTCCCGATAATCACAGTGAGGGAGAGGAGGCTGAGGTTGTGGCTGGGGTGATGAGCTGATTGCTGCATCCTTCCAGACGAATCGTTGGCCAGGAAGAACCGAGGCTCATCCTCCTCTGAATCGGAGTCTATGGCAGAAGGAGAAGCTCTGTGTTAAATAATTCAACCATGAGACAAACATTATTATCCAAAAACAATACAAAGCCTAGTATTAGATTTTTTGGCATGATACTTGGTATGCTGTGTAATAAATCCCGACCATGATTAAGTTTTTCCACCGGAGGAGCCAAACTTACCCAGTCTAAAGGCTGACTTGCACAGCTGGAACTCGTCATGGTGATGGCGGCTCTGGTCGGTGCTGTGGGATGTAGGGGGAGGAGGGGGAGGCGGCTCCCACATCAAGAGATCATTATTGATCCTTTCAGACAAAGGGTGAGAGACGGGAAGTTAAAGTTATTTTTTGAATGAGGAAATAAAACCAAAAATAATGGCCAAAAAAGGAACCAAAGCTGAAAGAGGACTAAATCAATAAAAGGACCAGAACACCAAAAGTGAAAAGGCAGATTAAATCTGACACCAACTGAACTTTAATTTGGCTAAATTCAAGGTTAATTATGTCTAATATGTTAAAGCAAAGATAATAGTTAACCTGAGAGGACACAGCGTGCTCTTTACATACCTGTTGTAGATGCTCTGAAAGGCCTGTTTGCTTGGAAGAAAGATGTAGGCCAGAGGCAGGCTGATGTCAACAGCACAGTGACACTGGGTAACACAGTGTTCCTGAAACTGAAGCATCTCTTCTGAGTTGGCTGGAATCACCATCTGAAGCGTGGAAAGGGGTCGAGTTAAGTCTGGGACTTGTAGACACGACAGCTCATAAAGAAAAATGTGAATCCCCCCCAGTGTGACAGCACACCTCTTCAGTCTCAAACATGGTGCGATTGGAAGAAAATGGAGAGCTGGTTTTGTCATTGAATTCACAGTGACTGTCAAAGAAGGCGGACCCCAGGTCCCTCATGAGGCCTGGGTTCAGCCCACTCAGACCTGCTGCTGGGCCCGGAGTCTCACCTCCACGCACATGCACAGATATCCTGCACATGGAAAAATCAAAACAGTCTGAGTTACAGAAGCATAACTAGCTTTTCTTTACTGATTTTACGTGTGAGAATCAGTTGTTTCAGACGGCAGAGTGAATCAGGGTGGTTCTGTAAGAAACACGCTGGCAGAGATTTCTGGGGTACAGTTGTTTGCTTTAAAAACTTTCCACCTTGATTTTCATGATAAACCATCTTCATGGTTTTATCAGTTTGTCAGCCCGCTATTTGTTTTATCAACTATATGCATCAAGTGAAGAGTGCCTTTCTGAGACAATAAAATGCCACATCTCAATCACATATGATCCTGGTTTTATCAAAGGAAAGTGTGTCTTTATAATGGCTTATAATGTTAATATCATCCCAAAAACTCACCTTGGCAGTGACTCGCTGCTCTTCCTCACTCTGATACAGGGAAAAGAGCCTCCCTCCCAGCCCTCATATGACCCTGATGAAATAAATTTGAATGATTTACATTTTAAGCGTTGACAAGGTAGAAAGTAAAGTACACCATTCATAAAACAAAATAAGAAATTAAAAGAAACTTTAAAAGAAAAGTCTACATTTACATGGTTAACCTGGATCACTGAAATCCCAGCACTTTTCAAATTATTCTTAACTTAAGGCAATTCCTAATGTCACTGGAGTTACATATGGTCTGTTATCAATACGCTGGGAGACAAAATATTAAGGTGAACATTGTGTGTCTGTACTTGGCTGCTTCTTTCATGAATCTTCATTCAGGAGCTACTAAAAACTACTGAAGATGGTTGTTATTGCTCTCACCGTGCAGGTCAGTGAAGGAGGCCTCCAGCAACTGAGTCAGACATGGAGCCCCCAGTAGCCCTGGGATGGCCTGCTCACTCTGGAGGTCTGGAGCCTCCTGGTGCTTTAGCTCCAGCTCCGTCAGCTCCAGCACCAGGGTCTCCGCCCTCACTGCTCTTTGGGTTGGCGGTCGGCGCTTTGGAAGAGGTCGCAAGTCCGGTATGGGAAAGCGCAGCCTGAGAACAACGTGTGGGGCGTGCAGGGTGAAGGAAGAGCAAAGCTCAGTGTTCTGGTTCTGAGAGCAAAGAAAGTGAGGAACTTATTAGTCGATTCTTCATCAGAAACCGCTGAAATTAAAGCAGAGCTTCATTATGATGTGCAGTGCTTCCAGGACGCTAAGAGGACAACTGGAGAAGTGCTGACTCACTCTTAAGCCTGGAAAGTTTGTTCATGTTTGCATCAGCACAAATGTGATCAGTCAGACAAGACAGAGTCAGTGTCAGAAGCCATTTCCTCATAGCTTCAGCTACTTTTTGGTTTCCCAATGACGTAAAACATTTTGAGTCAGTAAAACCACGCTGGCTTATAGCATACGATTTCTGAAAGCTCAGCCATGAATACCCTGGTTTCTTATTCCAAAGACCTACTATTTAACACACTTGTGTGGTTTTGATGACAAACATAAGCTGTAATAAGGAGAAAAAAATGCTGATTTGTATTTTCAGTGGAATTTGTTCCCACCATACTTTTTGGCTTGAGTTTAAATCATTCTGTTAATTGTAGTCTAAGCTGTACTTAATTTTATCTCCTGTTTTTTTACTGAAGGTACATGAGGGTCCACCTGTATGAGTCCAGATGTGGAGGTCTGGGTGGAAGAGTGGCTGAATGCTTTGCTGAGGCTACCCAGACGGCTGAGGATGTCCAGGTCCAGCTCTGCACTCGCCTCTGCCAGCTCCACCCGCACTACACTGTCACGCCGCACCACCCGCTGCTTACCCTGCCAACACAGACATAAATGCCACACAACATGTTAAAGGATAAACTGATAACTTACTATTATGCTGTCATCAGCCAATAAGCTTTAGAAGATGATGTCAAATTATTTTCAAATAAGCAATGAATTTTACAGACTTAACAGGTCTTTATATCTGCCTTTTTATGATTTCTGGTTAGACCATAGAGCAGGATGTAGGTATGTAGCTATTTCGGAGGGTGATGCTATAAAACATTTAAACTGTGCAATTTAAGATCTTAAAAAGCTAGAGGAGCAGAATCTAAGGCCAAATCCAAAAAGTTCCGGAACCAAAAGTAAAACCATATAGAGGCTGTCTCTTAGTTTAAATTATTTTCTTTTTTTGTTAAATAAGATGAAATGTAGAGATTATTTTCTCACAAAGAATAATAAGAAATAGTTTTATTGGCCAAATGTACAGAGTAAGTGCCTTGATAAAAGCACATAGAAGGTGTTACATTGTTCTCTGATGATTGCTGATTTCCTGATGCATAAAAGTTTGAAGTATGTAACATGACAGTAGAAAACTGGACAGTGAGGACTACATTTAACTGGCCATGTGCTAAAACTTTGACTTTCCCTGTAAAGTTACATGGTATTACTTTGGCAGTGAATTAGTGCAACATAAATAAACCGAACTGAAGAGCTGAATGAACCAATTAAACTATAACAATAATTATTATAAATGTTTATAGAAGTGATGTCATCCCCTCTTGATGATGGGCGTGGCCTATCATATTGGGGAGGAGTCTCTGCATCAAAAAGTTTATATATAGACGGTCTTGACAGACGGACTTCACTAACTTCTTTTCCTTTTGTTTCTGCAGGTTTTCCATGGAAATATTTACTTTAGACAGTATCAGGTGAAACTAGGTAAGGTAACAAGGTATTAACCTCAACATCTAATTTCCAGGTAGCCTGGTTTCTTTGAGATCAGGATTTTCATTTGGGGGGTTATGTAAAGGGATATGGGTATATCCTTTTTCTCCTATCAATCCACTCATTTTCTATACTGCTTTTTGTTAGTAGGGACAAGGGCTTGCTGGAACCCATCTAACCTGACATTGGTTGGGAGGTGCCATACATCCTTGACATGTCGCATGTCCATCACAGAGCAAATTGTGGCTTGTGAATTCTATACTGTTATAATCCAGTATCTTTTCCAATAGAACATTCTAATGTGTTGTGAGCATGAAATAATGGAAGTGATGTCATCCATTCCCAGGTGCTGGGCGGAGCCTGTATGACACAAGACATGTGATCCTCTTTTGATGATGGGCGTGGCCTATCATATTGAGGAAGAGACACTGCCCTCAAAAGTTTCTAGAAGTGATGTAATCCCCTCTTGGTGGTGGGCGTGGCCTATCATATTTGGGAGGAGTCTCTGCATCAAAAAGTGTATATATAGACGGTCTTGACAGACTGACTTCACTAACTTCTTTTCCTTTTGTTTCTGCAGGATTTCGATGGAAATGTGTACTTTAGACAGGATCAGGTAAAACTAGGTAAGGGAGGACACTGCCCCTAAACGTTTATCATAACAATTATTATTATTATCATTATTATTATTATTTTTATAAATGTTCATAGAAGTGCTGTCATCCCCTCTTGATGATGGGCGTGGCCTATCATATTGGGAGGAGGCTCTGCATCAAAAAGTTTATATATAGACGGTCTTGACAGACTGACTTCACTAACTTCTTTTCCTTTTTTTTCTGCAGGTTGTCCATGAAAATATGTACTTTGGACAGTATCAGGTACAACTAGGTAAGGTAACAAGGTATCAACCTCAGGTAAAACTAGATAAGGTAACAACCTTGACCACTAATTTCCAGGAAGCCTGGTTTCTTTGAGATCAGGATTATCATTTGGGGGGTCATGTAAAGGGATATGAGTATGTCCTTTCTCTCCTATCCATCAATCCATTGTCTATACTGCTTTTTTGTTAGGGACAAGGGCTTGCTGGAAACCATGTTTCCTTTCCATCACAGAGCAAATTGTAGCTTGTGAATTCTATACTGTCATAACCCATTATCTTTCAAATAGAACATTCTAAACTGCTGTGAGTATGTGATCATAGAAGTGATGTCATCCATTCTCAGGTGCTGGGCGGAGCCTGTATGATACAAGACATGTGATCCCTCTAGATGATGGGCGTGGCCTATCATATTGAGGTAGAGACACTGCCCCCAAAAGTTCATAGAAGTGATGTCATCACCTCTTGATGATGGGCGTGTCCTATCATATTGGGGAGGAGTCTCTGCATCAAAAAGTTTATATATAGACGGTCTTGACAGACTGACTTCACTAACTTCTTTTCCTTTTGTTTTTGCAGGTTTTCCATGGAAATATGTACTTTAGACGGATCACCCCTAAAACTAAGTAAGGGAACAAGGTATCAACCTCAGGTAAAATTAGGTAAGGTAAAAAGTTATCAACCTTGACCACTAATTTCCAGGTAGCCTGGTTTATTTGAGATCAGGATTATCATTTGGGGGGTTATGTAAAGGGATATGAGTATATCCTTTCTCTCCTATCCATTCATCCATTGTCTGTAATGCTTTTTGTTAGTAGGGACAAGGGCTTGCTGGAAATCGTGTACGCTGACATTGGTTGGGAGGTGGCATAGAGCCTTGACATGTTGCATGTCCATCACAGAGCCAGTCATAGCTTGTGAATTTTATACTGTTATAATCAATTCTCTTTGCCAACAGAACATTCTAATTAGCTGTGAGCATGTAATCATAGAAGTGATGTCATCCATTCTCAGGTGCTGGGTGGAGCCTGTATGATACAAGACATGTGATCCCTCTTGATAATGGGCGTGGCCTATCATATTGAGGTAGAGATACTTCCCCCAAAAGTTTCTAAAAGTGATGTCATCCCCTCTTGATGATGGGCGTGGCCTATCATATAGGGGAGGAGTCTCTGCATAAAAAAGTTTATAAATAGACGGTCTTGACAGACTGACTTCACTAACTTCTTTTCCTTTTGTTTCTGCAGGTTTTCCATGGAATGATGTACTTTAGACAGTATCAGGTACAGCTAGGTAAGGGAGGAGACTCTACCCTTAAATGTTTATAATAATAATAATAATAATTATTATTATCATTTCTTTTATAAATGTTTATAGAAGTGATGTCATCCCCTCTAGATGATGGGCGTGGCCTATCATATTGGGGAGGAGTCTCTGCATCAAAAAGTATATATATAGACGTCTTGACAGACTGACTTCACTAACTTCTTTTCATTTTGTTTCTGCAGGTTTTCCAAAATATGTACTTTGGACAGTATCAGGTAAAAGACTAGGTAAGGTAACAAGGTATCAACCTCAGGTAAAACTAGGTAAGGTAACAAGGTATCAACCTTGACTATTTATTTCCAGGTAGCCTGGTTTCTTTGAGATCAGTATTATAATTTGGAGGGTTATGTAAAGGGATATGAGTATATCCTTTCTCTCCTATTTTGTTGGTAGGGACAAGGGCTTGCTGGAAACCATGTACGCTGACATTGGTTGGGAGGTGGCATATATCCTTGACATGTTGCATGTCCATCACAGAGCAAATTGTAGCTTGTGAATTCTATACTGTCATAAACCATTATCTTTCAAATAGAACATTCTAAACTGCTGTGAGCATGTAATCATAGAAGTGATGTCATCCATTCCCTGGTGCTGGGAGGAGCCTGTATGATACAAGACGTGTGATCCCTCTTGATGATGGGCGTGGCCTATCATATTGAGAAAGAGACACTTCCCCCAAAAGTTCATAGAAGTGATGTCATCACCTCTTGATGATGGGCGTGGCCTATCATTGGGGAGGAGTCTCTGCATCAAAAAGTTTATATATAGACAGATGGTCTCGACAGACTGACTTCACTAACTTCTTTTCCTTTTGTTTCTGCAGGTTTTCCATGGAAATGTGTGCTTTAGATAGGTAAACTAGGTAAGATAACAAGGTATAAGCCTCAGGTAAAACTAGGTAAGGTAAAAGGTATCAACTGTTACTGCGGGTTTTCCATGGAAATATGTACTTTAGGCAGTATCATGTAAAACTTGGTGAGGGAGGATTCTTCCCCTAAATGTTTATAATAATAATACCGTACACATGTAAACATATCTGTGAAGATTCTCATTCATCCAGGTCTTGGTCAAGCTTGAAAAGTTCAGTTTAGACCATTGGACGTAAAGTTTTCTAGAAGACGTTTTGATTCTCATCCAAGAAGAAGCCTCCTGAAGAAGCTTCTTGGATAAGAGGCGAAACGTCTTCTAGAAAACGTCATGTCCAGTTGGTTAAAATGAACTTTCCAAGCTTCACATGTAAACACAAACAATTTCTTAGTGAAAAGAACAGTCTTGCAGTCCCATCCAGTCCCCGTCTGTGTGTGTGAGTGTGTGTGAATGCACACCTTGCGCTGGTGTTTTTCAGTGAGGCTGTAATGTAATTGGGCACACGGTCTGCCGGCAGCTCCGAGTGTAAACAGCCCAGCTTTCTGGAACTGAAGCAGCTGGTAACAAACATAAAGGTTTTCTTATTGTCTTGGAAAAGGAACAACAAACAAAGTACTTTTAGACAACTAATAAAAACCATGCAAGACATGACATTGTTGTTTGACATATTCAAGTCTGATGTCAAATTTGTTTTTGTTCTAAAAGATGTTGCAAAATAGCCTCACTTTGTTATAGAACATCTTGTATATGGTGGTTGAAGCAAAGATAAAAAAAATGAGAGTTGTAACAGAATGATTACAACATATGACTTTCCACGTTGCGATGCTAATCAAAAATTCCCAAAACAATCCACGTGTCTTAAGACAAATACAAATATATTTTCATACCTCACAGTACTGAGGTTTCCCATCTTCCCAAAGGCATTCTAACAGCTCCATTCTGCCGAATGAAATGTCAGAGGTCACAGCCCGACAATGACGTCTTCCACTGCGCATCTCACATGCAACCTGGACTGTTGCTCCTGTCAGTCTGCAAGAAACAAAACAGAGAAAATGAGAAAGGGATTTAGACAGTAAGTGATATGTGTGTATCATCTTACATGTTTTAACTATTTGAAGTTTTTGCAAATATGTCAGCAAGCTTAGTTTGGATGAACTTAAATATGCAAACCAACTGTGTTTTCCTACCTCAGATGAGAGTGTGGGCAGGCCTTTGCAAAGCGGACTCTCAGTTGGTTGAAGTCCCTCTCACTGAACATGCTGTCTTTGAGGGTCAATTCCCTGAAAAACACCTGAGAAACCTGAGCCAATGAGGAGGCTCCATCAGTTTTAGAGGTGGGATCCTCCTCTAGCAGGGTTAATGTGAGTCCACCAATGGACAGTCGCAACAAGGCATCAGGCTTCATCCGCTCTGCCTGGCCACTGTGTGATCGCCCTGCAAAGATAAGGATTTAATTCAGTACCACTTGGACAAAAACCCTTTGAGACATCCCATTGGGCTGCCTTTACCTCTGGTCCGACTGGCTGGAGGGATGCTGGAAAGGCAGCCTGCTACAGGATATCTCCTGGGACAGGTGATCAAGCCCTGGCAGGTAAAGAAAATCAAATGAAATCAAAGCAGAGAATAGGGTTGATCTGAATTAGAAAAGAACACTTTCAAGTCAAAATTGCTTTAAGTGTACAGGATACATAATTCCATAAAATGCTGTGCCTAAATAAATGTACAATTTGTAAACAAACTAACATCTAAATATATGTCAAAGTAATTCATTTCTATGAGGTGCACCGATGTACAGGAACATATTATTGAAGGCTTCTGCCCTCTTGATATATTATTACATTGTGAAACATAAACAGCAAACACATGCAGTACCTGTGCAGACAGCACTGTGGGCTGTGAGAAGCTGGATACACTGTGTGTGGAGGACTCCATGTCACTGTCTGACAATTCACTTCCAGAGCGGATAGATGTCACGCTACTGGTCATACCAGCTGGACCCATAGAGTAAAACATTTCTGTAGCAATGAATAAACACACATGGGAAGTTAAAGACGATCATATACAAAGGCACTTCTTAATGGTTTTTGACGTTGTCTGCTTTCATATTTGGAGCACAATAGTACAATGGCACATGCTAGTGCTTTCTTATCTCTAATGGGCAGTCTAAGGTAGCCAACCTATAGTTTTCATATGGTGTTTTCTTCAGAAAACTTTTAAAGGTTCTGAAAATGTCTAAATGGAACAACACTGTGTAACGGAACAGGCCTTGTTTCCACACATTTTGATTCAGTGTACCTGTTCATATAGAGGGGAGGGAGTGATGTAGTGTCAATATGGACAGTTTGCTAAAGGCAGGACAGGTCAGAACAGATGCCCTGCACACAGAACTACAGTGAAACAGGGCGATGCCCCTTTGGACAGTAAAAAGCTACAGCGCAAACAGTTTCCCCTACATTTTGGGAGCATAACTTGTTCACTCCCAGTGTCACTCCTCCCTTTATGCCTCATACACTTTGGTTCCCTGACTCCTCCCTTGAGCATTCTGTTTTCCTCTCTCCTTGTAGCTTGAACTATGCTTTGCCGTTATAAATGTGCATATCGTTTGACCTTGTGGCCAGAACTGTTGGTGTTTCTTGCCCTGCGATTTTAGGCAAACAGAATGACTAAACTTGTGCTGACCTCCATTCTCAAAGCCGGTTACGTAGGGCTCCAGGTCAGGTTCAGTCTCCAACTCCCTCGGACTGTATCCCAGCTGCTTGCTGAGGTCTTCCTCGATCATGCGCAGGTCATCCGAGTCTAATGGACGACTGTGTACTCCACCACACTTTGTGTCCGGTTCTTAATGAGACAGAACAAAAAAATGTATCAATATGTGCAAGAAAAAAAACAGGTCTTCAATATGACCCCACAATTTTAAGTTACGTATCATGACTTAATCACCATGTATGTTAAAAGCATGCTAATTCAAACTTCTATTCAAAATATCAAGAATGATCAAAATTGTATGAATTTCTTTGACAATGAGAAAGCAGCCGTTAATTGTACCAATGTCTATACAGAGGGCTGCCAGCAGGTCTGTCAGATGGGTTATTTGATCTGGAGACAGCAGCATGTGGACACAGCCCACCTTCCCGTCCAGCTCCAACTGATGGGCAGAAAAAAAGAGGAAAAAAAGGGGTATTAGTGTCAGAGAGAATGGCTGTTTCTTATAAAGGAGTGAGCCCCACATACCTTTGGTCCAGGCAGCATATCATTCTGTTTGATCTTAACGGTGGTTTCGATGAAACCAGAGCAGCTTCCAATGAGCAGAGGCTGAGGAGGGCATGAAGTGGCTGTAGTGGGCCTGACTTCCTCTTTGTCCTCCTCTTCATCCTCCTCTCCATCACTAGCCGTGGCTGAATTTGGAAGTTCCTCCTCAAGAGGACCCTGAAACATGGAGACAAATTAAACAAAATGGTAAAAACATTTTATTTCATAGGAAAATCTCTTAAACTTTTTCTCTTAAACCTTTTTTTAGGCACACATTATCTGATCACTCAGACAAATGCATTTAGATGGTGGTCCACTAAATTACGTTAGAATCTTCCCACTAAAGGATTTATGCCAACTGCAGTAGAAAACAAATCTGATTGAAACAGATGACAGATCACAAAACCTGGTGAGATTACTTAACCTTCTTTGTGTACACTGTTACTTTACTGGCCGGATTTGACATACAAGCTGTGAATGTAAGAAGTAAATAACACCAGATCCTTAACAGTTTGGCTGCCTTTGTGACTTTTACAGAAAAGTTATCAGTGTGCATGTCTGATCACAACTGATTACAGAGTGATTAACACTGAAGGTAAAAAACAAAGAAACGCACAAATAAAAGTTAATTAAGTTTCATCAGATATAAAGACCACACTTGGGGGCTTCTCAGTAAAACAGGAGATAATGTCCACCTGAACTATGCCATTGCTGTCATAGAGCAGCTGAACAGTGCTCAGCTGGAGGATCTTGTGCAGAAAGGCAGGTGGCTGATGGATGTCAACAGGCACAGCAGTCTGGCTGGCTGGATCTCTCACTGCCTCATCAAAGTACTCCAGCCTGGAACAGCACACACAAAATGGCCACCAATTACATAAAAAGAAAATACAGAAAATCAAGACCTGACAGAAAAAGCTGCAGTGCCCAAGAGAGGAACAGAAGTAACGTGACCTGAACTTTGACACAATACAAAATGAGGAAAATCACTAAGAAAAGTTGACATGGCAGAGAACAGAGTGTTCATAGGATCAATGTAATTCTGATCAACAGGGGTAGGTCCTGATACTTTCCACTGCGGACTGTGTCATTGTCGGTAAATACCATAACTATCTTGAACTCCTGAGGGGAAATGATCGGTCTGCTGGAACATCAACTTCCAGCTCAACACTATCAGTGACATGAGTCACTGGCCCTGAATCAGACACCCGGCTCAAAAACATGCCTGTTATGAGCCTTCTGGTCACTGACCCCAGATCTGCATGGTGAACCTGAGCAGCTTTCTCAATAAACCAGGAAAAAAGAAAGGGTTCAACAGTGTCACCGTGAAATAACCAGAGGTCCAGGGCATACGGGAAGAGTGTAGGTTTGGTTTTGCAAGTATTTGTGTGTGTGCTTCTAAACTACACTCTGTAATATATAAGGACTTAAATTTACTTACACTTAATTGTAAAGAGGAAATTGATGATACAGAATTATTTAAACCTGTAAAAGTGAAACTTATGAAATGCCTGAAGCTACAGAAGTCTGGGTTTAGCTGTATGCTAAAAAAAACAGAGATAAACAAGTGAAAAGAACTGACTTTTAAACATATAGTTCATACTTTTTGCATTACAATGATTTGAGTGGTTTAAAACTACAGTTTTAATATTAAGTTATGATACCGTACTAAGGTAACTTCAACTTGTAGATTTAGTGCTCCATTAGTCCAGTATAACACCATAATTACGAATAATTAACAGAGCAGTAAAATATATAAAAACAGTGAAAATAATAATCACTTTATCCATTATTAAACGTTTTACACAGACTTAATAAACGCAATGATCACTGACTTACTAAGTGTGCCTGTATGTTTTTTCAGTCACTAAAAAAACCCTGCAAGTAGGAATAAACTTGTCAATAATGGCGCAGTTTGCAATTAGGTTCAACCCGATGTCCTCTGACAACACGAGTTTATAAGAGAACAGGGACCTGTTCTGTTCATTTCCTGATGAGCAGAGAAGATCAAACTCAATACACGGCTTCCATTTACCCTCCTCCATCTCCCCTGGCAGAAGTATAAGTGCTGATGGGAGTTTGTTTCATTGTTGGTGAATGAAGATGCAGAAATTATTTAGTTGAATGCTTGCTTCATAAGTGAAACAAGAGCAACTTATGGAAAATGCGAAGAAAAAATTGTGGCTTTGGATGTTTCAGAGCACTTTGGAAAAGTGTCCCCATGTAAAAGGAAGCACATCTGTGAGTTACCAACATTTTTTAGTTCATCAAAAAATTTTTCTCATTCTTTCAGATCGTCTGGAAAAACATTCCATGAACTGCAAGAGCAGCTGTTTTTCAACATAGCCACTGAACAGCTCTCTTATGGTTCGACCAAATTAAAAACTTGAGCAATGTCTTCTTGTGTTTGAAGATGTTTCTGTCGTATCTGTCACATTTGTTGTAGCATAAACAAAGATACTGTGGATGTACACAGGATTTGGGTTAGATATGCTTGTTTTTCCCTCCCTTTCACTTTTAAAAGAAAGATCTAGACCCACCGTTTGATGTGCACCTCTAAGGCAACGCCTGTCTCCAGGTCCAGGGGCTGGTGCTCGATGCGAACAATAGTGTCCAGAAATGTGACTTTAATGCGACGGAGGACTGCAAACAGAGGAAATTTGTGATAAGCAAAGGTTGAACCAAAACATAACTCCTTCAATTCCCCCCTCTGTCAGTCTTCAATTAAAGGTTGTGAGAAGGATATGTGAATGTTTGTGGGAACACACCTCTTTCTATGAGTGTACCTTAGTGCTGCTTATATGCAAAGTACAGCATTTTTGTTTGTACACCGAAACACATTCTTTTTTAGATTTGCTCACCTGTCTCAATAGTCTGTGCAAACATCTCAAGGCCCTCAAGAGGGGCAGGTGGCTCCTCTGACGCCTCCGGGGGGTCCTTCAGGCACTCCTGAGCCAACTGCATGCTGGACGTCATGCTGGACGACCATCCTTGTGAGTCCCAACCCCCACCTGAGGGAAATGCATCCAGTGTGAACAAATTAAGCCCTCATAATTAACATAAAGTGGAGATTTGTTATAAAACAGTCATTACAGTTTTTTAAAGATACATTCTAATTATTTCCCTTTTATTTACTAAAACATAGGACCATTCTGCTAATCTATCTCATATAACTGACTCCCAGTTCAGGATTTTACAACAAAAGAGCAGAATGTTATGTGAAATGTTTAACTACAACCATGTCTCTACACAGCTCTGTTTACAGGGATAACTTAACGTGAGCAAAAATGAAAGAAACTGAATGCATGTTATAGTGCTTCTCAAGTTTTCTTGGCCACTTGAATGGCCTTTTATTTACAGCATTCACCAGTTTAATCTATAGTACATGTGGTAATATGCCTGCTGCCAGCTTACCAGTCAATTTTAATAAATTTCCCAGATTTCCTATCTAATTTGGACTAACTTTTTCATGTTTTTGGTTCAAAGAAGCAGTTTCCAAATGCAAATCCAAATTCCAGACCTTTTTTATTTAAATAATTAACAAGACAAGCATGGAGGGGCAGACCACAGCTCTCTGCAAAAGAGATCTAAAGTCAACTGTGCCACTACTTTTGGTTTCTTGGGAAAGGAGCACATTACATAATAAAGAGTGGAAAATCATAATAATAAGCTGTTTTTCCAATTCAGAAAGGAATGCCCACAAATTAAAGGTGAATTTGCACCATGACAAATAAATTGTTATATAATTGTTATTTGAAAATGCCCAGGTTAGGATCTAAATTCTATCAGATCCTATTTGACTACAGATCAAGAGGTCCCCAGTTAAACTCTCGGTGCCACCCAACTTTGTAAGTCGCGTTGGATAAAAGCGTCTGCTAAATACATAACATTTATCATTATTATAGACCACAGTCATGTCACTGGATCTCTATAAGCGTTTTTTTATGTATCTCACTAATGCAAAGTGGAGTCAAGAGAACCTTGTGTATCGACCCTTCAGGGAGCATTTAACCCACTTACTGGTCCGGTACTTGGGTCGACATGTTATCTGAAGACCAGAGACCTCTAAAGTGCAGTGATCAGTTAGGAGAGCTTGCCAGGGGATGGTCACCTCTATGCTGCTCACAAAGCCTTCCACTATCTCCAAAGGAGCCCCGAGAGACTCCAACAGCTCATTGACTGCCTATGAAGACCAAGTAGAGAGGAAGCAAAAAGTTAGAAGTAAGAGACCAAACAGAAAGCAAAACAGACTGCAGTGTTTTTATTTTATTTGTCTAACCAATTTGACTGTGCATGTGGGAAGCAAAGAAAGTGCTGATGCCAGGTATGATAGTGTATAGCCAGAATTAGCTGGGGATGCGTTCCTTTTCACGTGCATTTCCTCGAAAAAAGGGCGAACTACGTAAAAGTTATGATGTCAGAGATTGTTGTTGAACTCGAGTGCGGTTGCGAAACAGTCAAGGGTACACGAGTCTCACAACAACACCAGAAGACTGCTGCTGTGGTGAAATCCTAATATCCACCGTCCCTTCTCCTTCAAAAACTCACCCACACATCGAGGTTGATTTCTTTGATGACACCACTGCCGTTGTACAAGTCCAAGCCCAGCTGGTCAAGGCTCAGTCGTTCCTGCAGAAAGTGACCGAGGTAGTGCTGTAAAAGGTACCGACAGGCCCGCTTCTTAATTGAGCCTGACCAGGGGAAAAGCCAGCGAGACATAGGGCCAGAGAGAGCGGGGATAGGGAGCGAAGAGGTGGCGGAGGAGAACGAGTGCAAGTACAGTCCTCTGGCAACTGCATAACAGACGAAAACAAAGTGTGCTAAAACAAGGAATGAGCCACAGCTAGCTAAAAGGGGCTAAGGAAGGAGTAAGCCGTAACTGTAGTTGTCTCCTAGAATTCACACGAAAACTTGAAAATCCTTTGTGTCAGGACCGACAAGACTCCCACGGTAACCGACGAGGCGTTACTTCAACCGACTGTAGCCGTCGCGGCTCATATTTTCGGTTCGTTTTTGTCGAATTGGAGCAGCAGGTTCAGTTGGTGCGTATCTCTTGTCTCTAGGTTGTTTATTGTTATCATACGCCAACTGATGGTATGGTTAACGCGCGTGCGTAACGCGTCACAGTGACGGAAGCAAAACCCGGAAGAGAGAACAGACTACGCAGACTATCGTATTACGCTGAATGATTATTTAGCGCAGGTGTGATTTGAAGAATTAAACTATGTGCAACTTCTCTTCCCACGTATTTCTTGTTCACAGAATATACAATAATAAAGTATATTGTTTTGATTGGTTTTCACGTGGGTGCCTGTTAATACATTATTTCTGGGATTTTGAAGATCCTTATATCACTGGTTCTGTAAATGATGGCCTATTTCAGCTTTGCCCCTTCAATTTTTCGTTGTAAAAAGTTTAGTAAAATATTGACTGCCTTCTTAATTTAGATTTGGAAGCATGGCCTTCTATTCCAAACAAGACATTCAATAAGGTTTTTGAACAGGTGCAAAGAAACTTCCATTAATCAAATTCCACTAGGTAGGGATTCATGCTTAAACCAAGTTATCAATTTTCTAGCGAAAAGGGTAAAATGTCAACCAACTACGTAATCCCATGTTAATGTTTCATACAAATGACAAAAATCTCATAAGTATTTTTCTCAGTATAGAAATATATTTACAGATTTCTCTTACAAAAGGGATCCACTCCTGTCAACAAATCTGTGACATCCACAATGACAAATGAAGGAAAGGCACAAGAAAACCCAATGTTTTTTTTTGTGAAATGCATCAATTATGTGCCAAAATATATTTTATTGCGTACATTCAACAGATTCAATTAAACAAATTGTAATCATCAGATGTCTTTATTCCTATGAAAAATGTAACTAGTATCTATACAAATGGCAATAATGTAAACTTGCAATAAGAAAAAAACAACAGCATCTTCAATCTTTGGGCCAAACAATTTTGCTGCTAAAAGATTAGTTAACACAAGTAAACTTGATTTACATTATTTGTAGTACAACAAAAAAAGGCATTGAGTATAAGAAAACAGGCCATAAATAAAATTACTGCAGCCTTTATTTCACATAACTGAGTAAATTCTTCATTTTACGAAGGCTACGTCTGGGATCTTGCCTTCCGTCTGTAGAGAGAAAAAATAAAAATTTCAATTTGAGCTTCCCTATGTGACATCTGAAAAATATCAAATCTTGTGTAACTCAAAATACCTTCAACTGCGTGAAGATCTGCGCTGCTCTGTTGAAATCCCACTCATTGTCTTGCAGACACCTAGGCAAAGGGAGAAAGAAAAACCTCAGGTTTTATTTTACAAGACATCACAACACATTTCCAGCACAATAAGAATTTACATACTTTTGAGACCATTCCAGGTTCATGCCTGACTTCAGTGAGAAGGCGGTCAGCATCTCTTGCTGTGGTGCAGTGAGGGTTGGGACAGGGCTGGAGGACGGAGTCGGCGCTGGAGCCACGAAGGCCCGACGGATCTCCTCTGTTGTTGCCATTCGGATGAAAAGCTGGTCGTTCACGATGCACAAACTGCTTGCACAGGGAAAAAGCGTGGTTTTACAGTTTTTTTGTATTTCAACTTTTATGGCACATTGTTGGCATAACGCATCAAGAAATGCCAAACTTCCTTCCCTTAACAGCTCATTAAACCTACCCAGAATTTCCTGCTGGGACAGTGATGAAAACCCGAGAAAAGGCCATTGTGGATTCTCTGGATTTTCCATCAACAACAACTGAAATAGAAATATAACACATTAATGATAAAATATAAACTTTTTTGTGTAAGGATGCGTTTGACCAAAATGCAAATGCATAACAATACAATCACCTTCTTTAAAGACTCCGCTCACAGTGAAAGAGAGTAGTGTGTTCTGCAAAAGGAAAAAGTATGTGTACACAATTAGATCATACGTAGAAAAGTCATAAGAAGAGGTTTGCAACAGAATAAGCAAAAACCCACCGTGTAAGTGTTTACATCAATCGTAAAGGAAGCAATATCATGCTGGGTTTTTGGTAGCTCGTTGAGGAAAGCCACAACGTTGAGGCGTGTGTGTTTCAGCAGCCGGAATCGCATCGCTAACGGTGGAAAGACAAAGTGACAGATAAGGACCTTAAACTAAAATATGCAACAATTTAAAGCAGCTGAACAGCTCTGTGGGGCTAACTCACTCGAGTCTTTGATCCTCTTCAGGTTTCGACTGTCTTTGTAATACTCCCCAAGACTGCTCCTACATAAAATGAGAGGGACAGGCAGGCTCAGCGCGACTGCATCCGATGAGCAGATGGGCGTTTTTAACATTTAAAAAACGTCATAACCCACTCCTTTACTGGTTCAATTGTTTTGCACAGCTGTGTCTTTAAATACATGCATACCTGGAAGGGTTCTGGGTGGAGTAAGGTGTAGTGAGGGACAATGATGCGCCATCATGGTAAGCATCCAGGAGAGGCTGCCGGTTCCCTGAGTCGTATATACTGTAATACCTGCAGAACAGACCAGAGTTCAGTTTTGCTAAGTTTGTTCATGAGTCTTATTTATTTTGCTCAAACCTTCTACTCTGAGACTTGTATTAAATACACTGATGATTAATCATTAACTGGTAGGGTCACATTACAAGAGCATGAATCCTGTAAATGAGTAACTGATGTAAATTTTCTGCTTTAGAAAATGTCCAAACTCACTGCTGCAAGAACCGGAGGATGAGAGCTTTGATTTCATCTGTACCGAAGCAGCTTCCCTGAATAGACAAATTTATGCATTGCTTAGAAACATAAAGGAACATCATTGAGACTAATACCTAGCAAGAAAATTATTATTGACGCAGAGGCTATACCCGAAAACAACATCAGCAGATTAGTTAGAATTAAACTACATCATTTTAATGAACCAACCTTGCAAGGAGGGATGGTGGTGGGCGTTTCAACATCAAATCCAATGGGTGGGGGGAGGTCATGACCATCCTAAAAAATAACAGCACGCAAAGGAAGAGAAATGTGAAAGGCATTAATGTAAAGTCAGTCCCATTTGAGTCGTCAGCCATGTAGATATTTTCTGGGAATGAAATCTGTTTTAACAGCTGCATTTGGAAACCAATATTTGATGGAGCTTTTAAATAATGAAGACTTTTCATAAAGTCAGTCAATACTAAGGAAACCCATTTTTAGGATCTTCCCCCTAAACATTATTTTGCAATTAAAAAGATGGCATTAACACAAGCTAACAACAGTTTTACAGTGCAAAACTTTCAAAGAGAGTGATGACTGAAATGGAAGTGAAGTTAAGGACAAATCAGGGGACCTACCAGTTTGAGAAGCCGGGGAAACCTCTGCCGCACAGCACTGGGACAGGGACAAAAATCAAAGGCAAGACAGTTATCAACCTCAACCATCCCAAACAAACATACATACACAGCGCAGTACTGTGGGGGACCCTGTTGATCCCCATTATGCCAGCTTATGCCTTTCATTTGTATTTTACAGATGCTCACTTTTTGGGAGAACATTCATGTGCAGATACATAATATGTATAACCAGTTTCAAAAGAGGTTTAATCTTCTTTGTACACAAACAAATCCACAAACAGACTAGAATAGAAGGCCTTATCCTTGTTTGTTTTTCAGGTTCATGCTGTTCCCTCTGAATTCTCCCAACCCAGAGTGTACTTACCAGCAGGTATACTCACCCTCTCCCCCAAAATGGTGATACACACAGTTCTGACATGGAAGAGCAACACAAGCACACTTCTCATACAAACATGCCACAATCTACCAGACGGAGCTGGAAACCAGGATACACATCCATTTGAATAAGTAAAATAAAGAGGTTAAGCGTGGCTGGGAGAGAGGTGGTTACCGCCAGTCTTGTGTTAACTTCCCCCCCAAACTCTGGCCAAGATGTTGGAGAACAGTTGAGTCTACACCAAAACATAAACAGGGACTGGGTAAAAATATATTAGGTCAAATTCAGAGACACTGCATGCAGCCCAACATGCAGAGACGTCAATCTTCACTGCGTGGTTTATCTGGTCCACGTCTGTGCCCGTAATTACCAGCAAAGAAAGGCAACCTGAGAAGAGAGCTGAACAAAAAGGACAGCTGGTCTCAGAGCAAGCTGGACCCAGCAGTCCCACCACTACTCCCAGTTTGCTCTGCTGCACAAACAAATCAGTTCTCAGCCTGGTATGCCTCTCTGAAGAGATGGCACATTTCTTTGTGCAGAGTGCCTTGACTTGCTGTTAGGATATATTTTTCAAGCTTAATTTGGAACCAGGCCTCTGGAAAGAAAGGCATGGATGTCGTTCAACTGACTGATTTTACTCTGCTCTCTCTGGTTAACAATTGAGCTTTTTTGTACTGGTCACAGCCAAACTGGAGGACGAAGTGTTCTCACAGTTTTTCCCTTCAACATTTTCAGGCAAAACTGAACCTTCAATTTCCAGTTCAGGGCACATTTCTGTCTGTTAAAGGCATTTGCCAAACTCCACTTCATTCACTGAAAGGAGAGGCCTGCTGTAGGCCAGAGATCACACACTGTGGAAGAGAGAGACAGCTCTTTTCTTTGGCTCCTCATTCTCAGTGACGAAACATATCCCCGCTCCTCCTCAGCCCATCGGCTTCACCCGTGAAGTCCTGTTTTCTCACTTTCTTCCTATCGAGCTCTCAGTGGGTCAGAGCTCACAAGGACTGCGGCCAAGTAATCGTGACTGTGCCTGCCTTAGGTTGTCCCGAGGTTTCGAGGTGGGATCTTACCCGTCATGGGCTAACCAGCCTTCCATACTCGCCTTATACAGGGGGGCCGAGTGGGCACGGATTCTATGAGGGGAGGGGACTCAATGACGTTTCTTTTTCTTCATCCAAACATCTGTCAAGATGAGAATGGATTGCCCTCTCCAATAGGTTTAGCAGTACGGCTCAAATCGTCTTTCTTCGTCTGCATTTCTGAGAGCACCACACATCTTTTTTTCAGAGTTTCATGCTCAACTGCTATGTATTAAGGTCAGGAATGTGATTTTAACGCAGCTTATGCCACAACTAACCAGGACGTGAGCAGAGGAGTGCTGGGTGCAGCATCACTGAGAACCATGAAACTAAGACGTGACCAGAGACTGAAAGTATGCCCCCAAGAGAAGTTGAAAACTGACAGACAAGAAGGCTGCTCGAGGCCAGTCACACCTTAGAGGCTGAAAAGGAAAACAAGGTGAAATTATTATGCAGTTCGATGTCCTGTAAGCTACAACGGGATGAAAGAAGCAGCTTGAAACAGAAAGGTCAATCAAGTAGAAACGAAGGAGGGAAATTAAATTAACAATCCATAGACAGGAAATACATTTTTAAAATGTGCACTATGCAGCACACATTCCTGTTCAAGATACTTAAAGGCACCCAGCACAAACGTTACGCTTCTCAAGAGGATTTTTGTAGACTGGTCAGAAACATGTAACCAGTGGTCAATGATTTTCATTTTTCAATCATGGCTTATAAACCGTGTGGTGCAGACAAAATAACTTTGGAGCTGGGTACAAGTCAAAAGAAATAATATGAGTAATATTTGCAAAGTTTAGTGGAAATTCTGACAAAGCTGACCCACATACAGCTAAAAATATCAACGACTCAGTTGAACTTTTCCTCTCTTCTCACTGATGATTCTCCTCTATTTAATGTCTATTGTCACCCCAAAGAGTCGTCTACTGACCTGATGTATGCGGCCTGGTCCTTAAAGAG
Source organism: Menidia menidia (assembly GCA_907169785.1). Lineage (NCBI taxonomy): Eukaryota > Metazoa > Chordata > Actinopteri > Atheriniformes > Atherinopsidae > Menidia > Menidia menidia. The sequence continues at coordinate 8,027,193 of CAJRST010036666.1, forward strand.
CTCACACAGGGGATTTCTGTTCAGCCATAGCTCCACCAGCTTCCACCCTTTCAGTTTGTCCAGCTCCCGGTCTGACTTCAGCTGGGCAAGCGCACAAATGAGGAAAAAGAAGAATTATGAAGAGAAAAATGAGAACTCTGCTTGAAACAATTTAAAAAGAAAAACAAGCTTCATAGAACTGAGCAGCTAATCTCACCTCATTGCTAGACAGGTTAAGTGTCTTTAGGTTAGGCACCTTGGTAACCAAATCCGCCAGTTCATCAAGTTTGTGAATCCGATTATTACTCAGGTTCAAACAAGTCAGCTGGAAAGATAAAAAGACCAATAGGTATACAATACAACATTGTACCATATCAGCTTCTTTAATAATCAAGATTAATGACGACGGATCGTACCTCAGGAATGTATTTTTCAATGATTTTAATGACAGCCTCCATGTTTGTCTTCCTATTCAAGATTATATCAATGTTCTGGGACACCAGATCTGTCACAACGGAAAAAAAATAAAAAAAGATATTAAGATATTAAATTAAGAAATTAAATTATTAAATTAGTGGCAGTAACCAAAAGTTAAAGGTCTCTGAAAATGTTGTAATCCTATTTATTTATTTTTTCAAACTGCCCATGAAAACAGTTAAGATGTTCTTTTCTGGTAAAGGGTAACGTGTTAACAGTTGGTTCACATGTTTCTGACCTGATGTAATGTACCATACTTAAACTGACAGAAAATGCATTGTTGTACGGCGGACGTGCGGCTGAAGACAATGAGACTGTGATTATTACCTGGGTCTGTTCGAATGTTGTTTAGGTCCAGTGCTTGTTGGGAACCATCAAAACGTTTGGCCATGCATTGCTGTGATAAATAGAACTTAATATAAGAATCCTTTTTGAAAAAAAATTAAAAAGGACTAAACTAGTGGATTTCCCTATCAAACCCAAGTTCAGCGATCTTGAATAGTTTTTTCCAAGCCACCTCTCCAACTGACTTTACTCAGTCCAATGATTTTTGAGAAACACTCAATTTTCTGGGATCTTAACATTTCTAAAAAAAATATCCTCAGCAAAGTCTGGTGTTCCGCAAGCTCACCTTCAGGTGCTCCAAATGTTCAGGTTTCAGGTCAGATTGAAGGAAGGATGGTGGAGCACTTGGGTTGACATGCACTTCCACCTTCAGGTGAACATCAGACAGAAAAATAGATGAGTGAACAGAGATTTTACACTATTCCAGTTCTAGTTTGCCATTACCTTTGATAGAAAATTCTGGTTAACAAGCCTAAAAGTTGCTAATATTTGTGAATACGTATTTGCAACACATACAATTAATGACCTAACTAATTAATGAGCTAATGGCGCTGAAAGCAGCTGGATCTGATCATACATTTAGGAAAAGTGACTGGGTCAAAGTGAAACATTAACACTATAGAAACATACCTTAAAACCATCTGAGTCTGTAATCTTGTGGGAGCATTTGTGTAAAGCATTGGCAGCAGCTGAATCGTCCACAAAGAAATGTACCCTGTTATGGTCAACATGGTACTGAGGAAACATATAGGTAGAATGAGACAAATGGGACCTTAAAAAAACATATCAAATTTACCTAAAGAAACAATTATGTGAGCAATTTTACAGAAATACAGTATCAAATAGAAGAAAGGGCTTAAACTGACATGTACTGGTGTGTAGGAAACCGAGCAGATATTTTGGAGAGCTGTCACTAGCCACTTCTTGTCATATTTTTTTCCATGTGGAACCTGTCAAACATACAAAGAAAAATATAATTTCCTCTAAGAAGTTACATTATGGATTTGTTAATGTACTTGGTTAAATGTGATTACACTCACCGTTACTTTGTACCAGCCCGACCTGGAATTCATGTTTCTGTCTCCCCTGAAGCCACCTCTACCATTTCCTGCCCCTCTGCCTTGCCGTCTATCTCTGTCAAACCGTCCATCTCCTTTACGAAAGGGTGGTACATATGGGTTGCTGTCAATGACAAAAATACGTATTTGGGATGAAGCAGTTTACTTTTTCTCATCCTTATTTCAACATGAACTTTTTAAATCAGGGGTTTCTTGCCCGTCCCCATGACAACACATCGGCAGTGTTGCTGAGGTGCCGTTTCATGGTGACAGGCAGAAAACTTTCAATTTAAACATCTTCTCTGTTCCATTGTTACTTTCCACACGTACACACACAGGAAGGGGAAATGACTCTGTACAGGTCTTAAGCCTATTGGATTTATTTTTCATTATTAGGATGGAAAGCGTAAAAAGTGGGTGTTTTTCTACACCTGTAACAGATTGTGTGATCTATGAAGATAGAAATTAAACAGGAAGCTGCTGCTAACACCCTTCACACTCAAACAAATTACAATGTCTACACTTTTTAGCTGAACTAAACCTACATTTTACAATTGAAACAATGTGAAGAATCTGGTTCAGCTGGTTTCAGATTGATAAAAATGTCAGAACTACGATTACAGGAGTTGGATTAGGCCCTGACAAAACAAACCGGCTCGGGTTGCTCATCAAGAACCAACCCTTATTTTTTTAAATGTTGATGGTGCGGATTCATATTTACAGGAAAGGGTTTCCATAAACAGAAATAAGTTCAACCAAAGAATTATAGCAGGTGTAAAAATGACAAAAAAAATGTATTGACTGAAATCAAATTAATTCGTTTTACTGTGTTTGATCGCCACGATGTAATTTCCATGTGGGCAGATAGCTCAGACTTTGCTGCTGTGCAGAACAGCTAGGAGACTAACTGAAAATGGTCGGGAATGTTCTACTTTCTCTTTCGCTCAGCAAATTACTTGTGCACAAAGTTTTGATATTTTCTGCTCTTTTCGCCTTTGAAGAGATCCAAATTAAATCAGATAGGTGGTTCTCTATGCGTTACCTTATATGAGAATAAAAAGAAAGTGTTCTTATTCACTTTGGAGAAAACTGTGAAGATAACATTAGATAACATGTTTGTGCCAACAGCATGTAACACTTGTAAGTAGGGCTACTTATGACAGCTATTCACTAAAAGAGACCAGCATTCTGAAAAAATAAAAATAAAATACAAACATTCAGCATAACACTGAAATATGGACAAAGGCTCTCCAGGAAACTAAATAGTTCTTAAGATCTTCATTTCTAATCTTTACAACAAGATATTTACAAAATGTTCTCTGGTTAAATTTATCTACTGATCAAAGATTAAGAAATATCTTCATAACTGTTTGATGATGAGGAACAATTAATACATTTACCTTGTTTTGTCTGTACTAATGATCCCAAACAACCCTGCTTATACTCCTAAATAAAAGAGAACACATCATACTCAATAGTGTAATGTTCAACACTTACAATCTGTGCTGGGATCTGCTGTCCTGAGAGCCGTCACTCATAGCAACATCACCATCTGTATCCTTAAGTCTCCCACGGTTACCAGGGCCTCCAAACCCTCCAGCGTGGTTTCCACGTTGGCGGTCTCTGCGCGACCTGTCAAATCCCCGACCCTTGTGGGCGCCTCTGCCTTTAGAGTTGCGAAACGGTGCAGTTCTATCATCGTGCTCTATGAAAAATACAGTAAAAATACTATGAAGTGCTACAATGATATCCAACTTGACTTACTTCCCTCAGAAGATAGACCATGACATTTTTGTAAGAATATTATTTTGTAATAGAACACATTTTAATCATGGAATTTGTTAAGGTTGAAACCAAATCTATTAATCTTAATTAGATTTCCATCTTTAAACTTTACTTCTAAAAGTAAATCCATAAAAAAACAGCATTTCGCAATGTACCACCCTTTCAGGTTTAGAGCACTTTCAATTTTAAAGGGCCCTCCACGTTAGGACAGGAAAAAAAATGTGCCAGAGGGTCGTGCCTATATTACCAATCAATATTGTCCTCCTCTTAAAACAACTAAACTATTGGTAATGATACATTACATTAGTATAATTGTGTTCCAAATCAACTTAGCTCAATTACGTAATGATGAGATCTCCTGACATCCCATAACATATGTTACCTCCACTGAGCACGATATCTGAGCGTCTGACCTCTCTCTTCACCATAAAGTCATCCCGATCTGAAGGAACAATTGTGAAAACAGCAAAGAAATAAATATGAAGTAATGAACGTGCGCCTTACCGCTGTAGTAATGCCCGCCTTCCGCCATATTTCTGTAATAGCGTTGGATTCGAAAACCAAAAATGCCCTGGTTGGAGAATTGTATGGGTGCCTTGATTTCTGACTTTCTGAGCACGCAAAGCCGAAAATTTGGAAGAACTTACAACATCTCAAGTGGTTCTAACGGCACACAAAGACAAGGACGTTCACGTCCCTCACGAGCTACTAGCTTAACTAGCGTCTCCTGCTAACGAGTAACGAGAAGAAGACGGAAACAAACCTTCAACTTCCGGGGCAAAGAAAAAGAGCTGGACATTTAAAATAAAGCCTAGCAAAGGCAGCATAATGACAATAAAGCGTACCAAGAACAGATACACAAAAAATACTTTTTTTACATCAGCCTTGACAAATAGTGATTTCGGATTTAGTATGTTAAAGTACTTTTACATTAATGTTTTTCCTTAAATAAACAAACAAACAAACGCCTGTCGTCTATATGAGCTAACGGTTTGTTAGCTGCTAAAATGTAGCAAGTCTAACAAAACAAACAGATGGGGTGGAGGCATAGTTATGCTAATAAGGTCGAACAAAGACATACACAAGTCCGCAAAGACGATTAAGATAGAAAGAAATAAAAAAATGTAAAGACTGTTTCAAGAAGTTTTTGGGGGGAAACATAATTTTGCACATCAAAGAACAACCTCAGAATTTTCCATGAAAGCTGTGGTTAGTATTACGTACAAGAAACAATTATAATTTTAGTCCTCGACCTGCTTTTAAAAACACCCTCACCTGTCTCATCTAAAAAAACAAAACGGTACATTGTGCGTGTGAAAGTAGTCTTTTTCTTTTTGCATTTGAGTTAATTTTATCAATGATTAAGGCATCTCTTATTAAAATAGTCATAGGTGCTGCCAAATAAGTAAAAATCTGTTTCAAAGGGGCAATAAAAACAATTGAGGGTCATTTTTATAAAATTTCAAATATCTTTGAGACATTAAACCAATTTCGCCGGAAGAAAAACAGAATTTTAGCACAATGCGTCATTATAAACATGTTTGAAACATTTGAATAAAGGGAAGCCAGCTCCTCTATGTGTTTCTAGCTCCAAACATCACAGAAAGGAGCATATAAATATTTTAATAAACTTTGGAAAAACTTAATTGCTATAACCCTCCATTGAAATAGCAAAGCCTTGTCTAAAGGCAGATATGACACATTTGGGTGTACTACAAAACGAGGCAAACAAATCTAGATTTTCTTTGGATTTCCTGGCTAATCAAAACCTCTCAATATGGTAAGTTTCAACAAAGCTCGCTTTAAAATATCAGCTTGCAAATTACAACATTGTATATTAGAAATTTGCCATTTTACATTACAATTTATAAATCCATAACTTAAGGTTTAATGCGTTTATTTTCACCATCATCATGTACAGTTGCAGCTCCTGCCCAAGTACAAATCAGTCAAATGCAATTCAATCGAGTACTAGCTCATTAGTGTCTCACTTTTAATTTGGACGTTTTATTACTAGTTGGACCCAGTCACCTATTTAAGACATGACATGGCTAAAAACCAGGTACACCTGGCTTTACTGCTTCACAACATGGCCAAATTAAGAGTTGGTTAAGTTGGATGGGACCTGATAACTGAGGGCAGTGACGATAACTTACCACTGTTTAACACGTGCGTCACCACGGCTAAGTTGGGGTAGCTTCTTCGAAACATGGTTCCGCTGTACAGCTAGAAATTATCTTCAACTTTTCACGATAAAATTTGGAAAAAATGTGCGTCAAATCGTACGTTCTTTTTAGATATACACCAGAGTATTTACTTTTGGTAACCAGATTTTTCCCCTTTAGTCTTTTGAGTTCACTTAGCTGTTGAAGCTAGACTCGGCTAACTATCAGCGTTGTCAAGGCGGCGGTCATTAACTGCAATCTCAAGTACAGTTACTTGAGATTGCAGTTATACAACGTTTACCGACTCCGTTGTTTTACATGAGTTAATTTTTCTATATAAAATATAAAAAAAATCCTCTTCCACGAGTCGTTGGGGTCTGTGTTGGCCCCCAGTCTGTCCCGCTCACCCGTCTCCGAGACAAAAAAAAGACGTGGCGCCACCTGCCGGAAAAGACTGAGACCTACAGACGTATTACGAGTGTGCGTGTCTGTAATGTTTGAATTGTTTTTAGTTCAGGTAAAAAGAAAATTAAAAATATGTTTTATTAATCCGTCTGGTCTTCTTTTAGGATTTTGAATATCTTTTACTTTTTTTTGTAATTTTAGTTAAATTTTAGGTACTTGTGTTTTTTTTTCTTTTTTTTCAGTTTTCACACATGAGATTGTTATTGATTGATGTAGCTTGTTTATACAAATCCCTGTTTTACTTTTTTTTCTTGCCGAAACTTTTGTGTTTTGCATCTGTGAATTATGACTTAATATGACATTGTAGATTAATGATGTGTATTTATACAAGGACTCAGCTAATTAAAAAAAAAAAACAGCCTATCACAGCAGGAAAAATTAAAAAACATTCCAGATATACACTATGCAAAATTAATCTATCTGTTTTTTAATGCATGGTGTGTAGTCCTCTTGTAAGCATTGATACAAATTTGAACACATACTGATTGAAAACTGGTAGAACATGACACTGTTCAACACAATGTGCGTGTTTGAAAACACCTTTCACTATATTTGCTGCTGTAAACTCATAAGCTTAGTTTGTGAAACCTACCAACCAAAAATAAGTAATCAGAAGATAAAGACAATCAGTGGATTTCCTGCCTTCTGCGAGTAAAGAAAATACAATGTAGAAAAGATAAAGAGACACCACTATCTTGGCTTCTGGAATTTGTACATACCAGATGTACAGACAAAACAATCTTTTCACCAGTGTTATAGGTCTTAGTTTCACCGAGCTCCCTTCTCTTCTTTTACTTCATTCAAAGTCAGATGAAGAGATGTTTATCTAACAATTTGAAAGTGTAACAGCTGCCCTTTATTATTCTGAAATTCAGTTCGGTTTTGTGTCACAGGCACACCCCGGAATACTTCATGTAAAGCTGATTTCCTCTCCACAGTTGTCCTCCTGCTGCCCAGAGGCCACACTAATGGCCTGATCCAGAGAGGTGATGAGAGAGGTCAGACCAATGAGGTAACCGTCCTCCCTGCTCCCCTCTGACCAAGGGATGGTGTGTTGGAGCTCCGTCATGTCAGGCAGAGGGGTGGTCTTTCCAAAGTCTATCATCCACACGCTGGCCTTGCTGTGGTCGTGGACAAAGAGAAGCGAGCTGCCAATCACCTGATGGGTTACAAACAGATTTGTCGGGGAACATTGAATTAACCTTATGAAGATGAAAGGAAACTGTGCTAGTGTTTGTTCTTAGCTAATGTTATATACATTTGTCTCTACATAAAAACAGACCTCATGGGTTCTGAAAAATTGTGAGCTCTTGAGTGCATCCTTCAGGTCCAGGAGTCTGGAGTGATATGCTTTCTGAAAACACACATTAGTGCAGATAAGGTTCATGGACATCAGTCTGTGCACATTTGTAGGGTAAACGATTAGTTCTGAGCTGTCAGAGCGGACGTGTTGGGAGAAGCTCAACCCCAGGCAAATGGCATTGAATCACCTCTCCTAAAAGATGTTATTCTTCTGTCATAACAAAAAAAAGAATAAATAAAAATCAACTCTCAGATAACATAAAACTAATTCATTCACCACCTAAAGTTTAGGCCAAAAGCCTCAATGAGCATTCAACTTGCTCCCTCCTGGTCCATCAAACCAATGCCATCTCTGATTGTGTACAAAACACTTTGTTTTATTTTTAATGTTTCATTGCATGTCAAGGTTCCAGCATGGTCTCCATCTTCACTGAATGTCCTTCATCCCACCCATTCACAGTCTGTGAGTGCTGCCCAGCAGCTGCCTGCTTTAATATGAAGTATTTTATCTATGCAACACAACAGTTTTAAGGAAAGGCTGAACTGACCAGGGTGTTAAGGTGGCTCCTGGTGAAGTACAGCAACGCCTCTGTGAGCTGAGTCAAAGTCTGGATTTTTCTGAAATCCCTCTGGACACTGCCGTCCTCCATCTGCAAAACAGAAACAAAAACACAGACTATGCATAATTAGTTGGCAATGGCGTTCATGTTTAAAAGTGACCAAACCAGCATGGTGTCCCACCATAATGCCCTCTATCCTGAAGCCCAGCGTGGACGTGGAGGTGGTCGTGTCCTTCCACTGAAGGTAGCGACATTTGGTCACTCCTTTTTTTGTGTGCTCCTCAGCTGATGGGGCTGTAGGGTCTACTTTCACCATCTTATGGTACATGTCACTCCTCAGGGTGGTTTTGGAACGTTCTTTTACTAGCTCAGCTTCCTGGTATGTCCTGAGAAGAAGAAATTTATCTTATACAGCAGCAAACAATTGATTAGTGAAAAAACAATCTGATTTCCAGAAGGCATAAAGTGGTTCAACACAATGTTTTTTTTTCTTCAATCCTCTGTGTTTTGATTTATCCCAAGAAATACTGAGCCACAGTTATGGGTCTGAACGTGTTTATGGCTTTTCTGTGTGCTTTTTGTTCTCTGGTGTCTTCTAGTAGTTCAAAGCTTACTACTTTGTGAATTTTATGTTGAGAAATGAATTACAACGTATTTGAATCATGTGAAATGCTCAGTCATCCTGAGACTAAACGACTCTCCAACTACCTTGTACTTTGTTGACAGATTCAAAATTGTTAGCAAGTTATCTCCTTGCATACTGCAAAAAACAAACAAACAACAAAACAAACTGAAATAAGGCACACTTACCGGACTCCCATCTTACAGTCCATGATAACAGGCCTCCTCAGGCCGCAGAGTAGATCTTCCAGCCGGATGTAGCAGTGCTCCCCTCTGGTAACCAAACCGTAGTACTGCGGGACAAACGGTTTCAGCGGGTCCCGCATCAGGCAGTCCAGACACTTTGCCTCAGGTTCACTGTACAGTTTCAGGACCTCGCCCCCTTTACTTAGCTGGAAGTTACCTGTAGCCATCAGCAACCATCAGGGGGGAGACAAAAGGAGTGAGCATGTTGTTAGTGTCCGTGCTGCCTGATTTTAAATCCATAGACAATGAGCTAAATTAAATCATATGGAACTCTTTCAGAACTTTTACATACATGAAAATGTAAATGATGTAATGTAAACTGTACACATCACAATGCACTGAGTTTATACAAGGGTAAAAATCATTTGAAATTTTCAAGTGTGGCAGAGCTGCTCACGAATAGCCTCAGTAGAAATCAGTGACCTCAGTGTTTCCATTACTGGCATATTTGTTTATTGGTGTGACTCCCCTATCGTGTCTGATGGGGATGGTCTGTAACACACGTGCCTTGATGGCCAGCCAGCTGGACCCAGGAGCTCTGCCGGCGAAGGGACCAATGCATCATGGTCAGGAAGGTTTTCCAGGAGCGACACTGAGGCAAAAGATCGCAGATTAAGCTCTTTCACAGACAGCAGAGAGGAGTGTGTAAAAGTGATGTGAATAAAGAATGCGTGCATCACTGGATTATTTCAAGAACTATCGCTCATCCAGCACATTCTATTCACACACAAACCTCTGAACGCATTTTAGGCAAATAGGAATTCAGTGTCTTTTCCATGGACTCATCTATGCACAGACAGAGGAACCATCAAACCATCAAACCGTCAGCTGAACCACTGGTCTATCCTGTCAAACAGGCAGGTTGCACCTACTTTACAACTATAACAACAAGTGAGGGATATCCTGGTCTCTTTTACCTGATTGTCTGCATTCCTATAAGCAGGACTTAATCAAGATAACATTCACTCCACTGAGAACTGTAGCCAACAGCAGTTGCAATTATTATACAAAGCCATATCAAACAAACCTTTGTTAAAGAAAAATGTTAGTTGTAGCCAACTAACTTCTAATTACAGTCAACTAAGTCCAACTACTTGTTTTGTGTTAAATTTTGATAAATGGGGCAATTAAGATCAAATCTAGTTAATATTTGTTTCCCATCTCTTTGTGCCTCTAATCCATATCTCATTACCATCATTGAGCATCCTCTTAAGGGCTTGGGCTACTGTTTCTTCCAAACAGAGCATAGCTGGACACTTATTATCTACTTTGTATATACACAAAACAGACGCTAGCAGACTTAGATGTGGCATAGGAAAAAACAGGCGGTGAAGCAGAGCGGGGCATGCTCAGTGCAGACTTTGTCACGAAATAGTTGAGAAATTTAAATTTAAAATGTCCCAATAGTTTGATAGTAATTGGCAATCTGACTAATTATTCACAATAATCTAGCATTAAGAGATCCCACTCAGGAGCTGCTATTTACTGCTTACTTGTCTGTGTGTGACAGCCAGTACACTTTGAGCTCAAAGAGCGAACCTCTACTCCCTAACCGCCATCTCCTCACTGCTTCTCTCTGCTCCCATATCTGTAGCAGCAACAGCAGCATGCAAACGCCATTCAAATATGACCATGTCAAAGTCCTCTTTCAAGCTCATGCAAATCAGTAGGACCACAGGTGCAAAGAACAGTTGAGAAATACGTTTTTATGCCTCTTACATGGAAAACCCGAGTAGCCAGACATATGATAGAAGATGCTGGCTTTTTCCATTAGCTGTGTTTTCAAATCTAGTTTCAAAGTGAATCTGTGGATCATGGAGATGCTTTTCTCACCTTCCTGAAGCTGTTCCTCTTTGATGTTGCATCCTCTCCTTCACTGAAGACTTCATCACTCTCTGCTGAGGAGAGGTTGATGGAGGAGCAGGAGGAGGACGTGGATGATGAGTGCAACAGTCTGGCGAGAATTGGATGTGGATGTGCGGAGCCCTCTGTCATTCCATCGCCCTCATCCTCCTCTCCCTCAGGGCTCTCTCCTCTGCTGCTGTTCTCCCCCTGCACCGCTGAAGCTTCTTTGTCTTCTTCTTTTCTGACTTTTTCAAAACTGGAGCTTCTACTCCAGTGTTTCTCCTCATTGTTTGCGCCCCCTTCCCTCTCCTCGTCCAACAGCTCCATTTCCTTCACACTCTCCTCCACCCTTCTTTTACCACTCCATCTTCCTTTCTCCAAGCCTTCTGTGCCTTCAGGGTTTCCCCCAGATCTCTCCTTTCTCCTGGACCTCCATTTAGCCTTCACTCCGTCCTTTGGCCACCTTGGGTTCAGGTCTGTTTTTCTTTCTGTGCTTTTAGGTTTTTCCTCTCCAGCTTCATCTACATTTTGTTGGCACACAGTGTTTGATTCTGAATTAAACTCCTTGAACTCTCCGTCGTCTCCTAGTCCTCCAATACACTGATTATAGGGGGGGAAGCTTTTTGTTGTCAGGAGTTTGGGTCTGAATCGCTCTCGGATCTCTTTGCAGCTACCGGACGGCTTATCACTGATTAACAGATATTGAGGTGCCTCATCTGTTAGTCTGGAGCATGAGTCAGCGTTCTCTGTCTCCGTATCCATCGTCTCCATGTGGCTGTCATCTGAAGTATCCATGTTTGTGTCCGGCTGAAAGCGTTGATGGTGATTCTGTTCCATGAGCACACCATGTGTTTCTTCAACAAGGACGTGTTTACAAGAGGAGCACAGTTTTGAATATGTTTCAGGAAATACATACACAAATGTAAACTGCATCAACAACATTATGAAGCTATGTTTAAATGAAAAAAAAAAATGGAAATCTTAAACCACAAAAGTTCAACACCTTACCTCTTTCACCTTTTGAGGGATACAAAGCTGTCAGTGAGTTTCATCTCCCTCTCATTCCCTCTGCCACTGACACATTTTGCATGCAGTGACGTTTTTTTCAGAGCTTCATTCAGAGCTGCAGGATGGCCAACAGAGCCACAGGTCAGGATGATATCCAGGAATGACAGCATCAGACAGCACAGAGGACGGGGTTTCCCCTGCTGTAAAGTATACTTTAATACAACAGTTAGACAGAATATACACTGATTTTGACAGACTTTGTCTTTGAATGTAATCATTTTAGGATAATTCGTCATAATTCCACACACAGAATGTCTCAGATCTTTTGTCTACAATCTCACATTTTCTGATGTAAATATAGCATTTAAATATTGTTTTGCCAGCGTGGTGGGGACACCTTGCAAATGAAAGAAGCTTTTTCACAATGGCATCTTTCATGGCTGAAAGAAGAAAAAAGAAAAGCATCAAAGCACTAAACCTTATCATCCAATTGCACTACACGCAGTTTATTTGTTGTGGATTTACATCTACAGCCAAACATTCTCAGATTGTCACATCATTTTCCAAAAATGTATGAAAGGAAATCAAATCAACAACAAACATATATACACATACCCTCATGCAGACAAATGTTGAACGATTCATCCGTACATGCATGGGACAGATTATTGATTACGTTATATGTAGGATGGTTAGTGGTATGCGTACATTCATATGTAGGGAAATAGAATTAAATGTGAAAAACTTCCATGCTCCAAAAACAACATATCAGACATTTGACAAAGGACACATTTGCAATGAATATCCACGCAACAGAATATTTTATTGTTTAAAGAGCTGCAAAAACAAAACTGGACATTTACTTCTGTAAATGGCTCACTTTAAACGTTACAGGGGAAACAATGAAAAACTTTCCAACTTTTTGGAAAATTCAAAGATTCAAACTAACAAAAGCAGGTAAAATGAGAGAATAGTTAGGGTACAAAGGTGTCAATGGCATTAATGGTACAAGACTCCAATGAGAAAGGTGAAAAGGTATACAATGTACTCTTTCTGAATATTTTTCCATCCAAGATGTGTATTCAGTCTATCTAATATTCTTTAATCTTATAAACATGGATCACAGTACATTTGACCATCTCTCTTCATTAAAGCTCTCAGGCTGCCTCAGATTCTGTCAATTCACTTTGACCAGATACATTTCCATTCTTCATCTCTGTGTCATTGCCGCGGTGTGAATAGAGCTCCTCAGTGTCCCGATCTGCAGGGTCCATGTGGTGAGGCCCCATCACCTCTGCAGTTCCTGTCAAATAATTCATTCCTGCAGTTTAATCCTCTGAAAACACTTAAACAGTCGACACAAAGTGACAGATCCAAACTACCTAAAGCTGTAGCAATATCGTAGAATAATAAAACTTTAATTAATGTGTTATGTGCGTCGTTTCTTTGCACCTGCAGCAAACTCGTTCTCATCATGCGGCTGGTTGTTTGTGTTATCCATCATTGTGGGCAGCTGCTCATCCTCTGTAAGCTACAAACAGCAGCTAAGTCAGAGATAGATGGTCTGAGCGGCCATGAAAAGAGATTCACAGCTAGCTGTTCGCTCTCAGTTACACACACATTGTGAAATGTGCAGCTTAGTAATCCAGTTATGGATCTGTCATCTCACCTGCTTTGGTTTCTGCCTAAACAGCTGCCCTGTGGTGCTGAGAATCAAGAGGAAGCTGAGGAAGATGAAGTTAGTGGAAATGCCCACAAAGGCAGACAGGACAGGGTAATAGAAGAGCAAGTATCTGATGAAAGAACACAGAAAAGGAAAAATGTTACTGTGTTACAGTTCTGATATATTCATCAGGTGTTTAAAAATAATCAAAAAACTATTTGATTAAAACCATAGGAACCTATTTTGTTTTATCATTTGCTGCCTGTGTCCATGACCAAGAGTTGGATTAAATGTGTATGGAAATGAATGGATGGATCAGTTTATCTTAATCTTTACAGTCTTTCACGACAAATGTAACCTACATTAAAGTTGCTGTCCAATTCTACAAACTTATAATCCATATCAGGCACTATTATTTCTATTTCAGCCATGATTCTGTGACAATTAATAAAACTTGACTGGAAGGGTAGGCAGATAAGTAAAGAGTCACCATGGAGAGACCCCCTGTCCTGTGACCTGAAGCTCTAATCTGTGATCTTCTGACGAATATAACCAAAAACTGATGTTCAAAACAATCCTGACCCAAAGCAACATTCAGACATGACTTGAACAATAAAACGTGAGTAACAAAGAGCTGTGTGCATTCAGTAAGCCTCACCTTATGCCAGTGAAATGAGCGTGAATCAACAGGTGGGATGAGTAGATCTGAACCTTGTTGGACAGGATCTCGATGACAGCTGTGACTGAAGGGACATACTGAACACAGGGAAAAAGTGACTTCACTTCCCTAAACCTTAACCATAACCATAACCTACACACTTAGGAACCTTGGACTTCAATATCTCCCTCTGACTTACAGGGTCATCTATGTACTCTGAATAGAGCTCGACATCCAGTACTTGTTTTTGCTCGGCTGCTCCCGTCAGGAAGGCTGGCAGGAGAAGTAGTGTTCCCAGAGTCTTCAGCAGATCTGACTGGTACCGCAGCATGCCCTGACCACAACAGAAAAAGATGCTCACAGTGAGAAGATGATGGGTATAGAGAAAAGGATGAGTGATGCTGTAAAGAATGTTGACACCTCACCAGGACTCCTCGATTGGGTGAGAAGCTGAATTAGAATGAATTCAAACAAAGCCGATCTCAGTGGACCCTTTTTTTCCCTTCAATTAATTGCAGGTATTCACCAATTAACCCAAACATTTCTGTTTTGCTTTAGTATGAGGCAAATGGCATCGTTTGTATTAAGCCTTTCTGAAAGCCTGATGTTCTTTATGCATGTACAGTTCTAAAGGACTGAGAGCCTATTTCAAATTTAAAAAATGTAAATTCAGTGGGTCATTGGAACCACAACTGCAAGTGAAACTCTACCATGCAAAATAAAATGAATAAAAATAAAAGAGAACAATCTAACGTGATACACTTAAGAACATATAAAAATGTTATTTGTTTTGTTTACAGGGAATTCAAAAGACAGCCCAAGTGATGGAAAGGGGCATGTATCAGTGCACATAACATGAGTAAGTTATCCATCTGTGAAGAACAACTGAATCATTTATAGGTTTTAGATTTTGAAGCAACCTATGCTTCCCCTGTTTTATCAATATATCACACAGTGTAATATTGTTTTTATAACACTTGTGATATAGTTGAATTAATAAAAAAAAGGATCATAAATATAACCCTGACATGAAGTCTTGCAGGATTAAAATATTTGCTTAACAGATGAACACATTAATATAGAGGGTAGACTGTTTTTCAATCTTTAGATAAATGCCCTGTCACTGTTTCACTTCGACTTCTTGTGACTGTTGTGTGAGCCATCGGAACACGGAGATCACCTTCTGTTGCAGTGGCCCTCAGCACAAGCGTAAGCAGCTCTAATCTGGCATTGATGCGGCTGTGTGATTAAAAGGTTATTTTGCGTCAGCACTGTACTCACAAAGCGAGAGCTGGAGGCTTTCAGCAGTTGTCTGGCCTGAGAAACACACAGCATATTAATCACTAGTGCTACCGGTCATTAGTTACATACACATATGTGTGGCAGCCCGGTAAAGGGCAGCTTACAGAGCGAGCGGAGGCTGCAACTTGCCCTCCATGCTCCGAAAAGCAGGTCGTTTTAATCATGAACATCCCTAAGTCATGATTGGTTGGAGAATCGGGCATCTCCAACTGCAAAGAGATCCGATAGACTTGGCCGAATGTCATCACCTGTACGGACATTAAACATAAATCACAGTCTTAGATTGACTCGTTTTGTTGTACTCAATAACAATCATACTTTAGATATATTCCCACACATAAACATACATGTTGTTTGTTTCTCATCAGAGAGACGTTGGCAACGGGATAAGAACAATAGAATGAAGAAAGAGATTCACAGTCTGTCCTGTGGAGACAAAGTTAAAGGGGGCAGAAAATCACTGAAAGCAAAAAAGAAGGAATCATCAGAGTTTACAGTTGCACAAAAATATACACACACCTGTAGTAATAGTGCACGGGTGAAGTGAAAGTTGCTCTCGGCATGTATGAGTAGTAGAAGCTGCCATATAAAAAGGCAGAAATCCAGAGGAGCAGGAGGAGCACAGAGAATACTGTGAAACTCTGTACAACTTTCAGACGGAGCTGTAAAACTGTGCTGGTGATGGCATTCTGGAGCTTCAGCAGGACTCGGCCGAATACGACAGAAAGTTCTCCAATACCTTCTGAAGACAGATTACTTTCTTGTTCCATGACACCTATATTCCACCAAAAAGCTGAGCCAAAAGAAATAAAGCAAATCAAATAAAGCAAACGGGAGTCAAAAGGAACTGCGCAATCAGTTAGAGGTGCTACCAGAATCCAGTGAAAAATTGTCTGGTTGGTATTTTCTTGAAATGAGGACACAGAGTGATGCACACAGGCCCTGAAATTCAGTGTGGCAGATGACGTCAGGAAGTGAGGACACAATCTCCTACATTCAAAGATCTGAGCCCAGCAAAACCACTGAGACCAATCACAGTCACAAGCAGAGGCATTTCAAATCAGGTGTCTCCAAAGCTTTTTCACAGACTGCTGCATCTCTGCAGTGGAAGAGTTCAGAAGCCAAAAGAAGACGCTTTTTAAGAACAGGCTGGTTGTGTTTTCAGTATCTATGAAATCATGCAAAATGGTTTCTCAATTTGTGCAACAGTGAGGCTTTTTTAAATAACAGAGGGAGCATTTTTAGATGGAACAACACAGTCACAGGACTGTCAGTGATGAAACATTCGTTCTAACGGAAATTCAGTCAAGAGTCTGTTCATTATCCTGCAGTAACGTATTGTCAGTTCTCTACTGCCCTGCTATTAAAAACTCACCCCTGGTTTCTGTTGGCCGACGACGAGGTGTTTGGAAATAACTCCCAGAAGTCTGTCAGACAACGCTGGTCATGGTGAAATGTGAGCGAGACCACACTCAAGTATTTTATTATTGGTTCTGCAAAAGCTGTCATTGGACAGGGCTCAGCCCATCCCACATTAAGAGACATGGACATTTAAACTGGGACAGAGTTCTTTGAAAAGGCGATGGCAGCAGGGGAAACGCTTGACCGGAGTAACATGATGAGTACTTACCTATGAGTACAATAAGTTTTTCAAAATCCAAAAGCTTGTTTCAAATTATATGTGATCTCTTTTAGATAGATTTTAGATGGCAAAAGACATGCAGCTAACATGACGTAGACCACAATTCAGCCAAATGGCCATCAAATTACCACTGAATCTTTATCTCTATAGCAAACCTTTGTCCTGCACTGCATCTGATCATCTTTAATCTTTGTAACACAGAGACCGAATCCCCTGTGATCTGATTTTTCTCCACATACTTATATATAAACAGAGCATATAATGGGGCTCCCTCACTTTAGACTTAGATTTAACTTATTACTTAAATTATATTTTATTGACATGATATTTGTATTCTGTATCTGATTAAAATAGTTTTATGATTTAGTATGTGATAAAGACAACCTATTGCACTTTCAAAATGACAAATAAAAGATAACATTAGAAAAGGACACACAGTAAAATCTTTGTGCTACCCACAGCTTCAGTATTAGTCACACTGCATTTAGCAAGTATGAGCTTGCAAAGGAATTTTGTATCCATCCTTTTTAGGGGAATTTTCCTTTGTTCTTCCAAGAAATGTTTGACGCTGTCTTGCATGTAGTGTTTTTCAGAAATGGTACTTTTAGTCACAAGGTCATGGAAAATCTTCAGTTACTCAATTGTGCTAGCAGGCCAAAGATCGTTATCTTGATATAAAAGCAATTTCTTTTGAAGTTCACATTTCTTAAAAATTGTGTGATGTTTTCTTCAACAATTTAGCATTAATTCTTTCCTCTAACAGTATTATTTCCCTGTGTCACTGGCTGCAACATAAACCTGAAACACAAGGTCAAAGAAGAACATTTAGTAGGCATTCTAATTAGGCAACATTATGTTTCTATTTTAATCTTTCCGTATGCCAGACCAAGCAGTTTAGTTGCCTTTCAAACAAACAATAAAGTGAAAGTGATGATTTAACTGAAACACAGAATCAATTAAATAAATGTAATCTCTGCGTTCCTGTATAAAGTGTGCCTGTCCCTAAACCCCCTAAAGCCTTTAAAGTAGCATCTCACTGGTCTGGTAGAAGAGATATAACACCCCTTTGGTTACTGTAACAATTGTTTATTTTTATCATGAATACAATTATGTAAAAAAAATAATACTATTAAACGGCTGTAAAGCATAACACTTTGCTCTTCAAAAAAGAAGAAAACAAAATCAAAATCTCAACTGACAGATTTAACAACAAGTTTAGTTGATCCTTGTGTAACAAACAACACATTTCTTAATCAACATATCAAAACTCCTCCTCTGGGTGAGTGTCACCAAGAGGGGGAGACAATCTGCCAAAAGGATCCCGCCAAAAGATATTTTAGCGTAGAAGAAGACACTTTCGTCCAATCACAAGCCGTGTCCAGCTCTACCCGGAAAAGGTTTCTATGTTTTGCTCGCCTTTGGGAGACAGCTTCAGGGTAAAACATGAATATTGTTTCTCTTATAGCTATTTCGGTCGGTTTTTCCAAAATGCACTATGTTCATAGAGAATATTTAAAAGCTGGGATGGGACGTGCACTTTGTTTAGGGGAGTAATCTGTATAAGTAGTAACATGGAGTTGTCAGTAACTTAAGTACAACTTCTCACAAAGCAGCATCTTGGCAGCATTGGAGCCTCCTGTTGACCTGACAGCTCATTTAAAAAAAAAACATTAAACAGATAGCTAGTTAAAGATCATATGGTGCTTCAAACATATTGTAACAATTTAATCTAGGTTGGTCTGAGAGAGTTTTTGTTCTGTCTGGCTACAGGATGTCTTGCAACAACACTGTCACTCATCTTCAAGTGTCCTCAGTTGGGCAGGCAAAGCAAGAGCCTGTCCATCTCCTGCCCTGTGAGATTGAACACAACGGGCCGGCCAAAGTCTCTGAGTTTTTCACCTCTACCACAAAAGATCACAAACAAGGTACATTTCATTTAGTCTGATGTCTACAATGGTTGCATCCTCTCTATCCCTTACACCTCAGCTTCTCAACCAAATTCTGGTTTGTACAGTAAACTGATGACGCACAAAACTGAAATGAATATTGAAATGACCATCATCTATGAGCACTTGCCTTTGGTCACTTTTTGAAAAATATTGAAAAGGGTATTTAAATTGTTCTGGTGATGAACAATGTAGGACATGCTATGGCATGATTCATGTGGATATATCAACAACTTTTCTGCATTTTTTTCCAAATGTAGAGAAGACGGTGTCATTCAGAGGACGTGGGCTGAAGGGCCAGGAGATTGCCCTTCCACAAGGCTACACAGGCTTGGTGCTTAAAGAGATCAACAAGCCTGGCTCTGATCAAGAGGTAAATCCGTTCGAACTACCCTTTTCTGATACAAAACTAACGCTCCAGATCATTCTACACATGGAAAAGCCCTTTGTGCCTGACGCAGGACATCAGTTTGCGGTTAAATAACCTGTGAATTTTGAAATGATCGTGTCCAGGACAGGACTGTGAGGGCGTCGTCTGTGTTTGACTCACTGACCTACTGGAACCTGGAGACTCCACCAAATTCAGATGACCCTGTGGTGATGGCAATGGATTGGCCTGAGCTGGCTGATGCGGTGAGTTGCCTTTAGACATGACTTCAGAAGGATGGTTAATCCAAAGACTAGACTTATGTACTTCTCCTTTGAGCTTACAGTTGTTTAAGAGATGTTTTTAATTTGTGTAATATAAAAGTTGGATCTTGCAAACAGAGGATACAAAATGTTAAGAGAATAATCTGAGTCAGATTTTCACTGTTTCCTCTTATCTGAAACATATTTTCATAACTTATAAAAGATCCATCCTAAAGCAGTGTTTTGTTTAAGTTGAATCCATTCAAAATACCAAGATGTGGAGAGGTTTGTAAGCATGTGCTGATGTTGAGTCTCTTCTGCAGATCCATGGACCAGTTGCAGACTGAGATTTGGTGTCCTGTTCAGATCTGGCTCACTGATGTCATCAGCATGTTACGACTGGAGAGACTTTAGAAAATGGATCCGTTAAGCTGTTTTACAAAGGTTTAGATTTTTGTTCATATTGTTTTGTACATAAATTTAAAAAAATCAAGAAAGTATTTTGTGTCATTTACTGAGGCACAGCAACATGTAAGCACGTTTCCAATGAACAGTGTTTATTCACACAACATTTATATTCACTGGCAACTACAGTGCTGTAAATAATCATATTATCCCTCATGAGTATCCAGTTTAAGCTCTTAGACTTGTATGGTGATGGAAACACAGGTCACTGTACTGGAAATGTCCCAAACATGTCAAATAGTGCAGAAGAGATTCCAGAGTGTCAAACAGTCAATCAGTCACAAAGTTTAGTGTTAGAAATTCAGAAAAGAAACTGCATGTGTAGCTATTTACAGCTCGCTTTATCAAAACACAGGAAAACATGAGGAAAACCAAACACTAACTGATACACTCCTGCTTTTCAAGGAACAAAGGCCGCAAGGTCAACAACAATGATAAAATGAAATGGAAGAAGATCAGCATCTGTAAAATATCCAGCAGTTCGTGCATCATAAGCAGTGCTTAGTGAATCCAACTAAACTTTCGAAAACTGTTTATCTTAAAGGAAGTGACTTTATAGGCCTTTGCTTTTTTTTAATGTTCATCAGCTGCCACATATTCCTCGTCTGAGACTTTGGGCTGAGACAAGAGGGAGGAATGTAAGAGAGAACGAGGTCGAGAGAAGTGTCTCTGAGAAAGCAGCTCTTTGTTTCCCCCCAAAGAGAGAACACGACAGTACTGCAGTTGCTTTGCTGATGCAGTCTTACTGTGAGTACAGCAAATGAAGGACCATAAGAAAAAGTGTCTGAAAACTGCAAACCTGAGGTGGGAAATACCTCTGCACTGGAATTAAATCCCCTTCGGTTAGGTGTGGCTTGGTAATTCTTTACAGATTTGTGGCCCAATGGGACTCCAGTTGTTCTTCAACATTTAAAAATGAGAACGATATCACAGCCGTAGTGCAGCTGTTAGTCTGTTCTTAAGATAAAACTTAGTTTTAGCAGGAGGGACAATCATTATAGATAAGAAAACTGAGAGCAGAGTGGTTTTAGTTACAAAATGAGTCAACAGGAGGCAGTGGAAGTTTAGTTTGGTTAAACTTTGGTACCAATCATACTGCAGCACCTAATTAGATTGATGTGGGTTGAGTTTACATCCCTTAAACAAACCAGTGCTGAAGAAGTGCAAGAAAAAGAATATTTCAGTTCAATGTATTCAATTTTAACTGATAACTTCACAATGATCATATTTGTATAATTTTAAACAAGTGGACGGAACAATGATTAAATTAATTTAAAATAATTTCAGTGCTCAAACAACAGACTTTCCATGGAAACGCAGACTGTAGACAGACCAATATACACCATTTATAACATATTCTTTCGAGTGGGTCGGTGCCCTGCTTAGTGGGTGATCATCAGTATAAGAACATATTTACTTCTGCAGTTAGAAGCTCCTTACTTGTACCACTATGTGCTGGGGTGTTGCTTCCCTGATATGCAAATAAGGATGTAAAATAAAAAAAAGATTAGCTGATAAGAAAAATAAAAAACATACAAAAAACAAAAACAACATAATATTCTGTGTCTGTGCCCTCTGCAATAAAATAAATGTTAAGGTAAATGTCCAAATATTTTTGTTTATCTTAAAAGTTGGACTTTAAAAAAAAAAAAATTCTTCTGAATTAAGATGATAAAAATCAGAGCTAGGATAGTAAATGAATGTTTGTGTATGCATGTTTGGATTTAGAGCTAATAAGAGTGTTGGTTAGCTGAGAGAAGGGGGTGGAGGCTGGGGTGGTAGGGGAGGCTCGGTGTCCGCCTTGCTGCGTTTGGCCGGTAAAGAGTGGTCATGAGCTTTCCGAATGTGCCGGTACAAGTCTCCCGACTGCGTGTAGCTCCGGTAGCAGTAGCGGCACTCATAAGGGCGCTCCCGTGTGTGCACAATGGCATGCCGCCTTAGGGTGTACGCGCATGAGAAAGTCTTCCCACAGACCCCGCATGTTGGGACATCCTCCACAAAACTCCCCATGGAGTCCTGCAGGTCCTGGAAGTAGGAGGGAGGGTCTGAATGCTGCAGAGATGTGGACGGAGTAATGAGGGAGGCAGTAAAGGTTGCAGTATCTTGAGAGGAAGGTCCAGCACCAGAGGAGGGGGAAGAGGGAGAGAGGGGGAGGGAGTAGTAATTTGAATGGGAGTTGATTTGTAAGAGACCCTGTGGATGGGAGGGGAGAAACTGAGAGATGCCCAGCTCCTCCTCCTCCTCCTCCTGGGTGTCATCTTCAAATTCATCTTCCACTTCCATCACTGGGTCTCCGTCCCCGTTTTCCTCTTTCTCTTCCTCTGGCTCTTCATCAGAAATAACAATGGCCTCCACTTTAACTTTCACAGTGTCTCTGAACTTTCCTGTCCTCACTTCACCCACAAGAGACTGGGATCTATCTCTTATTGTAATGGGTGGAGCTCTAATGTCCTCCTCAGGTCCTTGAAGAGTCTGAGCGGAATGGTCTGAGTCTGAGCTCTGCCGTCGGAGGGACACTGTGCTCTGAATTTGTAGTTGGGGAGGTGTGTGCTGGAGTGATGGGCGTCCTGTGTTTGTCTGTAGCTTTGAGGTCAGAGCTGGTGCTTGGATTAACATAACCATCGGCTGTCCCTTGCCCAGTATGTCTCTGTGGTCAGTCTCCGCGTGGACCCCTACAGAGTCGTCACAGATCATCCGGTTTTCATCTGGGAGTGTGCTGGTGAAGGGGCGAGATACTGACTGGCCGAGAGCGACGACCGACTGACCACCAGTTTGGCTCAGCGGGAACAGGGAGGAGGAGGAAGATGAGGAAGGCTGCTGACTACCGGAGTTGCTAGAGATGAAAAATATAAAAACAGTCTTTCAGTTACAACAGTTAGTAAGTCCTTCTTTATCTTTGCAAATTACATAAACAACATATTACACATTGCCAACCCTGGTTGATTATATAGTAATAATACAAAATAAATGATATTGGTATATATATGTGCTATATTGTCCATTGTTTGTCGGATTTGATCTGACCTGTACATCTCGGTGGTGCTACAGGGACTGCAGAGAGCTGATCCTTCTGCCTGAGCTCTACTGCCCAGCCTGGTGTGACCTGCAGAGGTATGGGGATGCTGGCTTGTTGTGAGCCCCTGCAGCAGCTCCCCACCAGGGGGCAGAGGAGGGAGATCCATGCCTGGCTGGGTAGTATCGGCTAGGTCAGGACTCAGAGGAGTCTGAACTCGTGCCTCTGATGAATTCCCACAAGTCCTCTGCTCAGACTTTACAAACCCTGCCTGACTCCTCTCTCCCACTTGGGACACTGATAGCTGTGGCACTGCGATTGTGCTGGGATCTGAGTCATCAGCAGCCATAGCCACCATAGTGTGAGCTCCTCTCTCATCCTCGTTCCCCGTTTCTGATGCCTTTCTGGATCCGCCGTTATCTTCAGAGCGTGTGCTGTCGGCCTCAGCCATGGGCCCTCGTCTTTGCAGCCGTTTCTTGCACACCCTCACCACCTCGTTCATGTGAAGAAAGCTTGCTGCGGCCAATATGTCTTCCACTGGGGGAGCCCTATCCAGCTGCAGCACACCTTCATAGATAAAGTCCAAGAGCAAGCCAAATGCAGCAGACGTGACGATGTCACTGTCAAGCGTGACAGAGCTGCAAGTGCTGTTTCCCCCGGGAGAGTCAGAGTAGAACATGTGGAAGAAAGGCGAGCATGAGGCCAAAACAGCCCGGTGCGCCAGGAAACGCGATGAGCCCACCACAACAGTACAGTCACAGAGGAAACCCCGCTGCCGCTGGCAACGAAGTGCTGAGAGCAGCTGCTGGGAGTGAAGGGGAAACTCCATCACCTGTGCAACAGATAAGACAAAAACTGATCAAAAGGAGGTGACCCACAAGTGGAGGCTTCATTCACTGAATAGTCATTTAAAAGTTAATGTTCAATGTTTTTGAAGTGTAATTTTACTGTTTGCTTTATTGTCTGGAAAAAAGGGTGATGCTCTATACAGTTTTACTGTGTAATGTTAAAGATGTACAATGACAGAAAAATATTTTGAGTTTGACTAATGATGTTAAAAATGCGCAAAATAGATTATATACAGTATCACAATGATAGTGTTATAAATTATGTCAATAATAAAAATATATAAAAAAGAAATTCCTTTTTGGTATAAAGGTATGATTCGCACAAGTCCATTTCTGTGGGTTTTTTTATCAAATCTTTGAACTTTTCCTCTTATTAATGTGAACTAACCATCAGAGAATACTTAAGAAAATGAAAATAAAGTAACTTAAACAGAATATTTGAACACCTGTAGTAAGATAAATAAATATGATAATCATATTGAAAAATTATTATGAATATATAAAAGTAATACGCAACAAGAAAACCTACAGAGAGCGCGGCGTGTTTCCTTCCCTGACAGTTGAGTCTTATTCTGTCACACTTTAACGTTTCCCACGTCGCGTCTCCATGGTAACCAGCCCGAATTCGTCTGGCTGCTGACACTGTGATCGTGAACCATGTCACGTAACGTTAAACACAAACAAAGAATCAGACACATTTGAGAACAATAAATGGCTAAAGCATGCAAAAAAAGGCTACCGCTGATCCTAATATCCAGAAAGAAAAGCAAACAGCCGTAGCTAAAAGATGCTACCTGCAGCTAGCTTACAGTTCAGGTTTAAGTTCAATTCCAGCATGCAATGCTTCTACAGCATACATTTATGAGCAGAACCTTAGGGGGTAACTTAAATAAACTGCTTCTTTAAACTTACAGGACTTACGTTTTTTTTTCAATGTGCAATATTTTTTTCTTACCTGCAGTTCTTCAGAGCACAGCTGTATGTTTTCCTCCGAGTCTGAGGAGCAGCTTTTCTTCTGTGGTGCCAGATTCGCGTGTTCCAGGTAGCCACACTGCCACCTACCGGCGACAAGGGGGACAAGACAGGAAGTAGAAGCAAAATGCTTTTTTTGTTTTGTTTACAGGAGTTCGTATCGTAAGAATAATGTGTAATACTTGTGAAGATGACAATCTTTAATCTTCTAAAAAAGCAATGAGGGCCAGGCGATAATTTAATAGTGTGTCATTTGTAACGTCTGTCCAAAGCTCTAGAACGAGTTTGAATTAAATTGTCTGTATGCAAATGGACAGTTGCAGAGGAGGGAGAGGAGGAAGAAGAGGAAGAGAAAAAGGAAATCGTGATGGACAGGTGGGATTATAGACTATTCGTTAATTGGTAAAAGGAGTTTATTTAGTCAGTTTAATGATTTTTTAGTCGTTACACATTAGCTGTCAGGGAGCATAACTGTCTGGACATAGGAAAGCCTTGGTACTATATTTAAACTCAAGCTGTAATTCGAGATGAATTTGTGTGTTTGTGTTCTAAGTTATACCTCCTTCTCCTGCAGGACAGAGACGTCCTTCTGTCTAAATCCATGTCTTATGCACTACGTCATCGGGCGAACCAGATGGGTCTTGAAATGGGTACAGGTAAATTCTACAATCTGGTCTGAGTAACTTCAAAATTAATTGTCTGTAATAGATTCTTGCACTGCTGTGATTGCTAATGAGCATTGAATAAATGTAGAAACTTTTGTATATAGTACAAATGCAGATCCTTTCCTGTGATTGCTATTATTTTCCCACGACTGCTCGTGAGGGTAAAACAACCATGAAAGTGTAACCATAGTTGTAACAGCTTCCGTACCCTGCAGATGGCTTCCTGTTTGTGGACGATCTCCTGGCAAACCCACAGTTCTCCAAATACACTTTAGAAGATGTTCAGAGAGTCGTGGCCACAAATGACAAACAGCGCTTTAAGCTCCGTTCCCACCCAGAGAACGGTCGTCTGCAGATTCGAGCCAATCAGGGTCATTCATTACAGGTAGGCAAAATAAAGGGGCTATTCGGCGACTAATACATTTGCAAGTTGTACTTCAAATTAACATTGTAGTATGATAGATTAAAGTCCATAGCTTTTCATTTCCATAATAAATGCACCAAACATTATGAATGTCATCAGATCAAACCCGCCTTTATACACCCTAATCTTCTGGATTTCCCTACATCCAATGCTACATTTCTTCCTCAATCAGGTTAGGGATCTGGCTCTGAAACCGGTTCTATCTGGTTCTCCAGACGTCCCTGCTGAGGCTGTTCATGGCTCGTACCTCCGCAACTGGAGGTCCATCCAGCAACAGGGCCTAAGCCGCATGAAGAGGACACACATCCACCTGGCACCCGGACTGCCAGGAGAGGATGGCGTCATCAGTGGTATGCTTTGAGCTAAAACATAAAAAATCAATTATACCTGAATTAAGAGCAGTTTGACTGTTTTTTTGTGTTTTAATTTTCCACTAGGCATGAGAAAAAATTGTGATCTAGCTCTGTTTATTGATGTCCCCAAAGCACTTGCTGGTAAGATTAACCACTCATAGCTGCAGCCAATAGTCTATATTCACCCTGTATGTGAGAAAATCAATATCTTACGAGTGTTTTATGTGTGTGTATCTGACTGGTGCAGACGGTATTGAGTTCTTCTGGTCAGATAATGGGGTACTGCTGACGGCTGGTGATGCTGAGGGTAAACTTCTCCCTAAATACTTCATTCGAGCCGTCAGATTAAGACCTACAAGTAAGAAAAACTGAAGCACTGATGCAGCAGTGTATATCTGAAGAAACAGCGATTGAGATCCAGTATTTACATGTTGACTGTTGTCACCTCTGTGTTTCAGGGAGCATGCTGCCGCTGCAGTAGCAGCAGCAGAGGATGCCATTCGTCCACTGGTCATGTAGCTGTATTCCATGGCTGCTGGATGCTCAGTGTTTATTGGTTTCTTTGGTAATACTTTTTTTTCCTGCAGAACCCTTGTCAAGTGATTTATTTACTCTTAAAATCTCGATCTAAAAATCACCACACAGGTAAAAACAAAACAGAATGGACAAAAGAAATAGGCTTTTATTTATTTTCGTTCACCTCAACAAGATTACTGTCTGGTGATGTGTGAAAAGTTTGAATATCTTGACAATGCTGCTACTTGACTATAGGCAACCAGCCGAGAGTGTTAGAATTAGGATCGTGACATGCTGTTCATGGTCCATCACATGACTGAGTATGGGAATCAAAGGATGCAGACACTGTGGTTTCTTCTAAGATATAGAGGCACACACACATTCTCACCGAACATGAGTGCGGCTTAGATAATAGTTTGGAAACTTCCTGAAACGGCATAAAATATCATGAAGAGGCAAGAAAATGAAAATAAATGGTGAAATGCTGCTTTTATCTGTGTATTTTTTATTTAGATTTTTTCCGTAAACATTTCATGCTTGCAATCATTTGAATTTTAGTTGTGATATATAAATGCTTTTTTTTTAAGTGTTGCCATTAATAAACTATCTGGTTATGATGAGCCTCCAGCTCTTCGGAAAGCAAAGTCCTTCACCCCGCGCAACACAACTGAGTGTAAAATAGTTGTGACTGGCTGATTTAGCTGTTGATTTCTTTTCAGAGAAATTGATTATTAAGCATACTGATCTTGGACCAGATGGCCTGTAATTTTCACCCAGCGGTAGTCCATTATAAAGGGGGGGGGGTTAACCACGGCTTCACCTGCGTGAACGTGTTACATCTGCCATGCACAGGTGTAACTTACAGATAATATGTGTGGATTACAAATGCATGATCCAAACCTGGCTGGAGTGATGTACCTTGTATGTAACATAAAATCCTCTTTCACTTATGTTTTCCACTCATGAGACACATATTGGAAGGATCCAGTTTTTCTGTGTTCACTCTCAAAGAGCTTCATGGCCTCCAGTAAGCTTATGGAAAAGCTCCTCGTTGAGTGTGTCGCTCTTCTCACGACTGCGGGTTGACATGAAAATGTAGCCTCCGATGAACTCGTGAACGATTTTGCAGTCGGCAGTGACACAGCTGAAGGCAATGTTGACATTCCCCTCGAACTCTATGGCTACCTGAAGGAGTCAAGAGCACAAAGAGGCCAACGTTAGTTAAAGAGATGGCAACACATGGGGGATTCAAATATTCGCACTGTGTACATGTTTAAAAGGGATAGTTTGCTCATTTGTTAATATGCAGCAAAATCTGTTTTTGTTAACAGATCAGCCCTCAATCAAATTAACTGTTCTGGGGGAAGACACCCTCTTTGTGCGAGAAACACGGTTTGTTAGGCGTCTCGTGTTAGCTGGGCTGACGGCAGGCCCCTGAGCACCATGAGTCTGACCTGTCGTATGTCCCAGTTGACGTTCCACTGCTTCATGTTGTTGTAGCGCCAAGTCTTCACCACATCACCCACACCCAGGTCGATACGGATAAGGCGGTTCGGGGCTATGCCTAGGACCTCATCTTTTCGACTTCCCTTAAACCTGCAGGCAGAAATAATTTGTGAGTCTTCTTTACTGTAAAACTTACTTTAAAAAGCAAAAAACTGTCCTCAGAAATCAGGAACTGCTATAGATATAGATAACTGCCAGACATGTTATATTTGTTATGATAGCAATGCCTTACAGAGTCTGAATTGATTGTTGAAAGCTTAGAGTTAAACTTTAAATTGAACCTGACAACAATGTATGACAGCCCAAAGTCTGGCAGGGCCTGCCATATCTGCAGGAAGCGCATCACGCCATCTGTCAGGGAGAGCTGAGCCACATTCTGGTACGCGTCCAGGATACGAGGGGTCAGCTGGAGGAGCAGGCACAGGGAAAATGTCAGATGTAATTACAGTTTTGCTGCCTCGAACACAAGCTATGGAGAAGTTGGTTGGATGCTCATTTAGCTCAGTTGGACGATATCCATGTAGTGCTTTCAAGAAAAAAGACTGATTTGATTTCAGCTGGTAATGTGTACCACCAGTAATGTTTCAAACACGGAACATAGGATGAGTAAATGCTCTGCGGTGGACTATATTATTTGTCATACCAGTTTGGGCTTGTACTTCTTATGGTAGCGGGGTGACACCAGACTGTGAGGATTGATGCTTTCGTTGCTGGAATCTGCACTGCCATTGGAACCAGAGTTGGACTTTTGCATAGCCAGGAAGGAACGGATACTTTCGATCTCACTGTGAAAGCTGCTGTCTGCAAGACTCTTGCCCTTGGAGGCCAGCCGACATCCAGCCATCCACTGAGCGTACTGCTGCTCCTGCAGACCACAGTGGGAACAAGCGTTAGACAGGTGGGACTGCGGGCAGGGGTGAGAAGACGAGACTGAGATAAAGGTGGTGAAAACAACAGGATGTTGGGCACAGAGAGGAGAAATGTTGGTGTGTGGCCTCACGTTCTCACAGCGCAGAAAGACCTCATTCATGCCCTCAGGTGCTGGCACCAGCAGTTTGATAAGGAACTTCTGTGCCGCCACATTAACGTCTGGTGCCACCTCACAGCCTAAGGACAGGATTTATGGGTTAGCTCCTGAGAAGAGGTCAGAAGAAAAACCGACATCGGAGAGCTTTTTGTTTGTGTGCATTTTCCTATTAAGTTTGACATAATGCTGTAGAATTCGGCCAGTAGTATTGTAATTAAAAATTCAATGAATCTAAACTAATTTATAGCTCTGTTGATGACGGTAAGAAAAGATAACGCTGATGATGAAAAAAATACACTACAGGATTTATTTGTACCTTTGAGGCTGATCTGTTGAATTGGCTCCCCAATGCTTTCCTCTTTGCTCTTGAAATAAGAGATGGAGGTATCTTGGAACTTGAACCAATATTGCTTGTAACCTTTCAAAGTCAGCCTCTTGGGCCTGAAGAACAAGAACCATGTTCAGTTCCACAAAAACACTTTCCTGTTCATGTTATTGCATTCTCTTTTTAAAAGAGAAATGTGGTACATCTTTTTAACAGAAAACAAATCTTACCTAAATATCTTCAGATAGTCATTGAGTTGTGGTGCAGTCATGTTTTCCTGGATAAAGAAAACTTAGTGGTGAACAACTCTTCCTGTCATATTCAGTTCCTTAAAGCTTCTCAGTTATGAACAACTTCATGAAAATAACCAAAAAAATTGAGTTATTTAAAACTTCTTTCCAATTTCAAATAGCTGAAATTTTAACAGATACCATTCAGATGTTAACATTAGTAAGTCAGTAAAATCTGTCTGACCAGCAGTTCAGATGCAGAGCTACTCTCTCCCTCCATTTTGACCTCCAGGGACTGCAGGGCGGACTCCAGGTCATCCATCGCTGCACTGGAGCTCACCATCTGGGGCTCTGACTCAGACACCTTACTGATGTGGTACTGTGTGAGTTTGAACATGAGACAGAGGAAACAGACCCTTTAGAGCATTTAGCAAACCTTTTACTATGTTCTGCTTTTTTTTTAAAGTCAGCAAATCTATATATACTGTAGAGGCTGTGCAGTCCATGTGAAACCCATCATTATTTTGGAACCTCGGGTAAAATCAAATATATCATCTCCATAAAGATCTCTCTTACTCACATTTTTAGAGTACTATTTCTTGAAATGTCAGGTGTAAACAAGTTTCTACTTAATTTATCCAGCAGAGTTTATTCCCAATTGGGTCGTGGGGGGGCCAAACAACAGGTGAGAGGTGGGGTACACCCTGGACAGGTCGCCAGACAGAGACAAACAACCACACACACACTCACCTTAACTCTTAGGGGCAATTTGGAGTGTTCAATTGACCTAACATGCATGTTTTTGGACAGTGTTAGGTACCTGGAGAGAACCCACACAGACATATGCAAACTCCAGACAGAAAGGTCTCGGTACCCTCAGGGACTTGAACCAGGAACCTCACTTGCTGTGAGGCGACGGTGCTAACTGTGCCAACCCAAGTAGAGCAGTTAAATCAAAACTGACATTGCCTACCACTGAACACATACCATGTCTGCAGCAAAGAAAAGCATTGGAGTTTCTGTACTGTTTGATATTTAAGAATTTCATGTGAGAAATACCCACTTCCCCTGCAGCGATACGCATATCCAGCCCCCCCCCCCAGCTGTAGCTTCTACCTGCAGAGCTCCAAACAGCATCATCTCCTCCTCAGTGCAGTCGATGTCCTCCAGCAGGATGGCCCAGCGGGCCTGCTCATACAGCTGGGTCAGACGCACAGCATCGTACTGCAGGGCCAGAGATGCGGAACAGAGTTAAGGAAGAGTTCAAAAAGGGGGTAGAATCCAAAACCGACACACACACACGCACACACCTTGGGATCTATATCATAGAAGGCGAAGTACTTGAAGCGAAGCCAAAGACGGTCATTTTCTTGGATGCCTTGCTGCATGAGACAGCGCGATGAGTCCAACCACCTGGCAGGGAAAGACACAAAATGTGAACATGATTTTATATGTACTTTTTAACTATTAGATGTGTTTTTGGAAAGGATAACCTTTTTTTCAAATTACATTTTCAACATCTTATCTCATTCTCCAACTAACTTGCAAGATGTGCTCGGGCAGGAAACGTTTTCCATTTTACCTGACAACATGCTATACGTACTCATTTTATTTCAACACGATTTTGTAACAAGTCACCTTAAAAGTGTCTTAGAACATGAAACTAGTAACGATCAAGATGGAGAGGCTGCGAGGTAGACAACAAAACCTCCCAATTTCTCAAGGATCTTTAAGAGTGCGGCCATAATTTAAAGTGATTGGTTTACTGTACTTTACTGTACTGTCTAAAAGCCCTTCAAATAGCTCAATTTATACAGATATAGGCACAGGGGATATGTTGACCCAACCCATTTTCAGATAAGATGATGTACATTTAAATTCCACATCTCTAACTTAGCTGCTATTAATTACTGGTATTTATGTAGAGTTCAGGATCAGTTACTAAAAACAGAGACTGAATCACCAAGTGTTTGGTGTTTAGATTATAGCTGGACCGGGAGATTACAGCTGAGACCACATCCAGTGAGCTCTTGACTCACTGCAATCCCGGTCATGGTGAGCACTCCTTTTAAGAGAGGCTTATTTGCTGTCAACTCTTAGTTTCAGCAATTCAGCAGCATACCTGCCATTGATGTGAGCTTTGTCCACCACACTGGCAGGGCGGTAAAGCTTGGTTATGGCCTCCGGGGCAGGCGGAGGCTGAGTGACCGACAGCATTTTGTAGACTTCCTCCATCTGTGGTGAGTCCACAAAGTGAGCTGGCATGCCGTTGTACAGACAGGGCCGGGACACTGCACAGAAAGTTGGGGTCACCGAGTTACTTGATGTTTCAGAAACACAAAGTTAATACAAATGTTAACTCAGAGATACTGAGATGATCTCCCTGGCAATTCCCAAAGCAAAGACACAGAAGCTTTTCCCAGTACAAAAAGCTTCCAAGTTGATAATGGAAGTTTCATGTTTTGACATATTTTTGCCACAATTTATCACAGATGAATATCACGCCGTCAATACAAAGAAAATTTGATCAGTATACCCGAAGAGAGGGGCACCTCAGTGAGGTCGTATATTTCCCCTTTCAAGCCTTTATCTTTTTTCTTCTTTTTCTCCTCCACAGGACGAAGGAGAGACAGCTCCTCGGGGTGACGGATGTCTGTGGAAGTAGCAGAGAAAATGGACTGAATGCTGATAAGTTCAATTAAATAGAGGATGTGTCACCTTTCACACAGACATGCAGACGTAAATATGTAATGGAATTGAAAACAGCACATACTGTGATGCAGTTCAGGGCTCAGAAACTGAGCCCCACCATGCCTTTAATGTGAATTTGTGTGATAGAGAAAACAGTGCTGCAAAGCCCCCAGGTCAGATGGGTTTGTTTTTAAATGTTTGTAAGTCATAACAAGGTCATAACAATCTGTTTGACTTCTGCAACTCCCGTCAGTGGACCACCTCCAGCCACAGTTTGCATAAGCACTCTTTGTCCAGAAAAAAGCTCTTTCTTCTACTGGAGTAAAACAGCTATGAGCTATGGGCCTTGAAATGTCTGCAGCACTCTGGTGCTGTGTGACTCTGTGGCGCAACGGTAGCGCGTCTGACTCCAGATCAGAAGGTTGCGTGTTCAAATCACGTCAGGGTCAGTGGCTTTTTCCTCCAACATTGTGTGGTGGGGAACCCTTTGTTGACTTTATGTATTGGATTCTGGTGATGGGAACCCTAGATATTTTTACCAGACTCTGTGGTGCGATGTTAGCCTAAATGATTCAAGAACAGAACTTTGTGTGTGCTCAGGTGACATCAGGGTTAAAATAACCAAGCTATCTCTTAAACTGTCATAATAATAACTCAGAAACCCAAAATAAACTAGAAGTATCTGAACTTGTCTTAATCTTCTGCAGCATTGTCACTGTTTGGGCTGCTTTGCTGAAAGTTTGACCCAATTTGGTTTTGCTTTGTCATGGATAATGTTTTATTGGTGTTTTACTCATGAAGGAGGAACATAAAATGGGTCTGTGCCTGAGAACATGGGATTTTTTTTGTGACCCAAATAACTTCTCAGTTACTAATTTCAATATTTCTCTTCTGATCCCTTCTAGTCTGGTGTCACCTCCCGGGGACTTCTGCTGTGGAATTGAGATCAAGAAGTACCAAAAATAGATTGACTGAAAGCAAGAAGCAGATGGTGAGGTCTTGTCTTTTGGCACTGATCTTTGTGTTTCGCTGCAGTCAGTCAGAGTGCAACACATCTATGACACAGATGACTAATTCGATAAAACTGTTTAAAACACAAAAAACAACTGAAAACAAGAGGTAAACATTTTAGATGTTGGTAGTTGACTCAAACAATATCAGACAGGGATGGAAAAAGAAGGAAAAACTCACTAAGCATCCTGCAGATGCCCATCACCGTCTGGAAAACGGGGTTGGAGAAGCAGGCCCGTAGCCTCAAGGTGATTCCGTTGGGCAGACCCAGTCTGAGAGGCTTGTGCTGGGGCATGAAGATCAGCCGGGCGTCAGCGTGAATACCGTATTTCTCCAGAGTCCAGGCTGTTCGCAGCAGCCATCTTTGCTTCTGCTCCCACCACAGTGCGTGATCGGACCAGTCCCGTTTGATCTCTGCAGGAGACACAAACAAACCAAACTAATTAAAAGCTGTTCACATAACAGGGAAACTTTTCTATGTCAATCGGTCTCAGGAGCTGAAGGATTCAGCTCATAATGACTGAAACTTTTAGCAGGGTCTTAGTGACATCATGATTTGATAATGATTTTATACCTATACTCTTATAGGTTATAATGAGCAACATGCCCGCCCCACTAATACTGTGTAACTACTATGTACTAGGGGTGGAAAGTTGATAATTGAAAATACCTAGATACATGTAACCTGCCACATTTCAGAAGCAACATTCCCGACACTGGTGTGAAGTGGTTCAAATGAGCATGTTAGCCAGATCGTTGTGTGTCTGACATCAGATCAGCAGGTTGCGTGTTCACATCAAGTCAAGGTCACTATGTTGGCCCATGATTGCTTTAGTTAATCTGTTAGATATCCAGCCTTAGGCAGAGCCCCTCTGTTGCAATTCGTCATGTTTCCCATAACACTTAGTTTGTCGAATAGAAAATTAAACAAGAGTGAAACTCTATCTAAAAGTATTTGCTCTGTATTGGTGTCACCAGTATTAACATACTGCCAAATTCCGATTCAGTATTAAAGAAAAACATAAAAAGTATGAGTCATCACATCACATTTCAGTGGAATAAATAGTCTGTATAGTCTATAGATAAGTCTATAGATAAGTCTATAGATATGGAGAATATAAATCTAGATGTAGATTTACAGTGGACAGTCCACAGGTGGTGGTATTGCACTATGTTGATGGTGGACATGCAGGCAACGCTCATCAGACTCTGTGGCGCAACGGTAGCGCGTCTGACTCCAGATCAGAAGGTTGCGTGTTCAAATCACGTCAGGGTCAGTGTTCTTTTAAGTTTAGCAGAGGTTTCATCTGTTTAAGCATCATTCATGGTTTTAAAAAATCCTGGAATGTATTAGACGAAAAAGATAGAGAGTTGTACATTTTTACTCAGGATCATCAGCGTTGACTGGATCAGTTTTAGATGTTTCACCATGTTTCATCACGAGGTGTGTTGAATCCTCATGAATCATTCCTCAGTACTAAATATGACGTGTTTTGCATTTATGACTGTAGATGGATCTCAGTATGCAAATGTAAATGAGAATGTGTAACTATATTTAGCTCCTGCAGTGTGACTGGCCGTGACAGTTGAGGATAGATGAGTGACCTACGTGTCTTTTCCACCAGCTTTAGGATAACCCCTCCAACATGGAGGTCAGAGGCAACACTGAGGGTGACAGGCGGGGCGTCAGGCCCCAGGTCCTCCACTGTGACTGACAGATCCCACGCCGCCATACTGAAAGAAAGACAGGAAGAGAGGTGAGTAGGGAAACACAGGAGAGATCTCACATGTTTATTCAAAGCAAGGGTAACAACATTTATTTCCACAACACTCTGTCCAAGAGATGATCTTTAAATGTTAACGAATAGGTGGCAACTCAGAAAAAGACAGAATGATGAAATAAAATTCCCTTAAATAAAATGTACAGCTGTTGAAGAATACATTAATTGTGTTTTTTCAAAACTTTGGTCAAACCAGCTTCTCAGATTTGGCACGAAATGTTCAGATGCATCACAAGGTGTTTTGGTTTGTTTTCACAAACTAACATGGCATGTTTGTTACCTTACAATGTAATGAATGAATAAATTGTGTGTCCACGTTGTGGACTTCACAACCTGTAATGTTAGACGTATTTCAAAATCAGGCAACTCAATAAAGTTCCTGCACAAATTTAATGAGTGGTCATCACAATCATTTTGTAATTTGGTTTTGCAATCCATAAAAGTTTAAAAGAACTAGTTACAAATACTGGGGAAAAAAGATTAAATGATAAAAAGAGAGACAATAAGTTATGAGGAAAGAGCCTTTAATCCATGGTTTAATATCACATCACAAACATATATGTACAAAGACTATATATATATACATATATATAAATATGTTTGTGAGTGTGTGACAGTACTTTGAATGGCATGTCCAATGTGATGTGCTCTTCCTGTTTCTGACTTTAACTATCACCATGGATGCACACTTCCGCTTTCTGACCCGCCCAAGGCATGACATTCATCCAGTGCTAATACAGTGCCCTCCTGCTTGTGTATAAAACAATTTAAGCCCTTTTAAAAGTAGCAACTGTAAAAATGAAAATGTGTGCCTTTGTCCCGTGAGTGTATATACCTAAAGACTGATGAATATACTGATGTGACACTGCAAAGAGAGCCTGCCGTAAGCACTCCATAGTTGTTAGAAGGCCTTAACTTTTCTTAACGTTTCTAATTTCCTATCTAAATATACATTTGTCCTTTTATATTGCATTTAACCGAGTGATGAAACTTCAGAAATAACCCCTAACCTATGTATTTACAACAAATGCCCGTTATATACTGTAAATGCCTAGCCCTCACTTTGTCTTTGGCCTCATGCTTTCCCTCAAGCTGTCACACATCCACCGATCAACACGCATTAAAGGACTGTACCGTCAGTCTCCTCTGTCCAGGGGCTTTAACCGATGGAAACAATGGGATCCCCGGGCCTTTCAGGCTTTTGAAGAAGTTTCTCAGGCTCTTGCGAGAATGTGCAGCAGGTTCAACTCTCTCTGGCAAGACGGTTGTGGTTTGTGGGGCTGTGTCTGCCTTTGCTGCCTGTGTCACCCCTGTCAGGGAGGCTTGTTCCTTTTTTTTTTGTCAGTTTCCGCCAGGCGGATGTGTCAAAAGGGCTCAAGTTTTGTCTGACAGGCTGTATGAGCAGCACAAATAAGCCAATGTGTATGTCAATGTTCCTATTATCTTATTTTGTTTGTTAGCAGTGAGCAATTAAAGGGTGTGGGCTATGATAACTTTAATAATTGGCCGTTGTTGCTTTTGGTATGCACAAAAATAGTAAAGTGAGACTTTTTTGTGTTAAATAAAACATATATACTCACATCTGACTTTTTTTGGGAGGGGGGGTTACTGTAATTTACTATACATTTTAAAATAATATTTTCATGGTATTCCTGTAGGGGGCGTCAAATGCATCTTAAAGGTAATCAAACATTGTTTACTTCAGGGCCCATCCAAATTTTGTATTACTCAGTGGTTGCAGCAGTTCTGACAAAGGCGTCCAAGAGTTAAAAGTAACATGGTGATAATACGTTTTTATGCCCTAAAAACCGCTCCCAAAATCACACAACTTCTGAAAATTTTAACAAACATTGATATCTTTGCGTGTCTGAACAGTTGCAGGAAATTACACGTAATCACAAGAGAGACATTGATTTCTGGGCGTTGGCTTGGACTATCTTTTGATTGGACATTTTTTTTTAATCGAGCAACGCTGCTCAAATACTAAATACTTTCCTATTTAGGACAATTCCATATTTACTATCCCCACTGGACAACATATCACACCACACTATTGCAGTGTTGCCAACTCCTCAGTAAGGAAAGTAGCTATTGGCTCTGCTAAAAGTCGCTAGAAGTCGCCAAATGACGTCATCGCCTAATTTGCATAATCTGCCACGTGACGTGAGGTGCTGCAGGGGCGGAGCGGCACCGCGTGATCATTTCGGCCGTCAATCCCGGCGCATGCGCGTTTCATTTGCAGTCCGGACGCGGAGGGTAAACATGCTGTGGGTCCTCCCCACCCCCCTAATAAACCGGAGGGACTGGTTTTAACGCTGGACGGTCGCTCTTTAAGGAATAAAAAATACCAACGGGCTGCAAACTAAGAAGACCTTACGAGACGAGGACGAAGAAGTGTCTGGAAGCAGCTGTGGACGCGGAGCGGTTCTCTCTAAATGAGACGGAATGGACGGCGGCGGGGATAACGTGGCTCATGAATCTGCGGGTAGCTACACAATTCTCCTGTTTGTCTTTAGCTGAGGACGCATGCTTAAAACATAAAGCTAGCAGCTGCCTTACCTTCTAACGCGGTATTACACTATAATAAAGTTTACTTTGGCCGTCTCTAGAAAAACGTGAAAGTGGGGCTCCACCATCTTTTGATTTCTGGGGTTTTACTTGCGCGGGAACGATGAAAACGAATCCCGTCCTCAAACTAAACGAGTTCGATATAAACCAAGAAAGCAAAAACGCCTCTCGTTCAGTTAATTATTTAGCAAAATTCAGCAGTCTGGAGCAGGAGTGTGTTTATACAATGTCAAGGAGGAAAGACATCAGCCATAACCTAAGAGTCATCTGGATTCCACCACCCCTTAGAGATAGAGAGTTTATTCACAGGTGAAGACATTCAGGATGGCTGCCAGTTTGTCCAACAAGGTCCCCCCTAGCTCATCCATCCCAGATGATCCGAGCAGGTTCTGCAGCACCAGGACCTTAAAGTCCACCAGGAACCCCCCAGGATCCCAAAGTGTTCAGAGTCAGACGGGAGGCCGTCTGTCCCACAGCTGAAGCTGGAGCCAGCCCCCCAACAGGACTGAGATCCAAACCCGGCAGCAGAGCCGTGCAGGAACCTCCATGAGCTGAATAGCTACAGGCAGCAGAGAGGGACAAAAGTCCTCCACAGCCATCGCAGAGACTGAGAGACCACCAGAAACCAGTTTCTAAACTGGCTGCTTTGGGTCTGCTCTCAGTTTTTGTTCCATAAATAAACCAGACAGTGTCTTCTGTCACATGATCCTGTTGTCTCTTTAGGTTCCCTCAAATTTAGAACCTGACAGGATCCAAATGAGGAGGGAAAAGGAAATGTGTCCATTTCAGGAGCATAGTTTGATGACATTGTTGTGGTTGAACTGATGGTTTTTATGTACAGCTGTCGATGGCTCAGCTGGTCCACAGATTTCTTCCTCACTAAACTTTGTCTTCTAGGAAAGGACAGGTCCAGACGATGGATTACTCGGGGGACCTCGTGAAAGTGACCTCATCAAACGGGTCGCAGTGGACGGCCCAGAAGGTAGAGGCTCTGAAACCGGCCCACTGGGTTACAGGACCAAAGGCTCTGGGTTCAGGTTGATCTCTCAAGCAGCAGATGACAAAAGATTTCACCTCTGATCCGGTTCAGTAAAGCCGTCAGGATCCAGGTATTCCAAATGGGTCCAGCTCGTTCATAACCAAGGACACCAGCAGAACCAGGAAGAGATCTCCATCAGGACCAGAACCAGGAACAAACCTCCATCAGAACCAGAAGAAACCTCCATCAGAACTAGGGAAAAAGTTAATCAGAACCAAAACCAGGACAGGATGATATGGGGGACAGAAATACGTTTGATTCAGGGCAGGTTCTGTTCATGGATCCAGTCCTCATCGGGCTGCTTTCTCTTCCAGGTTCTGGTCACCGTCCCGCTGACCCTGCTCCAGAGGGGCCTCCTCCACTTCCACCCCCCCCTTCCTGAGAGGAAGCTGAAGGCCATCCACAGCTTGGGAGCCGGCATCATCGAAAAGGTACCTCCCATCCCCGCCGGCCCGCCTCCAGAGGCTGTCGGTGCCCAGCGGCTAAACCTCAGTCCGAACGTCCCGCAGATCGCTCTGCAGTTCCCGACCCGGTTCTGGGACTCCAAGATCCAGGGAGCCGACTACTTTGGTCACATCCCGCCGGCACCGGAAAAGCGATGCCTGTTCAGCGTCTTCTACGACCTGGACCCTCAGGTGTGTTTTTAAAGCCATGACCAAGGAGGAGCCGACTGGTTCTGGATCAGAGGGTCGGCTCCTCCCCCTCAGGGTCACTGAGGCATCATGGGAGTCTGAGTATCTGCTCCAGATGTGTGTGTTTAGACTGGGAGGAGAATGAAGGACCCAGTCCTGTGAGGTTCTGGGTATCCGATCCCTGAAACCAAGCTCAGACCCTTTGAGGCCCTGGCTGATGTAACTGTGTCCAACAGGGGAAGCAGGCGGTGTTGATGTCGGTCATCTCTGGCGACGCCGTTCCTGCTGTCTGCGAGCTGGAGGACCAGGAGGTGGTGGGAGAGTGCCTGAAGGTCCTGAGGGAGCTTTTCCCCGAGCAGGTGAGCACCGGTCAGGGGTCCGGTCGGCCTCAGCATAGAGCAGGGGTGGCGAACACGCGGCTCTCGAGCCGCATGCGGCTCTCGACCAATAAGAATGCGGCTCTTTGCCTGTTACCATCTTTTCTATATACTGTGGCTCTTTCCTCGTTTCATGTTTCTTTTCTTCTTTTTTTTATATCTTAAACACACTAAAATCCATCAGGGGTTATTAAAAACAAATAATAATATTTTAAAATTAATAAATTAATTTGACAGATTGGGTGTTTTTTATGAGACGTAAGACGTAAGAGACGTAAGTGACCGCCAATCATATGCGCGGATTACGTCTCATGCCGGGAAATTAGGTACCGGTAAACATTTTTCATTTTCTTTGTAAAAATGGCAAAATGCAAAGCTAAACGAAAATATGACGATGAACACAGGACATTTCTGGAAGAATGGGAAGATGCTTACTTTTTTATTGAACGGAATGGCAAATCGCTCTGTTTATTATGCGATACCACGATATCACATTACAAGGCTTCAAACCTTCAGCGTCATTTTAGCACACTCCATGCTAATATTGACAAGGATTTCCCCAAAGGTACTGAACTACAGAAGCAAAAATTGAGCACATTGAAAAGCCAGGTAAAAAGACAGTCTCAAATGTTCCAGCAATTGACCAAGCGTGGAGAAACTGTGACACTTGCATCCTATAAAGTGGCATGGAATATTGCCCGTGCTAAAAAACCATACAACGAAGGCGAGTTTTTAAAACAGTGTTTTGTAGATTTAATTGACATTTTGGCTCCAGATAACAAACAACTCAAAGATTCCATCACTGATCTCCTGATGTCACGACACACAGTTGAAACCAGAATATCAGACATAAATAATGCGCTTGAATCTGATCTACATGCAGACCTGAACGCATGTGCTTATTTTAGTGTAGCATTAGACGAGTCATGCGACATACAGGACAAGCCACAGTTGGCAATATTTGTACGTATGATTTCTGAGGACTGCGTGGTGAAAGAAGAGCTTCTTGATATTGTCCCATTAAAAGACAGAACTCGCGGCACTGACGTAAAAGAAGCAATGATGGAAGTATTCAAAACAGCGAATATGTCTTTAGAAAAACTCACCGCAATAGTCACGGATGGAGCGCCATCGATGATTGGTTCTGTGAACGGCCTTGTGGGCCTTTGTAAGGGTGATGACCTCTTCCCCGATTTTTGGAATTTTCACTGCATCATTCACCGGGAGCAACTCGTGTCTAAAACACTGAATTTAGACCACGTCATGAAACCTATGATGGAGATTGTGAACTACATCCGCACGCATGCCCTTACTCACCGACAGTTCAAAAATCTCATTGCTGACCTAGACGGAGACTTGCCAGGTGACTTGCCACTGCACTGCGCTGTAAGATGGCTCTCAAGAGGTAAAGTGGTTTCACGCTTTTTGGAGCTTTTGGAACCAGTAAAATTGTTTATGGCAGAAAAGAACAAAAGTTACCCTCAGCTCTCAGACCCCAAATGGCTTATGGATTTGGCTTTCTTAGTGGACATGCTTTCACACTTGGACAAATTAAACCTGGACCTGCAGGGGAAATTAAAAACTCTTCCTGATCTGACACAAAGTGTATTCTCCTTTGTTAACAAGGTGAAGCTGTTCAAAGTGCACATTCAAAATGGCAATCTGTCCCATTTTCCTTCATTGCGCAGCGCCCAGCAGAAGGCTGGCATTAAAATGAATATGGGTCAGTACGTGAAAATGCTTGCGCAACTGCACGGGAGCATTACTTCGCGTTTTGAGG
Source organism: Menidia menidia (assembly GCA_907169785.1). Classification (NCBI taxonomy): domain Eukaryota; kingdom Metazoa; phylum Chordata; class Actinopteri; order Atheriniformes; family Atherinopsidae; genus Menidia; species Menidia menidia. The sequence continues at coordinate 8,069,113 of CAJRST010036666.1, forward strand.
ACCTGCAGCAGAAAAGACCACAGATCGCTCTTCTCATCGACCCTTTTAATGCAGAGGCAGACTGCCTCAAATCCCCGCTTGTCACTGATGAGGCAGCGAGTGAACTGGAGATGATTGAGCTACGCGAGGATGACAGACTGAAATCTCTTTTGAAAGAAGGCCCTGTTGCGTTTTGGAGAGTTGTGCCAACTGAAAAATACCCGTGTGTAAAAAGAGCCGCCCTCAAACTGCTGTCGATGTTCTCCTCAACATATGTCTGCGAATCCCTGTTTTCTACCTTGAAACACGTGAAGTCCAAGCATCGGTCCGTTCTGACTGACACTCACGTAAAGGAACTGCTCCGAGTGGCTACAACTGAATACCAACCTGATTTGCAGAGGATTACTAGAAACAAGAGATGCCAGAAATCCCACTGAGATTATCACCCCATCCCCTCCAGCAAGGTAAGAAACTCTGTGATGTAGTTTGAAAAAAATACCATCAGACTAAACATGCCTGTGTGAATATTTCAATATTGATCAATTTACATTATACAGGCCCTATCTATGTATCTGAAGTGTGTTCATTAGTTGCGTGTGTCAGAGCGAGGGATAGAGAGAGCAGTGCCTGTGTGTGTGTGTGGAGAGGGGGGTGTCTGACCTCCAGGGTAGTTGCTGTATTACCTCTGGCTAAGCTGCATTTGATGTGTGTTGAGGGTGGACACTTGAGGGTTATGTTGTAAGAAAAGGAGTGTGTTATTAGAAAAATATATGGTTTTAATTATGTGTGTTTGTGTGCGCGTGTGTGTGTCTGTCTTGGCAGGTCAGCGCGTGGTGTGGCTCTTGGACTTTCAAAGTTAAAGATTTCGGCTCTTTGTGTCTAACTTGTTCGCCACCCCTGGCATAGAGGGTCAAGGGTCAGCTGAGACTACCAGGGGAGCAACTAGCTACATGCTGAGGGGTATGCAGACTCATTATTATCATGTTGGAGATCTGATTGGACGCTGCATAAACTCAGTTAAGACATCTAAACTCAAGTGTATCATTCCCCAGTTGAACCATCTCCCTGCTTAAGATGCTGCCCCCCAACCCGACCACAGATAAGCGATGGATGATGGAAGGGTAGAAAACTAAAGGGTTATTAACCCTTTCCTGGCCCCACAGCCCCGACCTCTGCTTGTATCTCCATTCATCCCTGTGGAGGGATCACCCTCAGCCCTCCCTGTGATCATCGGCTCTTTGGGCCACTTCTCTCATATTTATCAGCATCAGAACCATTAACTATGCAGCTTAAAACACACCTGATTTCTTAGAGGTCAGAACCAAACCAGGAGAGGCTTCATTTCAGTTTGCTGCTCCTCAAATCTGAATCGGTCTTCTTGAAGATGTGAAACAGGGTTACTACAGCTGAATTTTTTTTAGCCTTTAATCTATTTATTTTATTTGGTTAAACTTATTTTTATTTGTTTTCTTTATCTTCATTGTCTGCTTTTAAAATGTAAGGTACTTTGAGTTGTCGTGGACACAAAACTCAAACTGTAACATAAACCTGTCTCGCCTCATTTTGGATGGGATTTCCCCTCCGCTTGTGGATTAAAGGTCCTCTTCCTCCCACAGGACGTCCCAGACCCTGTGAACTACTTTGTGACCCACTGGAGCAAAGACAGGTGGTCTCAGATGTCCTACAGCTTTGTGAAGACGGGCGGCAGCGGGGAGGCCTACGACGTGCTGGCCGAGGATGTGCAGGGAAAGCTGTTCTTCGCCGGAGAGGTAACTCTCCTGCCTCCTCCTGAGCCGCCCAACGCCGCCATTTGGCAGCTCGTTTTCACGTTTTGCTTCACACACATCTGAACCAGCACAAACCCAGAGATTCAACCGGCAGCAGTAAGAATCCTAAAACCAGGCACCAATCGGGTGCTGAAATTAAAACCAGATAAAACGCAACATCTGGCAAAAGTTTGAATTACTCCAAAATGTCACAGCTCCTGTAATACACAGAGAAGGAAGATGATTACTAAATGGAGTAGATTTGGATTCAAGCTGAAGCCCAAAGGCAACAGAAACTTGGTGTTTTTGCTGTGTACAACAAGCTGGCCAGAGGGGCTGAATTGCTGTTTTCTGTTCCGGCCAATCAGGGAGTAGAGCTCTCTTCTTCTTTGGGCTTTTTTCCTCTGGTCAGGATTAAGTGACTTTCAGACAATCGACCATCTCTGACCCCTCGACTGAGCCCTCCCCTTAAGAAGTTTCAGCATGAAAACAGAGATTTCTTTAAGCTCCAAGAAGTCCAGCTGCCTGCCCAACCCAAACTACCTCAACCAGTTGGTGACAAAGGAAATGAGAAAATAAAATGAACTCTGCGGGCTGAATATTGTCACTTAAACTCAGTGAGGACAGGAAATGGATCACCAGCTCACCGAGTCCGCTGACTGTTTCAGGATTCAGGCTTCAAGAAGCATCAGGATGTGAGGAGAAAAGTCTCACAAGAAGAAGAAGTCCAGCTGGCTGTGTTTAGGCTCTGAGCATCAGTAACCCAGCTAATGCTCAATATGTGACTGTGTTTGATTCCATTGGTTTTAAACCAGGTTTAACCTTTCATTATTTGTCATTTCTTTTCCCACCAGGCCACCAACCGACACTTCCCTCAGACCGTGACGGGGGCCTACCTCAGCGGGGTCCGAGAGGCCAGCAAAATGGCTGCTGTGTAAGCCGGCGGCCTCGCAGCCCTTGGACGCCGGCACCGCCAGACGGATGGCCGACACGGCCGGCGTGGAGCTGAGCGCCTTGGAGCTGAGTGGCGGCATACCTCTGCATCAGGGTCCAGCAGGGCTCTCTGCACCTGCTTTCACCCACTTGGCACAACAGCAGGGGAGCTGCTCTATATTTATATCAAATCCCATCAGGGAAAGTGCTTTTTTTAAAATCGAAAACCACCTCAAAGTGCAGCTCTGTCAGATTCTGGGAAGCAGGACGCTGTTTTTACTCCACTTCAGTTCACAGTCAGCACTTGCTTTGATTTGCTTAAAACTTTAGGAAAACTAGGTCTTTAATCAGGAATACCTAAATAACTTTAATATCCTGGGATTATGGTCGTGTGATCGGGTCTAAAATATCGTTAAACACGGTGTAGTGAGGTAGATTTATTCTTTCTGTGGTTTAGACGGTTAGACTTAGATATGGAGAACTTGTTTCATGTCGTTGGATTTTTCGAAACGTTTAAAGGAGGAATTCGATCAGGACACATCAGCCGTCCCATTTCTTTCTCAGGGATGTTATCATGAAATCAAATAAGCCCATACGATGAGAAAAGAGTGGAAAAATAATGAGAATGGACAGTGTTGGATTTAAACAGCTGTTGATGCCGGCGTGTGACTCCTTTCTGTCTCTTCCTGTGTGTCTGAGGCCTGAATATTTATCCTGTATGTGTCTAATAAACTGAGCTCAAAACTGCCGAAAGAAGCGGTTTCACTTGCATTGAGTGTTTCTGCCCTCCTCCGCCAAAAAGTCAGATCAATTCTGATTATTTCTGTTCTACATTTGGTTCTTTCAGTGTGTCTGTGACTGACATGGATATACAGATGGTTTAGCATAAAATAGTCCTTAAATGATCCCTGGTGGTAATATCACAATTTTTTAGTTGGTTTCGTTACTTGTTCCCTATATCTTAACTAATTTCGTTGGAAAAATGTTTTACATCTACTATGAAAAAGATTGCCAGAACAGAATAACCTCAGTCATAATAAAAACACGCAATAAGGACCAGAAAATCTGACATTTTGAACCTTGAAAAAAAAAATCTTTGTTTAGATGTTTCAAAGATGTATGTATGGATGCATGCATGTATGTATACATATATATATATAATAATTGTGAATTTAAAAACGATTAATCAAAATCAGTTAAATGTAAATGTTTGTGCTCTGTATCCAGAAAGCCACATCTACTTTTCAGGATCTGGTTATTATGGACACAGATTACATGTTAAATTTCAATATTTCAGTATTTATATCACAGAAACAGTTACAGGCTTTACTAGCTAAAAACACTCAGTATCAAAAGTACAGACGCTGGTTTACATTAAAACTGTATGTATGTATGTATGTATGTATGTATGTATGTATGTATGTATGT